>JAAGEH010002269.1:0-123507 GCA_011751065.1 Lasiurus cinereus | reverse complement strand
TTTGTCTAGAGGTGGGCATTAAGTACTCTGAGCAAGGAAAACAGCTCCAAGAAGACACTCCTGTGGATTCTGGCTCTCAGTTGATCATCGGAGGGTTATGTCCTCAATTAACTACCCAGGCGCCCGGGGAAGCACTTCCTGGAGAGAGAGGTCTTGCACCCATTGGGACCGAACCCGGCGGGACCTCTCCAGCCACAGCAGCGCCTCAGCAGCGCCGCGCGGGGCGGCAGCGGAGGGGCCCGCCGGGCCGGGCCGGGCCGCGCCAGGGCCCACGGCGCCAGGAGGTGCAGGGGACTCGCGCCCGCAGCCCGCGCCGTGGGAGAGCCTCCCGGGCGCCGCGCCCCCGCCCCCCCGCGCGGGCCCCTGATTGGGTCGGCTCTCCTCTGCCCACTCCGCGCGGCTCCCCGAGGAGGAAGCCCGCGAGCCCAGCCCGCGCGGGCGGCCCGGGTTTTGTTGGTGCGAGCAGAGGCCGCCGCTGGGACCTCGGGTGGGGGCCGCCGGCCGGCCTCGGGTCCGGGCGCTGCAGGAGCCGGCGCGGACGCGGTGAGTGCTGCTGCGCCAGGCGCTCTCGGAAAGGAGCCGGGCTGGGAGGGCGAGTCCCTGGGGGAGGCGGGGGCTCCCCTCGCTGCCGGGCATTTTTTAAAAGTAACCGCTGCAGGGATGCTCTGGTTTTTGGAGCGTTTCCTCGCCTGGTCACCTGGGCTCCAGAGGCTCCTGGCCGCGGCGCTGTGCCTGCCCGGAGCTCCGTCTGTCCTGCCGGCGCCGGGAACAGTTGCTCTGAACAAGGAAATAACACGGTGGGGCCGCTGCAGGCAGCCACGCCTGCCTCCCGGAGGGGGCAGCCGCCGCCTGCGCCCCGCGGACGGTCGGTGGCCTGACGGTTAGCCCCTCACGATGTCTCCGGAGGAAGCCGTAGGGAGGAGACCCGTGGCTTCAGGGCCCTTCGCTCCAGATCCACGGTCACGATTTTTAAAAGTTGCTCCACCGCCGCCTGCGTCCTGCAGGGGGCCGCCCCTGCGCCCCGCCCCGCCCCGGGGTGGAAATGTGGTCTCCCCGGGTCTGAGCGCTGCACGGGGGAGGCTCGAGCACGCTGCCGGGGGGCGAGCCTTTCCTCCACTCCCCGCGGAGTTGTCCTTTGTGCCCGGGGAACGGAGCGCGAGAGCCGCGCCAGGTCCGCCGTGCGGGCGCGGGCCGCCCCGCCTGCGCCCCGCCCCTGCCCGGCCGCCCGCCCGCCTGCCCACCGCCCCGCGCCGCCGGCCGGGGGGGGCGCCCGGGGCCGAGGTTTTTTTTTTTTTTTTTTTTCCTGTCCGCCCCGGACCGGGCGCGGCTCCGCGGAGCGCGAGGGGAAGGTGGCCAGGAGGTGAGGGCGCGCGCGCTCGGCCGGGCGGCTGCCGGGACTCCGGGTGGGAGTGCGCGCCGGGGGCCGGGGCCGGGGCCGGGGCCGGGGCGGGGGCCGGGCGCGCGGCGGGGCGTCGGGAAGCGGGGGCGGCCCCGCGCGCCACGGGGTCGGGCTGGGGCCGCGGGAAGCGCGGCGGGGAAGGGGGGCGCGTTTCCTCCCGCGCGCCTTTGTTCGCGGCTGCTCGGGGGCGGGCGCCGACCACCGGGACCCGGGGCCGAGCCGCCGCCCAGATGCTGCCCGCGCCGTTAGGCTGGGGGGCGCGGAGCTCCGCTGGGGCGTGGGGGTCGGGGGCGCGCAAGTTTCCCGGGGTCCGGCGGCTTCCCCTCCCCGAGGGCGCTCCGGCCGGGCGCCCGCCGCGCCCCGCTGCGGAGACCCGCCCGAGCGCGGGAGACCCGAGGCCTCAGTTTCCGGCGGGGGTCCCCCCAACCTGGCGCTGCCCCGAGGCTGCCGGGGTGAACGCAGGTAGGGTAGCTCGCGTCGTGGCGGAAACCGGGAACCGCCAGGCTGAGGAAGCTGTCGTGGCCCGGGAAATGGAGACGAGGAAGTGGGCAGGCCGGGGGGGACTGGGGAGGGAGACCTCTTCCTAGCGGGAAGGTCTCTGCCTCTCTCTTTCTCTTTCTCTCTCTCTCTCTCTCTCTCTCTCTCTCTCTCTCTCTCTCTCTCTCTCTCTCTCTCTGTCTCTCTCTCAACTCTGCTGAATTTTATTTTGCATCCCAAAGTGACATACCATCTGGGCAAAAGGAGCAACTTTTCATCTGACTCTGATTACACACCCCGTATTTTTTTCTTCCCCAGAGTTGGTTTCCATAGGTGATGGGTTCGGTTGAAGAGACACCTACGGTGAAGTTACCCCAGTGGTGGGTGGTGGCTTGTAGCCCCTATTTAGGGTAACTCTCTGATGAAAGGACAGCTCTTAGAACTGGACTTGTTCCTCTGTGCCTTTATTTTGGGAAACGCTGCCCGGTCCCCATGGGGGAAGGGGGAGAGAGGTGAGAAGCTGAAACTGACCCAGAAAGAGGTGACCGAAGGTAGTTGTATGAAGTAGTGGCGCTGAAAGGTCCCCTCCTGAACTCCCTGAAAGGGGATTGGTGATGAGCAGCTAAGGTTTTACTCGCTCTAAATAAACTTAGGGTAGGTTTTGTCTCTTGTTACAGGGGATGGGGGCTGCTTTTTGGGGGGTCAACTCTTATTTTAAAGCAAGATACACTCAATATCTAAAATATTTCCTGTATATACTTTAAAATGACCCTTCTTCCCACCCACACAACCCCCGTCCTCCTGTCCCACAGGCATTCTCCTGGAGTATTTACTGAGCACCCTCTGAGTGTGAGGCTGGCTCAGTCTACCCCACATGAGTCTTCTAGGGGCTCTCCCTGACGCCTTAACATGGGGATGAGAGCTATGAGCGGGGGAAGATCAAACCAAACTCAGAGAAATTGTTCCCCAGGAAGTGAGAAAATGAGAGATGATTTCAGATAATAGTATGGGGAAGAGCAGGTGTTGAGTGGAGGGGGGCAAAAATGGAAGAAAATGAGAGACATCTGTAATATTGTCAACAACAACAAATGTAAAAAAAAAAAAGGCATAAATGATATTGGACATAAGTGTTTTGCCCCCTCACTGCAAAACAATCTCAAAAGGTGAAGAATTTTCAAAATAAAGTGTAGGCTATAGCAAATAAACTTTATATTTCACTAAAATGGAGACTGACTTTCCCTTTTATAAATGATACAAATGATGAGATTGTAGGTAAAGAAAATAACTTTCAAATATAGAACAGCTTGAATCATAACTCATGGGTTTTGAAATGGGTCATCTTTTAAAATGGGTCACTTTGGCTAAAATCATTGCACTTGGTGACTTTCAAAGTGTAAAAGTAGAGTTCTTTCTGAGGATCAGCTGCACTAGAATCTACGTAACAAAACAGGACATGGTAGTAGAAAGAAAATGGGAGAAATTCAGAAAGGAATGGTCTCAAAGTAACAAAGTGTATCCTATCTTTTTGGAATTTTGTATATGCTCAGTTGAATAGATCTAAGGTTTGTATGTGATGTCACATATTATACTTTTTTTTGCGGGGAGGGAGAGATAGTGCCATAGCCATTATTTTATTCCATTGTTAGAATAATTTTATGAGGAGACCCACATATTGTATCTATGTTCTAGAAACGAAGGCACAGCATCTATATCAATAATAGCCTAGGCCCGTCGCAACCAGATGGACAACTGGTCACCAGGAAGTGCATAGAGTATCTCCGGGTCCCACCCCCTGTCACAACAAGGCTGGCGGCCCAATGTGCGGGGTGAGGCAGGCGCAGACAGCAGGGCCTGGCTACCAGGTGCCATGGCGACCAGGCCCTTAGACAACAGAGCCTGCCAGCCACAGTGCACCGGCTGTCCCACCTGTGCGTGTTTGCTGCAGAAAAAACACTTTTTCTGACTGCTCATTGGTTAAGCTCCCCTTACGCCACTCGCAGTGTTTTGGTAACTTGGGTAAAAATCCAAGAAAGTGATCTAGGGTTTTTCCACCTCACTGGAGGGAAAAAAACGAAGGTCCGCTGCTGGAGGGGCTAAGAAATGTCATATCTTGCCCTAGCCAGTTTGGCTCAGTGGATGGAGCCTCAGCCTGCCAACTGCAGGGTCCAGGTTTGATTCTGGTCAAGGGCATGTACCTAGGATGTAGTTTCCTCCCTGGCTGGGGCCCCGGTCAGGCCTCACACAGGAGGCAACCAATCTAACTGTCCCTCTCACACTGATGTTTCTCTCAGTCTTTCTCTCTTCCATACTCTCTAAAAATCAATGGAAACATAACCTCAGGCGAGGAAAGAAAGAAAGAGAGAGAGAAAGAAAGAAGTAAGGAAGAAAGGGAGGGAGGTAAGGAAGGAAGGAAGAAAGAAAGAGGAAGGAAGGAAGGAAAGAAGGAAGGAAGGAAGAAAAAAGGAAGGTCATATCCTGTGAAAGAGACATCTTAAAAATGCCTAAAGGAAGTTGTCATTTTTTTGTGATGAAGGGATTTCGGAGTCCGTATGGATGAAAACACATTGGTGGCTGCAGCAGCCGACAGTGGCAGCAGCAGTGAGATGATGGGGGCAGCACCTTCCCCTGATCAGCCCAGTTACCTCCTGCAGAAAGAGGCCAGACTCTGGCTTAGGGCCTAAGCCATCAGTAGGACATCCCCCGAGGGCTCCCAGATTGGAGAGGGTGCAGGTTGGGCTGAAAGACCCCCCCTTCTGTGCACAAATTTTGTGCACCAGGCCTCTAGTATCATTATAAGAGCTCTGCCCTTTGACATAGAATCTTTGTTAACAAAGATTTAGCTAGAACATTGTAAATCTAGATGATCACAGTATGCATACATAGGGTGGGGCAAAAGTAGGTTTACAATTGTTTGTATAAAAAATAATAAAATACTTAATAAATAATACAAGACCAAACTGTTTCTTGTACTTACAACTGTAAACCTATGTTTGTCCTGCCTTGTACAGAGGAGATGTAAGAATCTTACCATGTTTAAAGATAAGAAAGTTGGTCTAGTGAGATGACCAAACTTTTTTTTAGATCCTTACCTGAGGATATGTTTTTATTGATTTTATAGAGAGAAACATCGACTGATTGCCTCCAATAGGAGCCCCAACTCTATGCACCAAACTACATATCTTGACCAGGGATTGAACCTGCAACCTAGGTATGTGGCCTGACCGGGAATCGAACCTGCAGTCTTTTTGGTGTACAGGCTGATGCTTCACCCAACTGAGCCACCTAGCCAAAGCTAGATAATCAAACTTTGAATAAACAAAAGTGATTTTTTACATTTTAATGCTGGAAATTCAGTGGCTGACTTTGATCTGTAATTTTTACGATTATTGTCCATAGAGAAAGCTTTGACTCTAGAAGCCAGTTTTCTACAGAAAGGAATGTTCTACCAAGTCTGCAGGCAATAAGCTTCCCAGTTCAAAATATTACTACACAGCTTAAGATCCACCTAAGATTTTATATTTTGTATTTTATTCCTTTCCTCTAATTCTTTCTACAACTTTCTGATAGTTCTCTAGACAAAGTAAGTTAAAAGGTTGACTGAAATCAGATATCCTCCATAATTTACAGGGTCTTATAACCTTTGGCTTTGTCATCATCAAAATGTATTTTTAAGGGCTTGTGGAAACCATATTGTTCTTTCCTGTCAAGGACAATGGAAGAACATGGTTAGATGTTAGTAGTAAGTGCCTTTAGCAATCAGATCTGTATTTTAAAAAAACTCATATCTAGTGAATATTTTACTAGAAGAATATTAAGAGTTTATCTCATCATTTTTAAAGGAAAATAATCCCAAAGACTGCCATCTGCTGTCTAAACCATCACGGTAAAGACCCATGAACAATTTTTAGAGAAAAGGAATTAGCATATACTGAACTCCTGATCTGCACCATTTTTTTTGTCAATAAATTATCTCAAATGATCTTCAGAAAACACTGTGTGGTGTAAGGTTTGGAGACAAGTCAAGCTCATGTGACCAGTAAATGGAAGCACCAGAATATGAGTCCACTTTTATTTATATTCTGAAACTCTTGGTTGCTTCACTCTCTTGCCTCCCATCAGGTCAAGTCCAGGTTGCACCAGAACATTTACTTACTCTGGTAATGGATACACACTGGAAACATCATTTCCTAGCATCCCACCTACCACACAGAAAGTGGGGAAATTAATATTTGTTGAATTAATTAAATGTAGGCATTATCTATTTTCAGGGCTGCCCAGCATAATACCTGAAGCAGGGTGGGTGCTTAACAAATAGTAGTTAACGTAATATAATAAACTAGAGGCCTGGTTCACAAAATTCGTGCACGTGTGTGTGTGTGTGTGTGTGTGTGTGTGTGTTCGTGTGTGTGTTCGTCCCTCAGACCAGCCTGCACCCTCTCCAATTTGGGACCCCTTGAGGGATGTCTGGTGGGATTGGGCCTAAATGGGCAGTTGGACATCCCTCTCACAATCCAGGACTGCTGGCTCCTAACCGCTTCTGGTTGCTATGTGATCACCTTCCTAACCACTCCCCTAGCCTGATCAATGCCTAACTGCTCCCCTGCTGGTCAGATTGCCCTTAACTGCTCTCCCCTGCCAGCCTGGTCACCCCTAACTGCCCTCCCCTGCAGGCCTGGTCCCTGCCAACTGCCCTCTTCTGCCAGCCATCTTGTGTCCACATGGGGGTAGCTATCTTGTGTGTTGGAGTGACGGTCAATTTGCATATCATACTTATTAGATAGGATGTTGATTAGCTGAGACAGAAATGTATTATATATACACCGGTGTTTTACCCATTATTTTTATACTCTATAGATCTTCAAACAAATGTTTCCCAAATATAATGTCTACAACAGGACATATGAACTGCCTTCAGACAATAGGTTTATATGGATAGTTTATATAATAGGTTTACATTAGGTTAGATTATCAACTTATTTCTGAATCATTAGCCTTCATATTAGAATTTGACCTCAGCTTTGCATAACTCTTTCATTTCATCTAGTACTTACTCAGCAAATACTTACTTAAATCATGCCCTCTGAGTCCTATACTTTTTCTCCTTCCCACCTTCTCATCTCTTCTTTTTTTTTTTTTAAACCCCCTTTGCCATTTTAACTCCCCTTCCTTAAATACTTTAATCTTTTTTGTGGAGGAAAGGCTTTATGCACCCAAACGACATAGGCTCATGAGGTCCCTGAATGCTCTGGGAACAAGAAAAGGAAGGAGGGAAAGCAGATAGAGGGTCAGGAAAGGGGTATGTACAAAGAAAAGGAGAACAAGCTCGGACAAGATGCAGGTGGGAGGGAGCAAAACGTAAGTGCTCTGAACTTCAGACAGTGAAGCAGATTCTTTGCCTTCTTGGGTCACTTCTCTTGGGCCCTGCCCCACCTACTCCCCTTCCCTCCCATCCTGATGGGAGCTCCCAGAAGGGCAGCCTTGCCAGAGCTTACAGAGGGGGGCTGGGAGGGGGGAGGAGAAGGAAGGGCAGGAGAGGAGCTCAGGGAAGGACCAGGACCTCAGCTAGAAATTATGAGGTTATATGGTGAACCCCAAATCTTGAGACTTCAGTTCCTTCCTCTGCAAAATGGGGAGATGATTTCTCCCTCATAGGTTGTTTGTGAGAGGTAAAGGGTTAGAACATGTGTAAGGCATCCCAAACCTCCCTGCTGTACAGTAAACACACCCATGTTAGCGACTGTTGCTAGAGTGGGCAATGGAGAAGTTTGCTCCGTTAGTGGGCAAGCACAAAACAAGAATTGTATTTAAAAGAGCAGGCAGCCCTGGTCAACCAACAGCTATGCTCAAGAATGAATACAGAAGGCCTAGCCTAGAAAAGCAAATGTTTGACCTTTACGAGGCCTACTTTATAGTTCAGCTTGTTTGTTTGTTTCAAATTCTGTGTACTCGGACTCGTTACTGGAAATTTTTAATGACTTTTAATATAACTCCTGGAATATAATAATACCTAGTTTGTAGTCCTGTGTTACCAGTTTACTTAGCACCTGTCTTTACTTAGGAACTGTCTTTGTTTCTTTGTTCACTTGTATTTCCCTGTCTTTATTTTGTCCCTAACCCGCAAACAGAAATCAATACCTTTGTGTGACTAATAAAGAAGCATGTAACTTAGTTTATATGGGTGAGGCTTATTAGCAGATTCACATGGCTGGTTTTATAACCTCACTTTTTCTCTGTTCCACATCCATGCTTGTTGTGTTGGCATTGAAAGACTTTGGACCAATACTGAATCAAAAATTAACTCTTTAAATGTGTTCTTTGTGGAGGGATAACAACTACAAATAACTTCTAATCTTTGTCCAAGGTTTGAGCAAAAATTTCATTGCTACTTACAGCCACAAAAACACCTAAAAATAACTGTTGGGTAGAATTTTTTACAGGCCTTATATTGAAAACAATTAATTTTTTTATTGCTTTGAGAGAGAAAGAGAGAGACTAACATTGATCAGTTGCCTCATTCATGAGCCCTGACTGGGGATCAAACCCACAACCTGGTTATGTGCACCAACCTGGAATCAAACCCACCCCTTGTGGTGTACGGGAGATGCTTTAACCAACTCAGCCACACCAGCCTGTGCAACACCCAATTTGGTTAAATTAAAATAAAAGTGAGAGGATATGTGAGTTGTGTATTGAAATTTCAGATTGCTTCCTTCCTTCTTGAGCAAATAAAATAGGTAAAGAGTACTAAACATAAACCAGTTGTGTTTCTCAGCACAAATTACTACAACTAACATAATAAGAAAAATCTATGGAAATCAAATTATAGCCTTTCCAGTAAATTCAGGGCTTTTTATTCCCGATTTCTTTTAACATGGCAGTTTGGCTCCTGAGGATTGGTCCTAGCCATGTTTAACAGGGAAGAGATGATCAGACAAGCCAGGTAAAAATCCTTGAAATGTAAAACAAAATGTAAGATAAAGATGGGACAGAAAATAACCTTTTTCCTTTTCTGTTATACCTGGACAGGAAACAAAAATGGGGTTTTACTAGGACTTTGGCATAAAAGTTTAAATGTAAAAGGTATATACTGTAGTACTTAGGCTTTTTTTTTTCCCTTTAGGATTCCTTCTAACTTTTTTTTTTTATTAATGTATTACATGTGTACATATCTTCCCATTGCTCCCTCCCACTCCCATGCATGCCCTCCCCCCAATGTCTTGTGTCCATTGGTTATGCTTATATGCATGCATACAAGTCTTCGGTTGATCTCATATCTACCCCACCTCTCCCTAACCTTACCACTGTAATTTGACAGTCTGTTTGATGTTTTACTGCCTCTGTATCTATCTTTTTGTTCATTAGTTTATAATGTCCTTTATTATCCACAAATGAGTGAGATCATGTGGTATTTTTCTTTCATTGACTGGCTTATTTCACTTAGCGTAATGCTCTCCAGTTCCATCCAGGTTGCTGCAAATGGTAAGCATTCCTTCTTTCTATGGCAGCATAATATTCCATTGTGTAGATATACCATAATATTCTGATCCAGTCATCTGCTGACGGGCACCTAGGCTATTTCCAAATCTTAGCTATTGTAAATTGTGCTGCTATGAACACAGGGGTGCATATATCTTTTCTGATTGGTGTTTCTAGTTTCTTAGGATATATTCCTAAAAGTTGAATTACTGGGTCAAATGGGGGTTCCATTTTAGTTTTTTGAGAAAACTCCATACTGTTCTCCACAGTGGCTGCACCAGTCTGCATTCCCACCAGCAGTGTATTCCCGCGAGGGTTCCTTTTTCTTCCCATCTTTGCCAACACTTGTCATTTGTTGATTTGTTGATGATTGCCATTCTGACAAGTGTGAGATGGTATCACATTGTCGTTTTGATTTGCATCTCTCAGATAACCAGTGACTTTGAGCATGTTTTCATGTGTCTCTTGGCCTTCCTTCTGTCTTCTTTCGAAAAGATTCTATTTAGGTCCATTGCCCACTTTTTAAAATTAAATCTTTATTATTCAGATTATTACATTTGGTTCTCTTTTTTCCCCTCCATAGCACCCCTCCACCCAGCTCCCACCCTTCCCTCTGCCCTTACCTCCCTCCCATTGACCTTATCCATAGGTGTATGATTTTTGTCCTGTCTCTCCCTGTACACCCCTCACCCCTTTTCCCCTGAGAATTATCAGTCCACTCCCTTTCTGTGCTCCTGATTCTATTATATTCACCAATTTATTCTGTTGATCAAATTTTTAATTCACTTAATTTTTAGATTCACTTGTTGATAGATACATATTTGTTGTTCATAATTTTTTGGCTTTTACCTTTTTCTTCTTCCTCTTCTAAAAGAGTACCTTTCAGCATTTCATATAATACTGGTTTGGAGTTGATGAACTCCTTTAGCTTTTTCTTGTCTGTGAAGCTCTTTATCTGCCCTTCAATTCTGAATGATAGCTTTGCTGGATAGATTATTCTTGGTTGTAGGTTCTTGCTATTCATCACGTTGAATATTTCTTGCCACTCCCATCTGGCCTGCATAGTTTCTGTTGAGAAATCAGCTGACAGTCGTATGGGTGCTCCCTTGTAGGTAATGAAGTCTTTTTCTCTTGCTGCTTTTAATATTCTCTCTTTGTCTTTTGCTCTTGGTATTTTAATTATGATGTGTCTTGGTGTAGTCCTCTTTGGATTCTTTTTATATGGGGTTCTGTGTGCTTCCTGGACTTGTAAGTCTATTTCTTTTACCAGATGTGGGAAGTTTTCAGTCATTATTTCTTTAAATAGGTTTTCAGTATCTTGCTCTCTCTCTTCTTCTGGCACCCCCACAATTCTGATGTTGGTACGCTTGAAGCTTGAGGCTCCTTACATTATCTTCACATTTTTGGATTCTTTTCTCTTCTTGCTTTTCCAGTTGAATGTTTCCTGCTTCTTTATATTTCAAATTTTTGACTTGATTCTTGCCTTTCTCTAGTCTGCTGTTAGGACTCTGTATAATAGTTTTTATTTCAGTCAGTGTATGTTTAATTTCTAGTTGGTCCTTTTTCATCTCTAGTTGGACCTTTTCCATCTCTAGTTGAATCTTTTGCATCTCTAGTTGGTCCTTTTTCATCTCTTCTTGGCTCTCGCTAACTTTATGCAACTTTTCTAGCATATTCTTGAAAAACCTTATAAGCGTGGTTTTGAACTCTATATCCAGTCGTTTGTTTTCCTCCATTTCTTTTGTTTGTGATCCCTTCCCTTGTCTCGGCATTTTCACTATGCCGGGGAAACTTCTGTGTTGGATTCAGCCTTATGATACCAGACGTTCAAAACCCCAGAAGCCTCTCTGTTGAGCTTGGGAGGGGTGGAGTCTCAGGGCTTAAGGGGGACCACCTTGCCTTCCAGTCAGCCCCGCCCTCCACGGCTCCTGAGACTCATGTGACTGGGTAATCGCTGGAGCAGTCCTTGTGCCGGGCCGCAGTGCCTCCAGACAGCTGCCTTTCCGGCTCCCCTGCACCCCAGACCACACGAGTTTAGGTCTTCAGGGTTTCACCCGAAACTGGGGCCCAGTGGAGTCAGAAGTGGCACGGTTGGGAGGGTCTGTCTCCCGCCCACTCTCGAAAGCCAGCGGCACCATCAGCAATCTGTCCTCTGCACAGTGCTGTGTGCGCCACCAGTCCTCTGATCTTTTGTGACTCCCCTAAATTTCCATGCACCTCTCCCTTTTCACAGTCCAAACTCCCCCCATATGAGTTTCGGCTGGATCCGGGGTTTAGTGTCATAAGATAAGGGGTTCAATGCCTTTGAGAGTCTCCGTTTCCCTCCTTCCAGAGAAAACTAGCCAGGTACTCCAGCACCCGCTCTCTCCACGTGCGCGTTTCCATACCTCAGCTTTTTGCAGCTCCTCTGGTTCTCCGTGAGCCCCTCTCTTTCCCTCTAGTTGTAGAACTTCCACTCAGCCAGCTTTCCTGTGGTTCTGGATGATGTCTGTTCTGTCTTTTAGTTGTAGTTTTGAAATTGTTGTGTGAGGCAGCAGTGTAGGTGTTTACCTATGCTGCCTTCTTGGATTCTCTCATTTGCCCATTTTTTTATTGGATCATTTATCTTCCTTTTATTAAGTTGTATAAGTTGCCTATAGATTTTGGAGATTAAACCTTTATCAGTGATAACATTTGCAAATATGTTCTCCCATAGAGTGGGCTTTCTTATTGCTTTGTTGATGGGTTCTTTTGCTGTGCAGAAGCTTTTTATTTTAATGCAGTCCCATTTGTTTATTTTCTCTTTAGCTTTCATTTCCCTTGGAGCAGTATCAGTGAAGAAGTTCCTTGGCATATGTCTGAGATTTCTCTGCCTGTGGATTCTTCTAGTATTTCTATGGTTTCCCATCTTATGTTTAAGTCCTGCAACCATTTTGTGTTTATTTTTGTGTATTTTTGGCCTAGTTTCACTTTTTGCATGTATCTGTCCAATTTTCCCAGCACCATTTATTGAAGAGACTGTCTTGACTCCACTGTATGTTCATGCCTCCTTTGTCAAATATTAAAGTTATTATTGATAGATACTTATTTGTAGCCATTTTTATTCTTTACCCCTGTGTTCCTTCTTTACTTCCTATTTTTTTTTTTTTAAGTAGACCCTTTAGCATTTCTTGCATTGCTGGCTTGATGACAATAAATTCCCTTAGTCCTTTTTTGTCTTTGAAGCTCCTGATTTCACCTTCGATTTTGATTGATAGCCTTGCTGGGTACAGTATTCTTGAATTCAGACCCTTCCTTTACATAACTTTGTATATTTCATTCCATTCCCTTGTGGCCTGATGAGTTTCTGTTGAGAAATCAGTCACTAGTCTGATGGGGGTTCCTTTGTAGGTAACTTTCTGTTTCTCTCTGGCTGCTTTTAAGATTCTTACATTGTCGTTGGTGTTTGCCAATATAATTATAATGTGCCTTGCCGAAACCGGTTTGGCTCAGTGGATAGAGTGTCAGGCCTGTAGACTGAAAGGTCCCAGGTTCAATTCCAGTCAAGGGCATGTATCCTGGTTGCGGGCACATCCCCAGTAGGGGCCATGCAGGAGGTGGCTGATCGATGTTTCTCTCTCATTGATGTTTCTAACTCTTTATCCCTCTACCTTCCTCTCTGTAAAAATTCAATAAAATATATTTAAAAAAAAAAACATAATGTGCCTTGGCATCAGTCTTTTGGGGTTCATTTTGCTTGGGACTCTCTGAGCTTCTTGGATTTGTGTGGGTTTTTTCTTCCCTATATCAGGGAAGTTTTCTGTCATTATTTCTTCAAACAAGTTTTTTATTTCTTGGTCAGTTTCCTCTTCTTCTGGAACCCCTATTATGTGGATGTGGTTTTGTTTCATGTTGTCCCAAAGTTCCCTTAGGCTCTCCTCCTGCTTTTTAATGTTTTTTTCTAGAAGCTGGTCTACTTGGGTATTTTTTCCTACCTTGTCTTCTAGCTCACTGATGCAGTCCTCTGCTTCTTCTAGTCTACTTTTGATGCTTTCTATTGAGTTCTTTATAGCAGTGATGTCATTTTTCATTTCTTCTTGGTTCTTCTTCATTTCCTCTTGGTTCTTACTCATATTGTCAGATTTGTCTTCCATTTTTTCAGCCACCTTATGACCATTTCTCTGAATTCTTTTTCTGGCAGGTTGCTTGCCTCTATTTCGTTTACTTCCTTTTCTGGTGATGCCTGCTTTTCTTTCATATGCGGGCTGTTTCTTTGTCTCCCCATGGTCTCTCTTCTCAGGCTGTCTGGTTATGTAGTTCTCTCTCTCCTTATCCCAGGCAAAATCTGACCTTTCCATGTGGAATGTAGAGCTCCTCTGAATCTGAGTGTTTGTGCCAATTGTGAACCAGTGTTCTCGGGTTTGCAGTTGTTCGGTGGGTGCCGTAGTTGTAGATTTTTAGGCTTCCGATAACATTTACTTTCCCCTTCAAGATGGCGCGGTCTCCGCCTCCAAGCTAGTGGCTCCAGGAGGAAACCCAGCAGCAGTTGGGGCTGCCCAGTCAGGGGAGCCTCATCCAATAGTCCCCCACATTCTCCTGGAGTATAGCTGTGCTTTAACTCGCCAACAAACACTCCCAGTGTGACCCTCAGCTGTACTTTTCAGGGACAAGGCTCAAGACACATCCATCTATTCCGCCGCCATGTTTCCCTCTACTTAGGCTTTTTTTTTTTTTTTTAACAAAAATTGTAACTTTCTGGAGGAGCATCATTAATTCATAATTATACTTGAATCACTTTTCAGTGAATCTGGCCCTGACCTTCAGTGTGCCTTAGAGAGGGAATGGAGAGGCTGGGAAATCTGTGACACACCTTGGTGTGAGTAGCTAAAAATTTGTGACTCTTCTCCTCTCTCTCTGAGGCAGGAAGGAAATACATCAGCTAAGAGTGAGGAAGATAGGCCTCTGAGAGGATAAGACTTAGCATGGCTGGTGAAGAGTCTGGGAGAGGGAGAAGGTGGGACAAGTGAAGGACAGCCACACAGCATGGAGTGCTCTGTCCACAGCTGGGTATGGCCATTGGCAGGGATGCTGCCTGTCTGGATGTCACACCTTCTCCAGCAGCCTGGCAGGTGTTATAGGAGCAGAGAAGATGGGGTGACCTGAGGTCTGGGGTTATTGGGGTGGAACGATGGGAACCGAGGAGAGGAGGGTGAAGGTGCCAGATGGCTCCTCATCCTAGGCAGGGAGGTAGGTAAGAAAAGTCAGGAGCTTGCTGGGTGGGTTGAGGGAGTTGGGGGCAGGGAGAGGTGGGCATGAATATATAGAGGTTGTGGTTGAAGATGAGTGTACTGGGGAGTATGTGTACTTGAATTTAGAATTTACAGGGAATGAAGTGTCAAGTGAAGCCACATAAATAAAGTGTGTAGCGGGGAGGAAACATGAACACAATGGTGTATACATCATAAAATAAGGATTCCTTAAACTTTTGAGTGTCTTCTTTATGCTCAGCGTGCCCACCGCATCTTCAGTCCTGCCTGCCTCCTTCTCATTACCTGTGGGACTTCTCTACCTGCTGTGTCCCCAACACCTCACATCACACTCAATACAAATCTAAAACCAAACACGTTTCCCCCCTCATGTTAACTAATGAAACCAGTTTCCCTCCTCTTGTCAGCAATGCTTGAAATTAGATCCCACCCCCTCCTCCTCCTCCTTTTCATTGACCCCCATCCCAGGTCACTCAGCTGCTGGGTTTCTGTTTTCCTTGAGAGGGCCTGAGGGTCTTCTTTATCTCCCCCTCCTACTTCCACCACACAGGCAGGGTCCTCTTCACCTTGTGCTGTGTCAGCACGAGGCCCCAATGAATCAGTGTCCTGGTCTCCAGCCCTCTGTGTCCATTACACAGACAGTTATCAGCAAGAAAGTCCTGTATGTAGCTTCACATGGAACTTCATTTCCTCTAAATTATACTATACACACTCTCCAGTACACTCATCTTCATCACAACCACATGCCATTGCCAGATCAAGAGACTATTAAGGACTCTGTTCCTTCTCAATCCGAATATTGCAAAAAGCTTAATTCATTTTGACAAGGGAGCTAGTAATAAAAACACAATCTTCTGTGACTTCATGCTACCCTGAGCACTCACCAACTCCTCTGCCTTATTTCATGGTTCTGCATGCGCAGGCCCCAACCTCCCTGCTTTCAAATTCATTCCTGTTTCTCCACTATTGGCCACACTGCAATTCTTTCCTTGCTTTCTTTTTTAAACATTTCTTAAAATATATATTTTTATTGGTTTCAAAGAGGAAGGGAAAGGGAGAGAGAGAGAACCATCAGTCATAAGAGAGAATCATTGATCAGCTCCTCCTGCATGCCCCACTCTGGGGATCAAGCCCACAACCTGGCAAGTGCCCTTGACCAGAGTCAAATCCGGAACCTTTCAGTCTGCAGGGTGATGTTCTCTCCGCTGAGCCAAACCAGCTAGGGCGATTCTTTCCTTTCTTGCCTGAAATAGACTGCCTTCCTTCCTTTCAGCCATCTACCTCCTGTTTGTCCTCAGGCCCTCTGACCAGCTGTCACTCTCTCTCCTCCTGGGGACACTCTTGATTGTGCCTGGAGCTGACACACAGCCTGTATACCTTTTGTGGCATGTTGATTGTCACCCCTGAGAGTTGTGCTTTCATGTGGGGACCATGAGTCTTGTCTCAAGCAGATTGCAGAGGCTCTCAGCCTGGAGACTATAAAATACTACTTAACGGCTCCCACTGGGCTTGGCACAACTATTTCCATAGCGAATACTCAGATACTTGTAGGGCTCATTGAAACTTTGGACACCGAAATTGTGTAACTGAACTTAAAGTACACACCTCACCATCTTGATTAAAACTTCAAAATGTATAGTAGGTTTGCATGATATTTTAGGATCACAAAAGGAGACTCAACAAAGAAATGAATTGACGGCATGGGTGAAGTAGGACAAAATCAGGGGTTGTTTAGGGACACTGGTAGCCTGTACGTGCACTAACTGGGTTTTTCCAGCAGAGTTTAAGGAGCTGTGTCCCGCCGTTAAGAGTAATTGAGGGGCACAGCTCCCAGCCTAAAAGGTATCTGGGGTGGGGTCTGCCACCTTCTCTTCCAACGCTCCTACTTCTTTCTTCCTCTGACTACTCCTGTCTATTAGGAAAGAGAATATTAAGGATATCTGTTCCTTCTCCATCCCAATACTAGAAGCAAATCCAAGTTACATTCTGAATATTTGCATATTTCCTTTAAGCAGTTCTTTGTCTTGTTTCCCATTTCCAGCAGGCTCGGAGTCACCTGTAACTTCTCTATCCCCATCATTAACCATACACTGATATCACCTCTCATTTGCAAGTCAGAGTGCAGTGCAGGGTGCCTGAGGTCACACAACAAATCTGGCCCCAAAGCAGGGGAGCCCTGGAGTTCCCGCCCGTTGATTGGTCACTGCACTGAGCTGTGGGCATACAAAGGAAGCTGCACCCACAGCATTCTGTGTGGTCCTGCTGAGCTTTGCAAGCATTGTCTGGGATGGCTTTGTTTCCTGGAAGGCCCAGGTCTGTGGGCTTCTGCACAGCTCCCTTTCCTGCAGGCTGAATATGGACGCTAGAAGATGTGCCCTGGAAAAGCTGTAAGACTGCGAGTCAGAAGCGTGGGGGGCAAGTGCATGTGCGTGGTCTCCATTCACAAAGCCAGAGTTGGGGGCAACATGGTCCAGTTGTGATTAGTGAATTTAGATCCCGGAGGTGCTCTTGCTTTTGGTTGGGAAAGGCTGCCTAGTGACTATGTTCAGTTTGGATGCGTTCAGGTGTTCTTTTGTTTAAAAAAAGAAGCTGGGTGCTCTCAAAGAGTAGTTTACCTTTCCCAAATCTTCCCCTCATCCAGTCAGGATGACCCCTGGCATGTATTTCTGATTGATATAAATGGTGGGTAAACAATTCAAGCCCGGGCAGGTGAAAAAAATCTTGTTTTAGGGCTTTATTTGTGATCCAGAACCTAAATAAGTAGCATGGGTCATTAGCTTCGTGACAGGTTCTTTGTCATTTTTTTTTTTCATAAAACTGTCTTGACTCTTTGAGGTCAGTTGGGAATAATTGAAGAACTATAGGAAATTAAGGTAAATACATATTCGGGGTGAGGATGGGAGATAAAATAAATGTTATTGGGCTGGCTGCTAGGTTGTAGTGACGTTAGCAGCAGCCACACACACCCACTGGATGAGTAACAGACCCCAGTTCGTTGGAGAGATGCCAGGGCCTCTGTGAGTCAAGTGTACACGAGGAACCTGAGGAGTTAGGCTTTGTGGGCTGATTGTCTAGCAAGAAGGTCAGAGTTGTCAGCCACTGTGAATGCGGGCCAAGGCAGCCAGCACTGGAACATCCTTAGCACAGCTGCTCAGGTAACGGGAAGCTAGTTTGTGCCTGTGGTTCCAAAGTTTACTCTTTCCTTCCTAGGGTCTTTGGAAGAGGAACTGCACATTAGATTCAACTGAGAATTTTCTCTGAATTTTTTAAATATATTTTTATTGATTTCAGAGAGGATGGGGGAGGGAGAGAGAGATGAAAACATCAATGATGAGAGAGAATCATTGATTGGCTGCCTCCTGCATGCCGCGTTCCAGGGATTGAGCCCACAACCTGGCATGTGTCCTTGACCGCAGTTGAACCTACTAGGACCCTTTAGTCCGCAGTCCGATGCTCTATCCACTGAGCCAAACTGGCGAGGGCTTTTCTCAGAAATCTTAAACGTATGCTGTCTTTAAAATCTGCTGTTAAGAATTCTCTGTTACTTTGTGGTAAGCCTCCAATTCCTTCCCGATGTCTGGTGATGGAGGCCAGAGGGGACTTCAGCCTGCAGAGCTGGGCCCTGATCTAAATGAGCATTCTTATGCCTGAGAGGAAGTCTCCCCATGCCCCCACCAATGAAAGTGATTTTGCAAATTTAGGCAGATGCCACCCTCAGACACTGATGCTTCCTGCTGTCTTTTCTCTCCCTACATAGAGCAGTCCGTTTATGATCAGCCAAACCAAGGCAGAAATGCCTGATCATTAGTCTGTCCCTTATGGCAGTATTTCTCACCCTTTTTGATGTCACAATAAAAAGGCATTTGACATTACAACCCTGCAGGTACAACTTTCGACACACCTGGTCTCTATCCTCTCTTTCTCTTACTTTTTTAATGCTGGTTGTCACCTCCTAACTGGTGCCTGTAATTTTAAAATCTGTGCCGCAGGGGAGATGTTCCCAGTGTTGATTATCCCAAACAGAGTCTACGTGGGGCTGGGCTCTGATCTCTGGGCCTCCTTGGACTTGGTGAATGCCTGGCCTTTGCGGTTGCCACTTTAACATGGAGTAATCTGGGTGATGGCAAATATGGCTGGGTGCAAAAGGCTTGAAGTCTGAAGGAAGCTCCACAGCCAAGGTTATGAGGGCACTGCAGGACGCTCACAGTATGTGCCCATGGTTTCACATCAGGTGCAAAAGGGTGAGGGACTTGAGGGTGAGTTCTCTGGGCACAGAAGTGGGGCCTTTGCCCTGAGGCTTCCGATGGGGGTTTCAGCTACCCAGCCAACCTGGACTAAATGTGGAGCTTGCATTGTCCTTTCCCTGTCAGTCTATAGAAAGCCCAGGAGATTGAGATGTCAACCCAATCCTTCAGGGAGGAAGGTGCTGTCACCGAGTGGTGGAAAAAGAGAGAGGGCATGTTACTGGCCCCCGGGTCTTCCCACGTAACTACCTGTTTGATTGAAAGGTGGCTCCACCCCCAGCATGGTTCTTTTCACCAACATCCAGAGATCACCTGTTAGTGTCAGATGCTAACCTGGGTGCTGAGGGTAGGCTATCTGCAGTATCCTGCCTTGCGTGACAGAGTTCACAGTGTAATTGGGGTGGCAGTTCAATAAAAGTCTCAGTACTGGAAGATCGGTGTGAGAAGGTGCTGTGGTAATACAGATAAGAAACAGCTCTGGTAGAGGGTGGCCGCAGTTCAGACTTCCCAGAGACAGACATGGAGCTCAGTCAGGATCAGTAGACTTCTTATTGGCGGGCCTGCCAGCCACTGCACTGCTGGTAAAGACTGGTATGTATGGAACAGCAAGTGTGGCTGAGCTTTTAGCCAATTGTTTGGTATTGTTGACTGGTGGAGAGCACCTGAAGGGTTTAAAGAGTTCAGTTGGCTCAGCTGGTGTGGCTCAGTGGTTGAGCATCAAATTATGAATCAGGAGATCATGGTTCAGTTCCCAGTCAGGGCACATGCCCAGATTGCGGGCTCAATCCGCAGTGTGGGGTGTGCAGGCTGCAGCCAATCAATGATTCTCTCTCATCATTGATGTTTCTATCTCTGTATCCTTCTCCCTTCCTCTCTGAAACCAATAAAAAATGTGTATTTTAAAAAAGGGCTCAGCCGAGACCGCTTTGGCTCAGTGGATAGAGCGTCGGCCTGTGGACTGAAAGATCCCAGTTTCTATTCTGGTCGGGGGCATGTACCTTACTTGCGGGCACAACTCCAGTAGGGGGCGTGCAGGAGGCGGCTGATCGATGTCTTTCTTTCATCGATGTTTCTGACTTTCTATCCCTCTCCCTTCCTCTCTGTAAAAAATCAATAAAAAAATATTAAAAAGAAAAATAAGAGGGGTGGGGGGCTTAGTTAGTCTCCTGGTTAGATCTGAGTTTTAGAAAGGTCACTGACTGGAGAATTGGCCAGGAGTCATTTAGTCTGCTGCTCTGGTCTGGGTGAGAAGTGATGATGACATGAAGAGGGGGTAAAGAGAGATTTAGAAGAAGCAATTCACAGGATTAAATAATCGGATATGGAATGGAGGAAAGGGGGAGACTTTCAGATATCTGACACAGATGATGAAGTACAGTCAGACACAAATAAGGAGGAAATGGAATCAGTAGGATTTAGGGAATCAGACAGTAGAACGGGTTAGAAATGGCAGTCTTGTGTCAAGGAATTATCTCCCTCTCTAGATATATCTATGTATATTCCCTTTTAATTTACATAAAGACTTTGAGTTAGGCAGTGTTATTCCACTTTTTCAGATTTCTGAGTTAGATGCATGATACAGTGCAACAAATAGGAGGTGGCTGATTCCACACTGGTCAGATTTCCAGACTACAGATACAGCACTTTTTGGCTATACCCCTATGGCTTCCCAGTTTTGAATGTGTTAAATTTGAAGTACCTCTTGAGTTTCCAAATGAAAAAGTACAGAAAGAACATGACTGCATAGATTTGGGCCTCACATAGTCATTTTGGTTACAGAGAGTTTGGATTCTGCTTCTGAAAAACATCTCAACTCCTTGATTATGAAACTTGATTTAAACAAAAATCTTCCTCTAATTCCTGCCTGGCCTGGGGCAAGCTTTATTGGAGCTGTACCTTTGTCATCATTCATCTATTTTTTCCTTGAACTGGATAGTTACTTTCAACCTGATTCTATTTCAAATCAATATAGTCTTGAATATACCCATTTGAGAGATTTAAACGTTAAGTATATAAGATGATAGCCATTTTAGAGGGCTTTTATTTATTTTTTTAAGATTGAGGCGAAAAAAGGGGCTCTATATTCTGAATGGGAACTAATTAGAGTGCTTCTTTCTTTTTCCCTCTACTCCCCTTTAAAAAAATAAGCAGCTGTATGTCTCTCCAGCTGTATGTGCTTGCTGCATCGTTACCCTATCCAGGTCAGCCCAGTTACATTTAGTTTGTAAGGAATTTTGAGTAGTTTATTTATTTTTGGCAACCCACTAACTTGTCATCTTTTCTCATCCCAACTCTAATAAGGCTACACTTAACTTCGGCAGAAGGAAGGACGTGGGATTCCTGCTCGAGGCCAGTCACCGAACTCGATGAATGATGCCGGCGTGGGGACATACTGATGTGCCAGTGTCCTCATTCTGTAGTATGTGCCATTCTTTTGCAATCTCAGCAGAAATGGTCTTCAAAGAAAATAGTTTGTGACATAAGAAGCTACTTTTACATTTGTAATGACCAGCCTGTCATAAGATGAACATCGGTTCTACAGAGTACGAAGTTTTGTGGTCTCAAAGAAGCAAATGCTCATTTAACACGGAGCCTAACTAAAAACGGACGTCAGAATGTTTGTTAGTGGCAGAAGGGTGAAAAAATGGCAGTTTGTCCATTTATTTGCCACTTGTTTCATACTGAGCCTCATGTTTTTTTGGGAATCATTAGATAACCACATTGTGAGCCATATGAAATCCTACTCTTACAGATACCTCATAAACAGCTACGACTTTGTGAATGAGAGCCTGTCCCTTAAGCGCAGCGAGGATGGGGCTCCTCGCTACCAATACCTGATTAATCACAAGAAGAAGTGTCAAGCACAGGATGTCCTTCTTTTACTGTTTGTAAAGACTGCTCCTGAAAACTACGATAGACGTTCTACCATCAGGAAAACGTGGGGCAATGAGGAGTATGTTTGGTCTCAACTTAATGCCAACATCAAAACTCTGTTTGCCTTAGGAACACCTTCTAACCCACTGACGAGAGAAAAACTGCAAAGGAAACTGGTTTGGGAAGACCAGCTGTACAGTGATATAATTCAGCAAGACTTTGCCGATTCTTTCTACAATCTTACTCTTAAATTGCGTATGCAGTTCAGCTGGGCAAATACCTTTTGTCCACACGCTAAATTCCTTATGACTGCAGATGATGACATATTTATTCACATGCCAAACCTTATTGAATACCTCCAAAGTTTAGAACAGATTGGTGTTCAAGACTTTTGGATTGGTCGTGTTCATCGCGGTGCCCCTCCCGTTAGAAACAAACACAGCAAATACTATGTCTCCTATGAAATGTACCAGTGGCCAGCCTACCCTGACTACACTGCTGGGGCTGCCTACGTGATCTCTAGTGATGTAGCTGCCAAAGTCTACGAGGCCTCACAGACACTCAATTCCAGTCTTTACATTGATGATGTGTTCATGGGCCTCTGTGCCAATAAAATGGGGATAGTACCACAAGACCATGTGTTTTTCTCTGGGGAAGGGAAAACTCCTTATCATCCCTGCATCTACAATAAAATGATGACATCCCATGGACATGTTCAAGATCTTCAGGACCTTTGGGAGGATGCCACAGACCCTAAAGTGAAAACAGTTGCAAATGGTTTTTTTGGCCAGGTATACTGCAGGATAATGAAAGTAGTTCTCCTTTGCAAACTGACCTATGTGGACACATATCCCTGTAGGGCTGCCTTTGTCTAATAGTACTTGAATGTTGTATGTTTCCACTGTCACTGAGCCAAGCCTGGATGAAAAATCTTTAAATGTTTGTCTATACCTTCAGTGAAAGATGAGTATGAACAAAACAAAGAAATATTTTGAAAGTGCAGGCTCTCAGAATTTTTCTTTGATTGTAGAAGCTATTCAGTATAAGTCAGTGGTCGGCAAATATCAATAGAGCCAAATATCAACAGTACAACGATTGGAATTTCTTTTGAGAAAAGCCAAATTTTTTAAACTTTATATAGTTGGGTACATTGTTATTAACTTAATTAGGGTACTCCCAAGCTGGCCTTTGCTAAAAAATCAAGAGGCCAAAGAGCCGAATGTGGCTCATGAGCCGCAGTTTGCTGACCACTGGTATAAGTTATCTACTTCATTGCCTAAATCCATTTCAAGGAATTTATATTTAGAAAAGGTTTATGAAGACAAAACTAAAGGGAAATTCAAGTTCCCAATGCCACATGTATATTCGCAGCATAAAGAAGTAATTAAGGAATCATAGTGTTAGAGTAACTGCTTTGGAAAGTACCAACTGAATGTAGAGTATACCATTTCAAAGAAAAGAATATATTGTTAAACTAGGTATACAAGTTAATTTTTATTAAAGAGCACTTGATGGAAATGGTAGAGGCAGTGGAGAATTGGCCTAAGAGACAGTATTGCATCTGGTAAAGGCAAGCCTCATATTTTTCAGAGGAGATTTAGGAAAATGTATAGCAGGTCCTCAAGTATCCTGGTTTTGTCAAGCATCATTTTATTATAGCATTGATGAGATTTTGTAGGAACTTGACTTTTGTTTATATCAATTAGCCTATTGTAAAAATTTTTCATTATACATTGTTCTGCTGCAGTTCCAATTATTGATAATGTTAAATGAGGACTTCTGTACACAATTTCTTTATAAATAGCCAAATCACTTATTGTCACATCCATGTAGATAGTGTTGGGGCCATTTAAAACATGTTTATGTCCTCCCACCCCTGCCAAAGTTTAATGTAAAATTGGAGAAGTCATTAGCTCTGCCCTAACTGGTGCCGTGTGTGTGTGTGTGTGTGTGTGTGTGTGTGTGTGTGTGTGTGTGTGTATTCATTAGAAAATGACACAAAATATGACAGTTGCTACACATAGGGTCCCTCTGTAGGAAGAAATCATTGTTAATTCAAATAAGCTGGTATTAACTTTAATTCAATGAATTTTTCAACTGGTTCTTAAATATTCAATATTGGTCTGTTTTTAATGTAGTTATTTGAATGTAGTTTGCATAGAGGCATAAAATAATGAAGGCTTCAAAAGGAAAGGTAGACATTAAAAACCTTTCTCTATAAATTATAAAATAAGAATTTATAAATTATTGTAACGATTACTAAAGTTAGCCTTCTCCTTCCCAACAAGGTCTCATAAACCACAGTATTTTGTTCCAGTTTCAGATTTTAAAATTGAGAGTATTAAACATCATACCAAAACTAGAGTATCTTAAAAGAAAAATCAATTTCATCAAAATAACCATTAGAAAAATCTTTGACTTTTAAATATTTCAAACTTGAAGTCAGAATGAAAGATAGAAAGTTGTCAGAACGAGATTGGAAGCATTTGTAAAGCCACATATTCCTTATAATCAAGGAGATGTGGCTGAGATAGAATAGAATGACTTTCATTTCTTTTACAAGTGGGGTAGAAAAGTGGCCACTGTGCCAATAGCCTCCCCTCACTGCAGAAAGAACAGGGTGATGTCTGTTATTAGGGGGATCATCTGAAAGCCAAAATAGCAACTTCAGCAAAAGCAGTAGAACCTTTGTCTGCAGAGGTGCTTGTTAGGAACAACAAAAAGTCTCGTGTAATTAGATGATGTTTGAAGCGTGGAAAACAAAAAAGAACTAAAAAAAGAATCCTCAGTAAATACAACTAGATGATGGCATATATAATTTTTTTTGAAGGTAGCTTTTTAATGTTTACAGAAATCTTTCTATTTTGAAAACTGAGACTTGTTTACATTGATTGCTGAGATAATTCAGAATTCTTAACTAATGTCAAAACTACAGTGTCAACCATTGTACAGTGGTACCTCGAGATACGAGTGCCCTAACATACGAGTTTTTTGAGATACGAGCCGTCGAGCGAGTGATTTTTACTTTGAAATACAAGCAACATTTGAGGTCGAGCGAGTGATTTTTGCTTTGAAATACGAGCAACATTTGAGATAGGAGTAATCTCGCGGCACACGACTCACCAGTTTACCTCAACTCAAGGTTACGGAGAATGAATTAAACTAGTATCTCGAGGTACCACTGTAGTTTATAGTTCCCTTCAGAGTAGATTCAGGGTTTTCAGATCACAGATTGAAATTTCTGACCAATTTAAAAAACTGGAGAGAATAAAAGCACAGCTTGACAAGGCAGATTTATAATTAATTTTCATTAGTTGAGTCTTTAATAACTGCTTGATTTTTGGCCATATACACCCTGTGTAGCTATACTTGTAACTGTTTAAATTTTTCTTTGGTTGAAAATATCAGTCTCTCCCTGGCCATTGAAATGATTTGTTTGTTTACAGCAATACTTCTGTGAAACAATTATTTATTTGTGAAAGAGCTCTCCTCAACTGTGTTCATCTTTTTCTTTTTGCTTAGAATAGAACAGATTTAAATTTAAAGGAAATATGAAGGCACTTCCTTTTTTAATAAGAAGGAAATTGCCAGATGCTTCTTTCATCAGACTTAAAGTACTGAGAAGACTATCTGTAAATACAATATAAGGATTCCCACCTTTTAAAAAGGAAGGTACAACTTTGGTGCTCCAATGCAGGGCTGTGTGAAAACTCATAAACAAAGGGAAAATAAACAATCAGCCTGGATGGTCACTTGGGTAGAAGATGGTTGTACACAGTGTTATTGCTAAAAACGTTTTACCTCTTGGTGGTTTGCATCTTTCTTTTTCATATTAATTTTATACCAAAATGTTAAATATTTATATTATTTGAATTTTTGCTTATATGTTAAAATAATTAGTGGTTTTTTAAAAATAAATAAATCTGTGATTTACAATAAACAACTTGGAAATTGTCAGCAGACGTCTATTTTCACAAGGGTTTTTAAACTCCTGTGTGAATACCATTTGTTTGTATCTAATCTGCTTGTTCTTTTTAATGTCAGAAGGGTCTATGGTACACAGTCTTACTCCAACTTGCTGCTGTGCCTAGAATAGATGTGTCCCCAACACACTGGAGCCCTAAAATGCTCCTTTTGTTTGTTAAATGACTTAGGTTGGAATGTCTATGTGAGGGAATTTTAGACTGCTCAGGCTGTGCTAGAGTAACATGTAGCCAGTGTCTTAAGACACCATTTGAAATGGTCGTATTTTCCTTGTATTTGATATCCTCACCCACTTCAAAATAGATTAAAATTTATCCCTGGTCTTTTAATGCCAGGAATGTTATCAGGTTCCTCTTGGAGTATTTGGTGCTTCAGTACATTTCTACATAGTATGTTCTCATCTGCTTTTCACCCGATTCCTGCTCACTTGTTAGAATATGCTGTGAGTCATTCTGTATATATTTTTTAAAACTTGTTAAGTATCTGAATTATTTGGTTGCAGTAAAACTTTTTACTTGCAAGGCATGGTTGAGGGGTTGTAATTTGGACTCAAATGATGATCACTTGGAAGAATCAATGAACTTGACCTATATGTGGGACTTCAGTTGAACTCCATAGCTGCAATGAAAATCAGACCAGAGAACTCTTGCTATGCAAGGTGACTCATTCTGCTGTAATAATCAGAAAGGACAGGTGCTCCCTGGCTGTTTCCCTGCAGCCACCACAGAGTGCAGTGAAACAAGCCTCGGTCACAGCTTTCTCTCCGGTAATCCTCTGTGCCAGACCGCCAAGGCTCCTTATTGCCTCCAGCATCAAGCCTAGTCTCTTCTACCTGTTCCACATGGCCTCATGTGATGTTCCTTTCCTTCTTCATTCCCTATAGCTTTGTTTTTTCCATTGCCACTTATTACTCATCACAAATCTCATTCGTAACACACGGGTAAGTTCATTTCCCTTGCCAAAAACAGTTTCTCCTATAGCTACTGAAATCTTGGCAACTCAAACTTTCTATAAAACATCTCCTACCCTTCCCTTCAGATAGACACTTATAAATGTGCACTTCTCACAGATATTACTGTTACCTACTAATGGTTTCATGTGTTGTTTTTTTCAACTAAAACTGAAGGTAGGGACTGCACAGTGCTTAAAAATCATTATTTTTCAAATATAGTAAGTAATGTCATTTTTGCAAACCAGATATGAAAAGAAGATTAATCACTCAGAACGCTAATGGACATTATCTGACATAACATTTCACCTATACTACTTAAAAGTTTATAATTTATTTGATGAAATCTGAATGCTTGCCATATACCAAGCATATTGTATCTATTGACTTCAGCCCCAACTAAAATTGTATTAGTTACGCATAAATATACAAATGTGTAAAATCAAAAGTGAATCAGAAAATATAAACAGTTGCAGTAAAGATTAGTGATTTTAAGGTATTCAAAACTGGTGGTAAAAACAGTAGTCTTATAAATTCTGTCTTATGCTTAATCCACTAGCTATTTTTGCCTTTTCTCAAAGTTCTTTTCCAAGAACCATAAAGATATTTTTCCTTTGTAGTTCTCAGTAGAAGTATGATTTAATGGTTTTCCTTTGTAGTTCTCATTAGAAGTATGATTTAATGGTTTACTGTAAATGAATACAACAATTCACATAATTGGACCTACTTAATTAGTCAAATTAAATGAATTCATTTACTAATTTAATTAATAGTTCAATTAAAGGGCCTATTTAATACTTTTATAAAGATAAGATTTATAATTCTAAAAGTAAAATTATAAAGATAAAAGTAGGTAGGTTTTAGTAATAGAAAAGTCCCTAAAGATATACCATCACTTGAGAAAAAAAGAGAACACTTTGCCAAGTACTGCTTTTCAGAGACAACTAAACACACTTTCAGATATGCCGAATTCAGCCATTTACTTATACTCAAAGATATATTTCCATCAGTAAGCACCTACCTGTTTCCTTGAGTACACCTTAAAGTGAAAGAATATCAAGTAGTCTAATTAAATTAATACTGGCTTTAATCAAGAAGCACGTTCCTAAAGATGTTTGTTCATTCATTCTACAGGCACTTTTTTAGAGGCATGTTAAGAGCTAAACATGACAGACCCTGGGAATAAAAACAAGTCAGTAAGTCAAATGGTGTGAGTATAAACAATGTAATGAGTGCTACAACAGAGGTAATGATGGGGATTCTAAATAAAGGATTTTTAAAAAAATGAATTTCCCCTTCTGCTTTTGGTCTTTTTCCACTGAAATGCTGAGCATTCACATGAATTGCAAACACCTTTCAGTCAGCCAAAAATAGCATTAAGCTTTATAAATTGTGTCTTTTGGGGCCTACTGCTTTTAAGTAGGTTTAAACCAATAATTCAATTAATAGCAACAATAGTTTGCATTTACTATTTTCTTGATAATTCATTTTTTTAAACACTGGGTATCCTTGGAAATGTGGTTTATGTCATTTTCAGTTCTTGCTTGTTGCTTTTATGAGATCCATGCGTTTTGTTCTCCGGTAGATAAATGAAGGTTAGTATATAGAATAACTGTGATTTTATCTGGGAAAGATAAGTGATGAGATTTAAAACAGAGGATACTCTACCCTATCCCCCCACCCTAAGGGGTTAAAATGACTTCTCTAAAGGGATCTGCAATCTTACCTGCCGGGGGAAAGATTTTCAGGACTGTCAGGCTGCTGCTGCTCAGGGTTCTCCCCATCATGACTGCATTCAAGTATTTCTTCATTCTGAAGTGAAAGAAAGTTTGATAAGATACACTATGTTATTTGTGGGGGAGCACTAAATCTAAATCTTTCTTTCCCCCAATTTCTTGGTTTGGTATTGATTTTGCTTTTACTTCTCCAGATGAACATCATATCCAGTTTCTCATCTTTTTCTTTCTGTGGATCTGTTATTTGTTGGCCCTTCACAATTCTTTTAGGAACAATGAAAACTCATCCTGAAAAGCATGTATTCCTTTCCCTTAATGATAGGCTATTAACATTGTTCTCCTCCCTCTTTCCTGATGATTCACACACAAAAAAAAACGGTTCAGAGTTTGAGCTAAAAGATAAAAAGGTCATTTGACAAAATATCTTCATTCCTTTTCTTCTCTTTTGGGTAAGAAATCAAAGTCTGGAGAAGTTGCAACCTGCCTGAGGCCAGAAAGAGCTAGAGGCAGAGACAACATAAGTCTGGTGTCCACTTTCACAGGCTTGGTATCACCTGTCTGTGCCGGCGCTCCACCTCCTAAAGCAGCTGGTTCCTTAGGATGTGCAATGTGGCTACCACTGCAGGCCGAAGCCAGTTGGAACAAAGCCCTGCCACACAATATGCCAGCTGAGACCTTGGGCCAGGTCACTGAACTTCCTGCCATGGCCCCTATGCACTGTCTACCTCACTAAGGCTGTGACTCTTTTTCAGAACAATACTAGGCATTTAATTCTCAAAAGGAGAAAAGACTTCTTGCTCAGTTTTATGTCAGGAAAGTATAATTTTAATAAGGAAGTGAATTGGTATAACATTGGTAGCAATGAGCCTATCAAAGTATTAACAAATAAGGAGCAAATAGATAATTAGCCGTCATTTGAGTTCTTCTGCCTTCCAGGTTCTGTTTAAATGAGTTGTTTTACATTCTGTAAAAGAAAGGATAGATTTGGAAAGGCTCTCTTGCAAAAGAATCATTCAGGAAAATTTAATAAACATAAACATTCCTGGTAAATTAGGGCTGGTAGTTGAAGAATGAGCTTTTTCCAGACTAAGAAACTGATGGGAAATCTTGCAAAACAAGTGGGAGTGAGATGCTTCTCAACCTATTTACTGTAAGAAGGTAGTCCTCTCCCTCGATTAGCAGCAAAGTTAAGGTTCCCTTAGTATCCACAATGCCAGCCACAGGGATAGCAATGAAAAAATGTCCAGTAGATGAAAGGAAATCATGTGTCTTCCATCTTTTTCATAGATGTCTTCTTGAATTTGGTATCACATCCAGAAAGCAAGCTAACAAATAAAGGAGTAATTTTGCTAATTCAGCTCTAAAATACAAAGGGAATCTTACATTCCAAGTTTATATATATATATTTTCTTTTAAAATAGGATAGATATCATTTCAGTAAGAATCTAAATTTTTCATATTACATATAGTTGACCAGAGACAAGATATATTTTTCATTTCAGTTAATATAATGCCAATTCTTGGATTCAAACCGATATAGTTACTTTCACCACACTATCCAAGACACCTCTTTGTTCACATTTTCTAGATGATTTTGAACTAATTACCATGGCAGTTAATGTTCCATTGCATCCTTTTCTAGTTCTCTCTGAAATGGCTACTGGACTTTGAGCCGCAGCCTTATTCATCTTTGGATCCTTAACATGAATCCAGGGCCTTCGTATAGAATAACCACTACTTATTAACTAAACTTCCTCTCATTGTGAAACTGCTGCTATTGATAAAATGAACTGTACTCTTTTCAATTCTATTGATCTTTGTAAGTGTGGTGCCTTGTAGGGTCTCTTATTTCAGGACAACTTAGTGATGGAAAATAATGATGACTCAAGGTATAGATATGGACTTTGTCATCTTTTACATTAAATGATGACATCCCTCTAATTACACTTTGTTATCATAGAATGTCCTCATGAGCTTCCCGAAATGCTTGGGCATGGACTGGTTGTGTCAACCCATGTTCCTGTGGCTACACGTCCGACAGCTGATGTCAGGGTAGAGGAAGAGTCCTCTGCCAACCGTTTGATGGAGTACAACACTGGTACGGTTGAGATGTGATGGGAAGGATCCACAGCAGATCTACTGTGGATCCTTTAATAAAAACCTCAATGAGGTTGTTAACTACAGGCATACCTTGGAGATGTTGGGGGTACTGTTCCAGACTATGGCAATAACACAAGACTCAAAATAAAGTAAGTAGTAATCTTTTTGCTGGTGGAGGATCTTGCCTTCAATTTGTAAAAAATGGAACATCTGTGAAGCACAATAAAGTGAGGTATGTATAGTAAGGTTTTGCTAAGGTTTAGACAGATTAGTGTTTTAGTGCAGTGGCTTTCAAATTTCGACCACACCCGTAAAAAAGCATTTATATTGTAACACACACATTTCCTGGCACAGAGCTCCTAAAACCTTTGGAATTTCCTAAATAAGAACAATAAAGATTCTGGATAGTCATAAGAAATCCTTTCAACCACACCTGAGTTTATGTTCATGAGGTGACTTCTGGAAAGGCCCTAAGGATGGGGGCTGGTTATCAGTGAAACCAACCACATAATTAGAGGGTTTGAACTCTCAAGTCTCATCACCTCCCCCCCACCACTCCCTCACAGGGAACAGAGAGAGGCTGGATGAAGATTGAATTCAATCACCAATGGCCAATGGTTTAATGAATCATGCCTATGCAATGAAGTCTCCATAAAAACCCAAAGAGAGATTCCTGGTTGGTGAACATGTGGAGATTGGGGTAGAGTGGCTTACTCAGAGAGCATGGAAGTTCTAGCACCTTCCACATACCTTGCCCTATGGACCTCTTCCATCTGTCGGTTCCTGAATTATATCTTTTTATAAGAAACTAATAATCTTGTAAAATGTTCCTTGGAGTTCTGCGAACTGCTCAAGCAAGTTAATCTAACCCAAAGAGGGGGCCCTCGAAACCTCTGATCTAGAGGTGATTTAGTCAGCACCAGTGACAGCCTGGACTTCTGATTGGTGTCTAAGGGAGTGAGGGAGGTTTATTTGGACTAAGGTTTTAACCTGTGGGATCTAATGCTATTACCAGGCAGAGAGTGTCAGAATTGACTTAATTGCTTGGTAGTGTTGGGAAAACACTTGGAGTTGTCCTCAGGGGATCCCAAAGAGGGCATCTTCTCAGCCAACTGATGCTTTAAAAGGGAACCAATCCATAAACTACCCTATCGGGAGGCCAATCAGGTGGAAAAGCCCCGTCCCCTTTATGTTCATTTTATTCTGAAGAAAAAAGGTGGCAGGCAGGCTGGCAACTGCTGTGGGCCCAACATCACTCCCCACATCTTCACTTCCACCCCAGCCTCTCTCCCAGGTCAAAGTGACACCAACCTCCACACAGTCGGTCTAGCTGTACCCTTCATCCGACTTCCTATGGCTTCCCAACAAGCATATAATCTAATTGTTTTGTTTCCCCTATATTTTGAAGAAATATGTTTTTAAAATTAAGAAAACAGGGTAAGTTCCTAGCTTGAAAAAGTTGTTTTTATTTCTCTGAAGAATATATCTTTTCAAAAGCAGTAATCAACATTTTAAAAGTACCCATATTCTTTAATAGCTAATTTTCAATTGATTATTAAAATTTCTTTTTCTTCCCCAAAGGAGAGATAGCAACATTTGAACTGAATCAAATTAGTTTTTCTTGAAATTAAATGATTTCATTTTGTGATTGTCAGGATGCTTGAAAAGCAATTTCAGCTCCAACTCTTTTGAAGTGATGATGTCTCATAATTTAAGATGAAAGTATTATTTATTATCACACTTCTTAAAAGAAGAAGCTATTAGACTTCATTCTGAGAAAAGGTCAGGCAGATAAGGGGTTGAACCATTTAAGATAAGAAAGGGCAATCATTCCAAGAAGTGTTTAAGGGTAAGCATTTTCTGGCATTGTAAATTATGAAAACTCAAGATAATAAATACAGTGTTAGGATAAGAATCACTGAGATTATAGAACGGTGGGGTGCAGGTGAGGATAGTGGGAAAGACAGGAAAGGTGACCTCTCCATTGGGCAGTCCTCTCTGGCCTCAGTCCAATGGTCTTAGAGACACAATCCAGAGTGGAAACCACCGGCCTTGGAAGGGCTAGCTCTGCCTCCCCTTCTCCACAGCTGGACCTGCTGGGGGAAAGGGGAAACCTTCTCTTTTTTTATTTGTTTATTTTTGAAATTAAGTGGGTCCTGATGGAAAATCTGCCCTGGGAGCAGACTCCCAGCTGGCAGGTCTGCCTGTTTGTTCCCTCTCTCTGACCCTTTCCAGCACATCTCGCCTTGTCCTGCTCTTCACTAATACTGCCTGAAGAAGGGCAGCCTCTTTAAAAATGGCAAGTACAGCCGAGACTGGTTTGTCTCAGTGGATAGAGCGTCGGCCTGCAGATTGAAAGGTCCCAGGTTTGATCCCAATTGGGGGCATGTACCTTGCTTTGCGGGCACATCTCCACTGTGGGGCGTGCAGGAGGCGGCTGATCGATGTCTCTCTCGATGTCTCTCTCTCTCATCGATGTTTCTGACTTTCTATCTCTCTCCCTTCCTCTCTGTAAAAAAATCAATAAAATATATTTTTAAAAAATGGCAAGTACATATTTGGAGGGTTAAGGGGCTGTCTTTCACTCATCATCCACACATTGCTGTGAACCAGCTCATTCAGATTTTCTCCTATCTCTAGTCCAAATCAGTTGCATTGGGTGGGGCTTTCAAAAGTGGGGTGATGGGAGCGGGGGGAGAGGAAGGTTTTAGGACCTTTTATAGATTGAAGCCCTTTGGAGAAGAAGGGCAGGCTTAAGGAGGCAGGCTTGAACGGTCTTTATGCTTTGTGGAAATGGGAAATGATTAGAGAGAGACAGGGGAATGGGTCCCACATGCAAACTTTGCCTATTTCAAAATTTCTCCAGGGTCTGATGTACCTATAATCTTGCATTTCCCAGCTAGCATTGCTAGTAATTAGTTCAATGTTCTGCCACTTAAACTGTTTTTTATAGGCTGAATGAATATTTTAAACACTATTTGTAGTATTTTGTTTATGGGGAAAATGACTCCTTAAAAAACTGCAAACACTGCAATATTATTTTAACAATGATTTGCAAGTCTGTAATTTTGAATAAATTATCAGAAAGTGAGGAACACATCACAAGGTATCTTTCTCTCATTTCCAAACCAAGAAATGTGAAGGAAATAAGTATATCAGAACATTAAAAAGAAGTTCCCCAATATGTTGGGAATTTTCTTTGGCTGGTAGATTTCATGTAATTTTAACCTCAATGCATAAATGTCAATATAATTTAATTTTTATATGTCTGTAAATCTTAGAACCTAAATAAAATCACAAGTTTGGGAAAAGTGTTTTACTAGAGTAATCTTTGGTCCTTAACCTAATTCACAAATGTTTTCCACATAACCTTAAAGCCAATGAGTTGACTCTCATTGCTGTGGGAAAGGGGAGAGTCTCGGGGGCAGAGTTAGCCCAGATAACAGAAAGAGAGGTTATTGGTTGCTGTTAACAGATCTATAAAACTCTACAAATGCTGGACTCGGCCTTCATAAAACCTCACTTTCTACACTTCCCCCCAAACACTCTATAGTGGCCAACAAATTCATCCAATGAGGATTCCAAGATGAAAACCTCAACGTTATCCTATCTAATATAAGAGTAATATGCAAATTGACCATGACTCCAACACACAAGATGGCTTGCTCCCATGAGGTCAAAGATGGCTGTCCCATGTGGACACAAGATGGCCACCACAAGATGGCCAGCAGGGGAGGGCAGTTGGGAAGGACCAGGCCTGCAGGGAAAGGCAATTAGGGGTGACCAGGCCTGCAGGGGAGGGCAGTTAGAGGTGACCAGGTCTGCAGGGGAGGGCAGTTAGGGGCAATCTGGCTGGCAGAGGAGCAGTTAGACATCAATCAGGCTGGCAGGGGAGTGGTTAAGGGGTGATCAGGCTGGCAGGCAGAAGCAGTTAGGGGCAATCAGAAAGGCAGGCAGGCGAGCAGTTGGGAGCCAACAGTCCTGGTTTGTGAGAGGGATGTCTGACTGCCCATTTAGGCCCAATCCTACGGGGACAGTCAGACTTCCCTCGAGGGGTCCCAGATTGGAGAGGGTGCAGGCTGGGCTGAGGGACACCCCCTCATGCACGAATTTCGTGCACCAGGCCTCTATTCTTCAATATCTCCCTTTCTTCCCTTATTAAGTCTTTTTCCTTTTCCTCTCTGCCTTGATCTACTTCTTCATTCATCAAACTTTCTCTGACAATGCAATATATTCCAGAAGCTGGGGAGAACTTCTGGTTTACTGATATGAGCCCTGTCCATTTCCCTTTTTGATGCTGCCATTAGTAGGCTCTCAACACTCACCTAGACCATGACAAATGTGGGCAGCTGGTCAGTCTGCCTACCTTGATCTAATCTCCTTTTCATTATCTTACCAGAGCTAACTTTCCAATACATAGGTGCTCTCCCTGGCAACAACCATCCACCAAAGCCTTCAGCAACTTGTCTTTGGTCTATCTTCCTAGCTTTCTCAAACCATTCCCAGAATAGCCTATGCCCCTTCCTGGAATGTCCTTCTCCATCTTGTCTATCTTTCAAAGTTGCATTTATTCTTTAAAGTTCAAATGCCACCTCCCAAAAACATTCCAAATATACTTGCTATGCACTGCGCTTTAATATATCATATCCCTTTTCCCCAGAGATCTATCATTTTGTTTTATAATTATTGGCAATAAGTTGTTTCATCCATGAAACTTTTAAGTTTCCTGAGTTTAAGCCTGTGTTAGAATTGTTTCCACATGACCTAGAACATTATATTAAATTGAGCTGAGTAAGCTACCCTAATTGGACCTATCAAATATTTCAGTTATGTCAATTTTTTATTGGTCAAAGAGAAAAGCCAACAGTGGTCTTTCTATTATTTTCTCTTTTTTAGCTCTGTTAGTGAAAGTAAATTCTCATAGATTAATATAATCATGACCTCTTGCCTTGAGTTCTGGATTCTATCTTATCTGAAGAGTTTCACAATCACCTTAATGAGTTCACCTTTATCCCAAGTTGGAGGCTATATTCATGGTCTCCAGCCAATGTGACCAAAGGTAGTCCTTGTAGAACCTGCATTCTTGCCACCAAATGTGTAAGTTAAAAATTCAGATTCCTAAACCCTACTCCTGAATCAGAATCACTAAGGATGGGGCCAGGGAATCTGCATTACCAGGTATTAATAAGCCTCCCAGAGTGCGGTAGGTACATAGGGAACCTTGAGAATCTTTATTCTAGAAATTCTTCACAGAGCTTGGTTGGGGACTGCCTTAAGAATTTGGTGGATTCTCTGAATCTCTTATTAGCTCTGAGAATGACTACACTTCAAACATCATGGAAGGTGAACACTGACATGTACTTATAGTTTGTACAGCTCTCTTGCTGAGAAGTAGAAAGGCAAATGAAAGCTCGTGTGATTCAAAGGAATGAGAAAGAAAGGAACTGAATTTGGCCTTAATTTGTTATCATTGGGCAAAAAGGTACATAGTTGAGATTAGGAAAAGATATTCAATTTAGGACCGGCATCCTTAGCTCCTTTTCAGCTTTACACAGAACATTCTATCTATAAACATTAGACTAAATGGGAAATTAAAATTACTAGGATCTTGCTCGATGCTAGGCATTGTGCAAGGTGCTTCCCATATATTTCTCATTTAATAGACCATCTGTGAGGCTACTTTTTAAAAAAATATTTTTTATTGATATTTTTAGAGAGGAAAGGAGAAGGAGAGAGAGATAGAAACATCAATGATGAGAGAGAATCATTGATCAACTGCCTACTGCACACCCCTTATGGGGACCGAGCCCACAACCCAGGCATGTGCCCTTGACTGGAATCAAACCTGGAACCCTTCAGTCCACAGGCTGATGCTCTATCCATGGAGCCAAACCAGCTAGGGTTACTTTTTTTTTTTTTTTTATCCCCATTTTGCAGAAGAGGAAATTTAGAGTATGCGAGATTAGGCAAACTGCTAGGGAAGTAGATTAAGTAAGTAATCAGGTGGATAGGTTAAGTTAGATAGGTAAATAAACTGCTTTTACATAAATGGCTAGTTTTAAATCTCAGTTCCACCATATACTAGCTGCATGACCCTTAGGGAAACTCCCTGAACTTCTCAGTCTCAACAGCATCAGGGACAAGACGAGATGCTGAGGACTTGCCATGACATGGGTCGCTACACCGCCCAGCACAACGTCCGGCCCTCAGTCAGTGTCGGCAACCATTCCCTCACCTCTTCCAGCCTCGGCTTTTTTTGTGTTTGTAAATGTTTGCTCAGAGCCTGAGAAGGCCTCTGCTACTTTAAATCATGCTAATAGGTGCCCAGGGGCACTGCTGGCACTCACAGCTAGGAGAACTTCCTTCATCCTGAGGGTTCCCTCAGAAACAAGGAATTCTCATCTGCCTCTGGCCTCTTTCCAGCTGGTCAGAGGCTTTGATGTGATGTGAGCAGCTGGGGAAAGCAGCCCCATGAGTCATGCTTTCAGCTTCCAGCTGGCCACGGGAAGGACAGGAAGCACCACATCACCACTGCCAGCAACCGCAGCCAGGATCCACCTTTCCACCGCAGGGCTCTCCCAGACCAGGTCCGCGCATGGCCACGCAGCTGCCAGGCGGTCCCCAGAGAGTCTCGGCAACTTTGTCACGTTTTATTTGCCAAGTTCCTGTGAACCTGAATGACAAGGATCACCGACGGAACACCCTCTTTGAATCCGATGATGATAAAATCAGTTCGTGATTATGTGGCAGGTAGTGAGTATCAGGAACTCTCGTAGCAATCATGAATGGTTTGGGTTTATAGATTTTTTTTTCTTTTTCTGTGAACATTTATTCTTGAGGACAAGGAAGGGCTTTTATCACAATGTTCTGGTTCACCCTTCTAGTCTGGCTGTAGATTCATTTCATCTTTGAGTTCCAGGCTGAAAGCCAAAAAGATGTCAGAATTGTTTCCTGGAGTCCAGTGCATATTTGCTCCATCTTGGTCATCTGTGTTGGACAGTGGCCACGGAACACATACAGCAGTGACTGTTCTTCGTGTCAGTCAACCTCCTTCTCTCCCTCTTAATAACCCATGTGTTAGAGAGGACAAGGGTTTCCTGGTTTGGGCCTTCTTTCAAATGCTATGTTTGCTAAATGTTAAAATGTATTCTGCAGACCAGATGAAAACAGGATGAGCCTGTGACAAGCTCCCCATCAGATACATGTAGCCAACAGCAAAGAAGTCAACACGTGCCGCCTTTCCCCGCTGGCACCAATGCTGCTCCCTGTTGCTCCTTAGTCCACGGGAGGCTTTTGTTTATAGGAACTTGTGGGGCTCATTTTGCTTTTATGGAAATGCCATCTAATTTCGAATAGCTGTGGGTGGCCAGTTGCTTCTGATTAACTGAAAATACGTATCTGACCTGTGGGACACTTCATGGGTTTCCCCATCAATGCTCTGGTCATGTAAATGATTACATATGGATACATTAAAAAAATAAGAAGGGTGGGATTTTTTTCCCCTGTATCTTATATTAAATGAGAGATTTCCCATGTTTCCATCAGAGTGATATACTTGCTTTAATTCTTAAGCGTAAGTGAATCCTTTATAATAAGAGGCTAATATGAAAATAGACTGAATGGTGGAACAACCAAACAACTGAACAACCCATCACCATGACATGCGCTGACCACCAGATGGTTCTGGTTCTGGGTCACTTGGTTTCTGGTTGGTCAGGCAGGAACTGTCTCCAGGATGCCAGGTTAAGGGCCCAAATTATATCTTAGTCTGGAGGGCTGAGGAATCCCTGCAGGACAACACAAGACATCCTTGAGTGACAATGCCTGGTCTGGTATTCTTTGTGCATTGGCCTTGCTTGTCTCATATGTAAATGTGCTGGCTATGGGAAACTCAAATTTTATCCTTGAATGCAGCTCCTTGGAGTGCATTCTTCAGGACTGGATAAAAAGAGCCGTTTATTTGACTTAAATAATTTAAACGCTTACAGAAATAAAGAAATATAACCAATGTCAATGGCATGAAACTGCCTGTCCTGTCCCAGGCAGCCTTGCACCAAGCTGGGTTTGGGAGGCACTGTTTATTAACTTTGCACCTTCTTTGATTCCTCAGGCTTCAGCATTTACTAACCACATACAGCTTCTCCCCTGAAACTCTGCTCTGCTTCCTCCAAGGAATGCATTTTCTGGAGCACCTGCAGCCAGGATGAGAGTCATGATGGGAAATGGGACTGGCACCCCAACAACCTGAGCAACCACAAGATTCCCATCGGACAGGCACACCACCTTCACAGAGGAAAACAAGCAAGTGAGCTCATGGTTTCCAGTGTAAGTGATCTGGGACCAGGAAGACTGAGTGACAAAGGTTTGCTGTGGGACTCAGGGGCCAGTCTATGGCTAGTGGTATAAAGATAGACTAGTATGCTTGCGGTTATGTGGGAAGAATTACTAGTTTTATCTATGAATTAAGACTCCCACTGCTTCTCTTCAATGTTTCTTCAGTGATTTATAATTTTCTGAGTACAGGTCTTTTACATCTTTGGTTAAATTTATTCCTATGTATTATTCTTATTGAAGCAATTGTGAATGGGATTGTTTTCTTAGTTTCCCTTTCTGATAGAACACTGTTGGTGTAGAAAAATGCACTAATTTCTGGATACTTATTTTGTATACCACTACATTGCCAAATTTCTTTATTAACTAAAGGAGTTTTATGTCCTCCTTTCCAATTTGGGTGCCTTTTATTTCTTCTTCATGTCTGATTGCTGTGGCTAGGACTTCCAGTATTGTGTTGAATAAGAGTGGTGAAAGCAGACATCCCTGTTTTGTTCCCGAACTTAAGGGACACTTTTAGGTTTTGCCCTTTGATATGATGATGTTGGCTGTGGATTTGTCATATATGGCCTTCATTACATTAAGGTATGTTCCCTCTATTCCCACTTTGCTGAGAGTTTTTATTATAAATCGGTGCTGAATTTTATAAAATGCTTTTTCTGCATCTATTAATATGATCATGTGGTTTTTAATCCTTCATTTTGTTTATGTGGTGTATCACATTAATTAATTTGCAGATATTGTATCAGCCTTGCATCCCCATAAATAGAATATACTATTAAAATCAAGAAAATAATATTGGCACAATACATAGAGCTTACTCAGAGTTCAGTTATACATGCACTGTGTGTGTGTGTGTGTGTGTGTGGTTGTGTGTGTATGTGAAGCTCTTTGCAATTTTTTTCACATGCTTTTTAACATAAACTATACTCTGTTCTACCATTTTTAAATCCTTACCTGAGGATATATTTTATTTACTTTAGAGAGAGAGGAAGTGAGAGAGAGAAAAACATCAACCAGTGGCCTCCCACATGCACCCCAACTGTACGGAACACGCAACCCAGGTATGTACCCTGACCAGCAATCAAATCAGCAACATTTTGGTATATGGGATGATATTCCAACCAACTGAGCCACTTGTCCAAGAATGTTCTACCAATTTTAAATATGAAATCAGATTATGAGAATGAATAAAATGACTTCCTTCAATAAAACAGTATCTACCAACAATTATGTGCATGACCACTTTTCCATATCTAGTTGTAAATAAGAAAGAAAAGGAAGACATCTTATAAACCTCAGCTCTTAAGAGCACTAGTCCATGCTACATTCCTTTATAGGAATATTTTCTGGAGATGATGATAGGCATGAAACAGGGGAACCTGGTTTATTAATAATTATGGCAGCAACATTCTCTCATGCCAGAAACCTCTATCGGTTAAAGCAAAGTAATCTTACCTTGCCTTCATATTTAGTCTTGTCATCTTTCTTTACCAGGGAGTTCAAATCTGTCTCTGCATAAGGTTCCTCAGATGTTTTCTGAAGATGGACTGAAGGGACAAAGAAAACTGGCCATTAATTTGGTGATTTGACTTATAAATAACTCAGCGCTTAGCCTGAACAACAGCTGGACTATGTTGAGGCAGTTGATAAGCTAAACTAAACTGAGTTGCTGTGATGGTTTCTGAGGTGGTAGGTAAACGTGGAGGTGAAGGAGAGATACAAACATAGAATAGATTCCTTGACCCAGGCACTTGACATTGATCTAAAGAGACAAAGTCACATCCAACACCATCTGAAACACCCAACCACAACAAATCAGTAAATGATGTGATGTGGTAAAAACCATAGCTTCCATCATTCCTATTTGTAAGGCCAGCTAAACTATCACTTTCTTCATGAAATCTTCCTTGACTTTCAAACTTCACAGATTCTTTTATGCACTGCTGCTTGATCATTTAGCATTTGTACTGTATTTGATGTTATTTTTTAATTTGAAAAGCTGATTCAAGTCTAGGTATCACATACTACTAAATATAATTTCCCATTATACAGGTAATTAATCTATGCTTATTATAGAAAATTTGAATACTACTAAATCATACTATACTTGAATTATACTTGAACACTACCACTTGGTATATTTCCTTATAATCTTCTTTGAAATGCTCTCTCTCTCTCTCTCTCTCTCTCTCTCTCTCTCTCCACACACACACACACACACACACACACACACACACTCATGCTATGATTTTATGAGGGGATGTCCATGCATGCCTTAGCCAGAAGGAGTTGTTGCTAATGTGATGATCTAGCAGTTAGATTCCAGAAAAGATGGAACCACATTTATTAGTGGATAATATGACCGTGGGAAGAACCAGTGGCTGAGTCAGGAGGGAATTTGGCTTCCTTACTCTGGCAATCTTCTGAGTCAGGAGGGAATTTTGGCTTCCTTACTCTGGCGATCTTCTCTCTGTCACTGTTTCCCTGCTTCCCTTTCTCACTGGCTTTTCAGACATCTGGTTGTTCAGTTGTTTGGTTGTTCCACCATTCAGTCTATTTTCAGACATATCAGGCTCCCTGGCCACTGGCAGTAAGACTGGAATTTACTGAGAGGACTGCATTGGGGGTGATAGCTACAAAGCTAATATGGTAAGTGGTACTTTCATTCTTATTTGTCAGCATCACTACCTTGTATCTATAGTTCCCTGGAGAATCTCACAGGATACAGGTGATTAAGCTGGGACCGGATTTGAGCATCTCTAGGTCCCATGGTCAGAATGCCATCCATCCAAAGTCACAGTTATATCATCCTGATTCTTATCTGTGGTGGCTTTGATGGAGGTCGACCCTCTAACTTTCAGAAGGCCTTTGCTACCCGCAGGTTCTGTGAGCCAACTGGAAGCAGCTTAGCCTTGCTATGGGTTTTTCAGCGAGGTCATATTGAAATATGTAGTGAAGTACATGTTTGCTGCCCCTAGTTACATGACCACTGAAGCTACTTTACAACAATGGACAATCCTCTGGGCTCCTCACTTTCTGCAGGATCTCTGAAAGCTGAGATTCCAGGTATGCATTCACTATAAATGGCAAAATCCATGACTGAGAAGCATCTGCCCTTAACACTATTAAGTACAGTGACAAAATTAGAGGCGGGATGTGGTAGCCATACTGACATCATTTAAGTCTTGTTCTTTCATCTATGAGACACACATTACAGAGGAGTCTTTGTGCCTGAGCTTCTTCAGCCAGAAAGTAGGGGATAATGAGAAAGCCTATTGGATCAGGCTTTAATGAGTTAATATGTACAAAGTATTTAGATCATGGTAAGCACTCAGTACATTTTAGCTATTTTTATAGCTACACGCCATTAGAAATATTTTTTTTCACATTTCTTATTTAATTTCAGAGAGGTTACGTGTGATACCTGAGACAACCAGCTAATAAGAGTCAGCGCTGACCTTTCAGCTCCCTGCCCATGTTCCTTACACTGTGAAATGAGTTTATCTTGGCACACACTCAGTTACGAAGGAATCGGACAAATATGTTTGAAAATCCGGTTAGTGACCTGCCTGAGTAGAGTCCATGCTCAATGGTTATTCTCCAAAACAAAAGCAGAGGATTGTTCTGCAGAATGAGTACGTTACGGGACCAAGGTCAATGGTACCCATTCAGATATGATGAATATCTATTTACCTGAGGAGGGTGATTACCTATTTTGAAATCATGTATTTGAAAGGCTGAAAAATAATCCATCATTCCTGCTTTATTTATTTGTAAAACAAACACATATCCCTTAAAATAAGGAAAGAAACCAAGTGGTGGAGGCGAAGTTATTAGACACCCAGGGATGTCTCCATGGGTGACATTGTTTGTGTGTGTCTGTGGTAGGTGCCTGTAAGTGTGTCTGAGTGTGTGTGTTCAGTGTGTTGTGTATGTGTGTGTGTGTGTGTGTGCGTAAAATTCAGGAAAGAAATGCACTAAACTATTTATAAGGCTTACTTCTGAAAATTGGAATATATGAGACAGTTGTACTAAATGGAGAATTATCAAAAGATCCCATAATTTTCAAGTAAATAACAAATGAAAGAATTTGTGCAAACAGCACTGCACAACAAGAAATGCTAAAAGAAGTTTTTTATCTTGAAGTTAAATGATACAAGATGGTAATTCAGTTAAAGAAATAAAGGGCATGTATCCTAGTTGCGGGCATATCTCCAGTAGGGGGTGTGCAGAAGATGGCTGATCGATGTCTCTCTCTCTCATGGATGTTTCTGGCTCTCTATCCCTCCCCTTCCTCTCTGTAAAAAATCAATTAAATATATTTTTAAAAAAAAGAATACTGAAAATGGTGATTGGGATGGTAAATATAAAACTATATATATATATAAATACATATATTATATATATTTTCCTTTCTCTTGATTTCTTTAAAAGATACATGATTGCTTATAGAAAAAATGTATAACACAATATTGGGGGATTTAACATATGCAGATGCAAGATTTATGATAAGAATAGCACAGAGGATGGGTGGGAAGTGTGTGGAACTATACTGCTGCAAACTTCTTATATTTTACTAAACATTAATTCAAAGTAGACTGACACAAATTAAGGATGCATATGATAATCACTAAGAGAAACATCTGGGGAAAAACAATGGAAAGATGTATGTATGCTAAAAAGACAATGGAGGGATTAAAAAGGAAGACTACAAGAAATTTGCTAACCCAAAAGTAGGTAGGAAAAAAGGAACAGAGAAATAAATAAAACATGAGACAAGTTGACCACAAATAACAAAATAATAGCTCTAAATCCAGCTGTGTCCTTAATTACATTGTATATAGACTAAACACTCCAATTAGAAGGCAGAGGTTGACAGAATGTATTTAAAAAGCAAGATCTATGCTGCCTACAAGAAATATACTTTAAAAAGAAAAACAAATAGAAGAATGGGAAAAATGTCTCGAAAAAAAACACTAAGCGTGAGAAAGCTGGGATGGCTGTATTAATATACACTTTAAGACAAATCGCTTTCCTAAAGATAAGGAGGAAACAAGAGGCATTTTATAATTATAAAAGGCCATTGCATCAGGAAGATAAAACAACTATGAATGTGTATTTTCTTAATAACGGGCATTTCAAATAATGAAGCAACAAATAATATATGTATCATGTGCAAGAGAGATTTCTCCCAGAATGTATGATTGTTTTAACACTTCAAAATAATCACTATAATGCACCATATTAACAAAATGATAGTAAATCATATAATCATCTCAATATATAGCACTAAAAAAAGCATCTGAAAAATATGACAATCATTCATGATGAAAACTCTCATCAAACTAAGAATGAAAGGGAATGTCCTCAACCTGATAAAAGATATCTATAAAAACTTACTAACATCATACTTTAAGTGAAACATGAACTCTTTCCCTTAATATTAAAAAAATGCAGCAATGTCTACTCTTACCACTTTTTTTTTAAATATATTTTATTGATTTTTTACAGAGAGGAAGGGAGAGGGATAGAGAGTTAGAAACATCGATGAGAGAGAGACATCGATCAGCTGCCTCTTGCACGCCCCCCACTGGGGATGCACCCGCAACCAAGGTACATGCCCTTGACTGGAATCGAACCTGGGACCTTTCAGTCTGCAGACCGACGCTCTATCCACTGAGCCAAACCGGTTTCAGCTACTTTTACCACTTCTATTCAACATTATACTGGAGGTCCTAGCCATTAGAATAAGACATGGGGGCGGGGTGAAGTCATAGAGGTTGAAACAGAAGAAGTAAAATTGTCTCTATTCATAGATAACATGATTGTATTTCCATTTAAAAACATATTCCTATTAAGAGTTAGATATGGTCATTCTATTTACTATAGGGTTAAAAAAACATTAAACTCAAAATATCTTTTCATTATAAACTACTATGTTGCCAAGAGAAATGAAAGGGGACCTAAATAAATAGAAAATTATATAATATTTATGAAATTGGAAGACTCAATATTGGTATAATAACAGTTCTCCCCAAAGTGATCTATAAAGTAAGTGCAATCTCAATCATAAGCCCGGCAGAAATCAAAAGGGGATTCTAAAATATATATGAAAATGAAAAGATCCTAAAAGAGACAAAACAATCTTGAAAAAGAACAAAGTTGGAAGACCTACACTACCTGATCTCAAGGCTTAGTAATAAACTATAGTAATCAAGACCATGTGGAAGAATAAACTCAAAATGGATAAAAGACTTAATTGTAAGTCACAGAACCATAAAAGTCCTAGAAGAAAGCATAGAGAGTAAAATCTCAGACATCTCTTGTAACAGTATTTTTGTTGACATATCTCCTTGGGCAAGGGAACCAAAGGAAAAAATAAATAAATGGGATTACACCAAACTAAAAAGCAAAATAAACTATCAACAAAATGAAGACAATCTCCTGAATAGAGAGCATATTCGTCAATGATACATCTGATAAGAAGTTAATTTCCAAAATATATAAAGAACTTAAACAACTCCACACCAGGAAGACAAAACAACTCAATTAAAAAATGGGCAAAGAACCTGAATAGACACTTCTCCAAAGAGGACATACAGATGACCAATAGACATGTGAAAAAATGCTCAATGTCACTAATAATCAGAGGCAAATTAAAATCATGATGCGATATCATCTGATACCTGCCAGAATGGCTATCACCAATAAGTCAACAAACAAGTGCTGGTGAGGAAGTAGAGAAGAGAGAACTCTAGTACACTGCTCGTAGGAATGCAGACTGGTGCAGCCACTGTGGAAAACAGTATGGAATTACCACAAAATATTAGATAGAAATGCCTTTGAACCAGTGAGCCCACTTCTCGAAATATATCCTAAGAAACCCAAAATACAAAATTGAATATATGCACCCCTATGTTCATTGCAGCATTATTTACAATAGCCAAGATCTGGAAATAGCCCAATTACCCATCAGTAGATGAGTAAATAAAAAAAAGCTGTGGCCTAGCTAGTGTGGCTCAGTGGATAGAGCATCAGCCTGAGAAATGAAGGGTCCTAGGTTCGATTCCGGTCAAGGGCACATGCCCTGGTTGGGGGCCCAATCCCCAGTGGGGGGGGGGCATACAGGAGGCAGCCAATCAGTGATTCTCTTCACTGATGTTTCTATCTTTCTCTCCCTCTCCCTTCCTCTCTGAAATCAATAAAAATACATTTTTTTTAAAAAGCTGTAGTACATTTGCACAATGGAATACTGTAAAGACTAAGGAACTCATACCTTTCTTTTGTGGCAGCCTGGATGAACCTGGAGATTATTATGCTAAGTTAAATAAACCAGTCAGAGAAAGATAAATGCCATATGATCTCATTTTCATGTAGAATCTAATGAACAAAATAAACGAGAACCAAAATAGACAAGAGGCATGGTTACATGGAACAGACTGACGGCTGTCAAGAGGGGAAGAAGGTTGGGGGATTTGGAAGAAAGAAAGTAAAGGGATAAACCATAGACTCAGACAACAGTGTGGTGATAGCCAGAAGCTAGGTGGAGGTGGGCAAAGGGTTGGGGAGGGGGGGAATAGAGAGGGAAAGAAACTTTACTGGGCACACAATGTAATATGCAAATGATGTTTTATTGAATTGTACACTTGAGACCTGTATGGTTTTGTGAATCCCAATCCTGTCTAATAAAGAGGGAATTGATAGTCACACCGACATAAAGATGGAGGTGCCCATAGCCACAAGATGGCGGCACCCAGTCCCCTCAGTCCCGCTGGAGTCCCCCAGTCCTTTCAGCCTCATGAGGGGGTAGGGGGGACTTGCAGGTGTGCAGTGAGGCCAGACCCAGGCGCCTGCTGCCAGAGTCCCCAGTCCTTTCACAGAAAATGGGTTGCCACAAAAGTTGGTTAAGCTTCTTAGGACAAAAAGCATTCAAAATCTTTGAAAAGGGATTTCCAATATTTATGAAAGTGTGGACTAGACAATTCAAGGTTATTTCCACCTGAACCTTCTATGATTTTGTGATATTAACATTCTGAATTCACATAGTAGCAGTTGTATTGTATGTAAGCAGATATTATTTAAAGGAATGGCCATTATTATTAAAACAACTCATAAAACCACACTGTATGTCAAGGACATTCTGTGTGATTTTCCTAATGGCTGGAGTTAATGCCCCTAAACCAGCAGTTAGACATCCCCCGAAGGGTCCCAGATTGGAGAGGGTGCAGGCCAGGCTGAGGGACACCCCTCTTCCCTCATGCATAAACTTTGTGTACCGGGCCTCTAGTAAATTAAATAAAAATAAAAACAAACCTATATGGCATTATAATAAGGACTTACCTATTTCTTTAATCTTTTTGAAGAACCAACTTTACCAGTCCATTGCTAAAAGAATCTGGTGGGGCTGAAATCAGTTTGGCTCAGTGAATAGAGTGTCAGCCTGCGGACTGAAAGGTCCTAGGTTCGATTCCAGTCAAGGGCATGTACCTTGGTTTCAGGCACATTTCCAGTGTGGGGCGTTCAGGAGGCAGCTGATCCATGTCTCTCTCTCTCATCGATGTTTCTGACTTTCTATCCTGTCGGAAACCAAATATTGTTCTCACTAAATGGATGTAAATGGGAAGCCAGAAGGCTGGCCAACCTTAATTGCTCTGAAAGGTCAGAGCTGATTACTCATTGTTTAGTTGAAACTATCTGTTTGTATCATGTTAATTTCTGTTACCTCCTGCCTAAAGGCTAGGGGTGTGTCCCAAAGCCTTAATAAAAGGGAGAAAAAGGCCAGAGCAAATGGCAGTCCTTTCCACTAGAGGAAGGCTCCCGCCTGGCCCCCCAATATCGCCAAATTTATGCTTTCTAGTCTCTCATTTCGTTTGCGTGCGGCCTCCTTCAGAACCCGAACCCTGACCCGGGAACCCTGAACCACGCGGGACGTGGAAAGAGGTTCCCACACTATCCCTCTCCTTTTCTCTCTGTAAAAAATCAATAAAATATATATAAAAGAATCTGGTGGGACTTTTAAAGGTCCTTAATGGGGTCTATTTTATGCAGATGTTACTTGCGTATTTATATTATTCCTTTGCTAGACTGAGCTCCTCCTTGCATCTAGGCATTTATTTTTATCAAATTTTATACGAGTCCTCAATGCCTACAGTATTTTATATCTGTGGTTTGTTTTAAATACTGTCAAAACAACCACCACTGCTCATCTTAAACACCACAATATCTACCCTATGGGCATCGATGAAACAAAGCCACAAAGCTTCCTTCCCCAAACCACCTACCCAAGGCGGAAGGCTGGCTGGTTTTTGGTGACACCCATTTTGGGGAGGACTCAGGATGGGGGGCCACAGGTTGCACTGGACGAGTCTGTCTGGCTGCCAGTTTCATCAGACTCATTTGCCTCTTCTGAAAAATTTCCTGGACATCGCCCAGCTTCTGTAGGACTTTCTGGGCATTGGCCTGCGGGAACAAAAGCAAATCATGAGATTGCTCTGCACTGAGCCTGAAGACATGACTCATTCCCTTTCACACATCTCCCTCCCCCTCTCCCCATGCCCAACCTTCCTCACAGACAAGTCATCCCATGTCTCACCTCACACCAAAATGTGCTTCTAGGAGTCAGTCTCCCACTGATTGGCAATGACTGTGTTTCACTACTGCATCTCTAATGCAGGGTAGTGCTCGCTAAACACATGGTTAAGTGGCTAAATGCTCACTCAGCCCTGTCCATTAATGTAGAAAAGGATACCATTGGCCATGGGTGAAGGGAATTAGGCCAACTTACAGAACAGGGGAATTTAAAATAAGGAATGCACCCTGAATAAAGGCCTTGATGGAGAAAAAGAGCTTAAGTGTTCTTGGGGAAAGAATTGAGTAAGTTCTGAAATAGAGTCAAGGAAACCACCTTTAGTTAAAAAAATACACACACACACACACACACACACACACACACACACACACACACAAACAGCCCAGCTGTTAATGGCTCAGTGGTTGAGTATCAACCTATGAATCAGAAAGTCACAGTTTGATTCCCAGTCGGGTCCCTGCCCAGGTTGGGGGCTCAATCCCCAGTAGGGGAAGTGCAGGAGGTAACCGATCGATGTTTCTCTCTCATTATTGATGTTTCTCTCTCTCTCTCCCTCTCCCTTCCTCTCTGAAATCAATAAGAATTTAAGTGTTATTCAGTGTGACTCCTTCTCTCTCTGTAAGTAGGAAAGAAATAAGCTGAAGACATACCAGGGGAGAAATGAAACTCACAGACATTTCCAAAACTGACTACGTGCTCTAAAGCAGGGGCTCAGGAAATAAGAAACAAGACCCAAATGTCTAAGTTTCACCAAGGCCTGAATTCAGCTGGATCTTTCTTTTGGCTTCCCTTGCAACATGACATCACTCTAGCTCTGGTGGATCAAGGAGAGTGGGTACCTTTTCTTTGTCCTGCTCACTCTGGCATTTGTCTTGTGGATGATTTTAACCATTAAAAAAGGGACCCAGAATTAGAAGAGTTATGCAGGGTGCTTTGAGGATGCCTAATTCTGAAAGTACAAGCCCAGCACACACCCACGGAGGTTGCCACATTTTACAACTGGAAAAGTAAATTTGTCTTTTTTTTTTTTTTTTTTAATGCTGGGCCATCTTCTGAGGGAAGGAGCCAGTATCTCACAGGCAGGCCAGAAGTGTCAGTTATGGAAAAACTGTTCCGCCCTGTCACGGCTGACCTCTGCACCAAGAGCTGGGGCTCATCACACTCTTTGGAGGGCCTGAGTGCAGACCTGCACTGTCCATCTAGTAACCACTAGCCTATGGGGCTCTTCAGCACCTGAAATGTGTCTGGTGTGAACTGAGCGGTGGAAAACACACACTGGATTTTGAAGACTTTGTGTGCAAAAAGAACATAAAATATCTCACTAATTTCTTATGTCAATTGTATGTTGAAATGATGTTTCAGATATAGGTTAAATATTTAGACATTATTAAACTTGATTTCACTTGTTCCTTTTCCCTTCTTAAAATGTGGCCACTGGAAAATCTCATTAGCTCACATATGTGACTTGCACTATATCTCTTTTTTTAAATATTTTTTACTGATTTCTATAGTCGGAAGAAGGGAGACAGAGAAACAGAAACTTTGATGAGTGAGAAGCATCATTGATTGGCTGCCTCCTGCACCTCCCCTACTGGGGATTGAGCCCACAACCTGGCATGTGCCCTAATAGGGAATTAAACTGGTGACCTTTTGGTTCCTGAGCTGATGCTCAACTACTGGGCTCCACCAGCCAGGCTGCACTATATTTTTAATGGACAGGTTGGTCTAGGGTAGGGTTTGGCAAACTTATCTGCAAAGGTCTAAACAGTAAAACTCATCTGGTCCCTGAGGTAACTACTGTACTTGGCTGTTGCTGCATAAAAGCAGTCACAGAACATTAAGAATACAGAAATGAGTGTGGCTGTGTTCTGATGGAACTTGACATACAAAGGTAGATGGCAAGCCCCTCTGGCCACAGGCTGTACTTCGCTGAACCCTGCACTAGATTAAGTTCAGGGTCTGTGATTAAAGAGTCTCTTCAGGGACGTGCCCCTGGCCTCAGGAAGCAAGGCCGAACAGTGCCCAGAGGCTCTGAGAACACAGCTATGAGTCCAAATCCCAAAAGAAACCAAATTCCCTTACGTCAGGGTGATGGCAATGTCCGCTTGATGGTGATGAGAACTGGTGATCAGCCACTACTACCTGCCCTTGTGACGCAGTGAGGAGTTTGAGGAAATTGAGAGTTGGGTGTTAACTGCTGCAGAAAGAAGAAATCTGATGGGATGAATGACTGTCAAATTGGTGATGTCCGCTGTGCAGCCCGGGTGTGAGGTCGGTGCCACCTGCTAGACCTCAACGACTCACCACGTGGACCAGAGAAGACTCGAATCATCATTGCCCTTTTGCATCTATCCCTTAAGACCCCAGAGTGAACCCTGCAAATGGTTCATGGACTTAAACTGAGGCATTCAGAAGAGACCCTAAATTCCTAAGCTCAAACCTGGGGAGGTTGGTATAAGATTAACAACTGCATTTCCCCCTTTCTCCTATTTTTACTTGCAAGTCCACTCTCCATACCACAATCTGAATTCTTTCTTTCTTTTTTCTTTTTTCCCCCCAGAATTATCTTTCTGAAGTCTAAATCTGATCATGTAACTCACCTGTTCAAAAGCCCTGCAGTGACACCTCACGCCTCATCATGCAGCACCAGCCTCTTCATACTTGATCCTCACCACTGCCTCCCTTGTGTGCCCCTTTGCCCCTCCATTTTCTATGCTCTTGGACCTAGGAGCATTGCTGAGGAAACGTTTGTCTTCTACTCCACTGTCAGCACCATGACTGCGGGCTCTGTACCGGATTGTATTCTCAGGATAAAGCACAAACTGGGTACCCAGTAAACATTTGAAGAGCTGGATGTTGCTATTTGCCACTGAGACTGTTTCATTCTCTACACGGGGCGCTGACAGTGAATGAGGAAGAAAAGTCAAAACAGCGGCACTGAGGGGGCAGCTTAATCGCCATGTACCAGGGAAAGGCCTGGAGGAGTCTCAGAGACAGGTGGCTGCTACAAGAACAACAGTGCTGTGTAATGGCTGATGTTGTGTTGATAGTCATTATGTCTTCAATGTAGCAGGTTCAACTTTTTAAACTTAGAGTACCAGCTTTTTAGAAACAAGTTTTATTTTTTTAGAATTTATTTTTTAGAACTTTTCAGATTTACAGAAAAATTGCAGAACCGTATAAAGAGTTCCCATATACTCCACACTCAGTTTCCACTATTATTAACAGCTTACATTACTATGGTACATTTGTTATAACCAATCAATATCGATACATTATTCTGATTTTTAAAAAATTATTAAATAAAGTACATACTTTATTAAATAAAGTGAAAAATTAGTAAATAAATACTTTATTAAATAAAGTACAAAATTAGTAAACAAGGTGCATTACTATTAAATAAAGTACATATTTTATTTAGGTTTCCTTACTTTTTTACTTAATGTGCCTTTTTCTCCCCCAGGGTCCCATCAAGATTCTGTATTACATTTAGTTGTCATGACTTCTACTCCTCTTGGCTGTGACCAGTTCTCAGCCTTTCCTGGTTTCTGATCACCTTGATGCTTTGAGGAGTATTGGTCAGTCTATTTTGTAGACTGCCCCTCGGTTGTTATTTATCTGATGTTTTTCACATGATTAAACTTCAGTTATGTTTGTTTTTTGGGGGGGCGGGGGAGAGACCATAGAAGTGCCATTTTTATCACATCATATCATATCAGGTGCATGACTTAATACTGTTGATGTTGACCTTGATCACCTGGCTGAGGTCGTATATTAGTTTTCTCTGCTGTGATGTCATTCTTTCACCTCTCCCTTCCCATACGGTACCCTTTGGAAGAAAGTCACTATGTGTAGCCCCCACTGAAGGATGGGGAAGTTTTGCTCCATCTCCACGAGGGCTAAGTATCTACATAAGTAATTTGGAATTCTTCTGCATGTGAGATTAGTTTCCTCTCTCCTGTCTATTTATTTATGTAGTCCACCATTTATGTATATCAGCATGGATTCAGGGAGATCTAGTTTATACTTTGGGTTGTAATCCAATACTATTCTATTAATCCTGTCGCTTAGATTGTTCCAGCTTTGGCCGTGGGGAGCTCTTCCGATGGCCTCCTATGTCCCGTCACTGTGGTTTGTCTTGCTTTTTAGCAATTCCTTACTTTTTGACATTATAAAATGTTCCAGGATCACCTTGTATATTTCCTGCCCCAGTCCTAGAATCAGTCATATCTCCAGGGAGCCTGGGTCTCTTTTCTTGGAGAATAGTATTAGAAACCAAGCTCTGGGTGCTAGGTGTGCTCACTGATATTGGTGGCTCGTTGTTTTTAGGCCCTCTCTGCTATTCAAGTAAAGAGAACCATGTGTCTATACCAACCTGTATATATACATATATCTTGAAATATTTCTATATGTGTAAAGTACCAGTTTTGACAACAAAGTCATTACCCCTCAGTGGATAAAACATTCTCTGACACATAGGATATTTAATCTTATAACTTGGAATTTTACTTCAAACTAGAAGAATAGATTGGCTTCGGGGATATTTTGATCTATTTTATTCTTTAATATATATATATATATTGATTTTAGAGAAGAAGGAAGATGGAGAGATAGAAACATTAATGATGAGAGAGAATCATTGATTGGTTGCCTCCTGCAGATATCTCACTGGGGATCGAGCCCACAACCCAAGCATATGCCCTTGACCAGAATCAAATCCGGACCCTTCAGTCTGCAGGCCAATGCTCTATCCACTAAGTCAAACGGGTTACAGACATTTTTGTTGTTGTTGTTTGTTTTTTGTCTTTTTATAAAAAAATTTATTTAGAGAGAGGAGAATGGAAAGGGAGAAAGAGAAAAATTAATCAGTTGCCTCCCATATGCACCCTGACCAGGTATAGAACCCACAACCTGGGTATACGTCCTGACTGGGAATCAAACTTGTGACCTATCAGTGTAGTGGTATATATTTCTCCACCAGCACCTAGTATTCCTAGGCCCAAGGCCACAGACCTTACTAGCTGCCTCTCTTACAGTCACAGCTGCTCATTCCTAGGTCCCCTTTGCCTTTCAAGATTAGGGGTAGTAACTGCTCCCTGTTTCTTGCTAGCCCCAAGGGGCTTCACCATCCCTGTTGGATTCCCTAAATCCTGCCTGTATCTTTGTAAAAACTGCCTACATCAAGCTCCCCCAAAATAGATGAATCAGATTCTCAGAAGGGTCCATGACTCAAAAGAGGTGAAGAAGCCTTTCGAGCAGAGGTAGGTGCAAAGTGGGTATCAGAGGCAGGCGTGCTATCTGTAACTCGCTGGCTTCACAGAAGAGTGCTCCTCTCAAATGCTAATCAGATCAAGTTATTCCCCTGCTTAAATTCTGTAGTGGCTTCCTGCTGCTTTTAGAAGAAAGGCCAAACTCCTTAAAAAGGCCCACAGAGCCCCGCCTCGTCTTTCCCTCTAATCCTACCCCAAACATTCTTTGTCTGCTCTCTGTACTCCAGCCACCCTGACCCTTGAGTTCTGCAGTTGCGCCAGGCTCCCTCCAGCCCCGCGGCCTCTGCACATGCTCTTCCTTTGGACTGAAGAGGACCCCCATCTTCTCTACTCATTCTCTAGGCCTTGCTTCAAGTGACCCCTGGTCCAGGTCAAGTTCGGCTGTCACATACCTGATAGGACCCTGAATCCCAATTCCAGAGCCCTTATTTCAGCTTGGAACACATTTTTGTGTTTTGTGTTTGACATTTACTAATGTCAGCCTCTCCCACCACCCTGTAAATTCCATGGGGGATGGAACCGCGTCTATTTCTGTTTGCTGTTGGTTCTTGGCACACAGTGCACAATACATGAGAGATGCTCGTGAAGATTTGTAGAGGAATGAATGACTGAGTCACACTGTGGAAGGTCAGTCTGCCAAGAAGCAGTTTGCCAGGAGTCTAAAAGGCCCCTCTGAGGGCTCAAGAACTGGTTAACCTGCTCAGTATATCCTTCGTGGACTTTCTTCAGCAACAGGCAAAGCCCCCAAAGCCTCCTTCCAAACCACAGGATAAAAATAACCCACCGACATTACCTTTACATCAGGGGTGAGAATCAACTCAAACTGGTTGTAAATCTCTTTGGGGCAGGGCAGCTGGTACTCCTTCGCTGTGTCCAGGAATGCCTCAATGTCGGTCAAGGCAACGTCAACACCCTCTCGAGACTGGTACTTGTCTACAACTTGGGAAGCCAAGAGGTAGATTCCCGCTTCACACCACCGGCTGACCTTTTGGAAAGGAACACAATACCCTGTGCAGTTAGCCTGACCACAGCTCAGCCACCACAGCCCCTTGGGAGGTCTGAGTTCCTCTTGCTCTACCAGGATTCCAAGACACTGGGACCTGTTGTGGGACAGCATCAAGTCGAGAGGTCTAATCCCTGTAAATACAACTGTGAGGTGGACAAACCCAAATCAATTTTACATCTGTCCACTTCTCAGGAAAGGCACCCAACCAATAAAATGAATCGTGTAAACATTCTGCCCTTTTCTACTGACAGTAATTACTATCCCACCAGGAGGAGAAAGGCAAGTACTTCTAAGTTTGGTCTCACGATGGAGAAATGTAACCAATGACTTTTCAGATTGACCTTCTAGGCCACTTGTCTTACCTCCTAACTGGTTACAAGAGCATAAGGTAACTAATGAAGCATCAGACCTGGCCCCTTCATGTTTTGCTGCAGGAGGGACTGTCCCTTTAACAACAAGACTTTCCTCTGTCCACATTTGCACTTATTGTCATTTGTCTTTCCCAGGGAAGCAACCAAGAATGAAAAGTTCTGTAACTCAGAATAGCAGTACTCACTTTCCAGAATGCTGGGATGAAACCAGGTAGGTGATGAATTCTAACAGTTCAACTTTTTAAAGATGTACACAGAGAGACAAGGGCTCTGGTGATGCCTGATATTTACATGAGCTTCCAGAGCAAGTACACCTGCATTTCCATTCCAGGTGACCTGAAGAGCTACGTCAAGTAACTATACAGAGGAAAAGCACTCCAAAGGAGTTACCGCTAAGTGAGAAATTACAGGCAACTTAAATGTGTACTACTTTTCGAATAACACACACACACACACACACACACACACACACACACACCAATAAATATATTTAAAGGTTAATAATTATCACTGTATGGGGAAGAGAAGGGAAGTAGGAAATGTAGGCATCCACCAGTAACTTCTTCCCTCCTCTCTCTTACATTTTTGGATTTTCAAAGTAATAGGAAATCATGCTTTAATATATACTGTGAAAACTTTGTCTTGAAACATCATGCCTAGATCTGCAGAAAATATTAAGCTGGGGTCTTCTGCAGTCACAGCAACTACTTGCTTTCCCAGACACACACACACACACACACACACACACACCAGCATCATGCTGTTATCTCTGGAGCAGATATGGACTGAGGGAAACAGTAGTTGATCCTGCAGAGAGCTCAGCCCACAGAGCAGACTGCATACCAGGTCCTTCTGAGCCGCTTGCTTCTGGAACAGCTGGATTTCACTGACATTAAAATCCCTTTGGCAATGGGATGATGTAATTAGCCTGGGTGGGTGTCTCCAGTCACTGCAGAGAAAGAGCTATAGGAATGGAGCCTCCCCCGCCACTCATGGCCATGAGCCACATGCTGCTTGGGAACAGCTGACAGGGAAGGCTCCAAAAGTCACTGCCCCTGCTGACTGGGCACTTGTCCAAGAGATCACTGCCAAAGGGCACCAGAGGCTACACTCCCTCCCTGTGAGCCCTCTGCTCATACAGCATTGCTGTCTAGTCTCTGGAGTGTAGGGTTTGAATTTGGCAGTCTTAACTTCAAATCTGCAATCCCCTATTTCCTCCATGTGCGGTCTCAGGCTGTCACTTATCCCAGGATTTCTCAGAGTGTCCCTGTACCACCTGCACCAAAATCACCTGGCCCTTGCTGAAAATACGATTCTATGGCACCCCTTCTCCCCCGCTCCCCCAGACTTACTCAATCTCAGTCTCTAGAGTGGTAAACCAGGGAATCTGGAATATAGCAAGCTCACCTGGCAATTCTCATGCACTAAGTGTTGCACCCCTTGGACTTAACCACGTTGAATATCAGTTTCTGCCTCTGTAAAATGAGGCCATTAATACCTTCCTCACAACTTGTCTTGATTGTCTTGAGGATTAAATAGATGATATCATTATGCTCCCACTGGAGCATAATTAGTAGGTCCTCTATAAATGGTAGGAGTGTATAAATAAATGGTCATTATAACTTATGCTTTTCCTAAAGGATTCACAATCTTAGGTCTTCAGATGAGAAGAAGCACTATGCAAATATAGGGCTTGGTCTCTGTATGCTTGAGTGGGAATAAAAAAAAAAATGTCCCATAGGACCAAGTCAGAACACACACTTTTTTTTTTTAAAGCCTCATCCAAGGATATTTTTCCATTGATTTTTAGAGAGATTGGAAGAGAGAGGGAAAGACAGAGAGAAACATTGATGTGAGAGAAACACACCAATTGGTTGCCTTCTGCATGTGTCCCAACCAGGGCCCAGGCAGGGGAGGAGCCTGCAACCAAAGCACATGCCCTTGACTGGAATAGAACCTGAGACCCTTTGGTCCGCAGGCTGACACTCTATCCTACTGAACCAAACTGGGTAGGGCCAGAGCACACTCTTTAAGTGTGGGTCCACATCCAAGGAAACAGACTCAATTCATTCTAATAGGATATGGTAGGATGACTGAGTCACTTTTGACCTTCAATAACCCTATGACCTAGAATCTGCAACTTGAGTTCTGTTTCCCATGAAGTTCTTTATCTTCTCAGCAACCATGTGGGGCAGGGAGGTCAAATCTGATTAAGACTGCTTTACAGAAAATTTTGCAGACATCATGGTCACAGCTTTGTTTTGCTCACCTTGTCCAGCTGTTTATGTAATTCCAAAGACTTTTCCAAAATGTCATATTTTTTCTTGTTTTCATTGAAGAAGTCATCGCAGAGGTGCCTGAGCTCCACACACTTGGGCCTGATGGAGTCCGCTGCATAGTGGTGGCTTTGGATGAACTGGTCCCCGATTATTGCAAGCAGCTGGGCCTTTTCCAAGGACTCCTGCGAAGCATTACAGCCAAGTCATGATGAGGCTGATATCTGCCTGACACTGTGTGTTCCAGTCCTAGAGGGAGGCTAAGGAGATGCCGGTTCAGGGTTTAGGCTGAAAGTCTAGGACTGGGGAATCTGGGCAGGCTCTTCCTTTCCCAAGAAATCTGGCCTAATCCAGGGTCATTGTCACTATGAAGAAAAACAAGTCACGCATTCAAGTATTTGTTGAGTTCTGGGATGGGCACTGAGGACATTGTGTTAACAAGCCAGAAACTTTCAGCCTAGTGGAGAACTCACATATGTTAACAGAATTTGTACCTTTAAGTTATACAAATTGTACCTTTAAGTAGTTATACAAATACTTAAATGATTACAATGTGATAACTTCTAGGGCAGAGGTGTTATACTGCACAGAACAGGAAATTCTGAATCCCACTGTCAATTAAATGGGAAAGGAAAAAGGACAGACATGTGGCCCTAAGGAGAGCAGCGAGTGACCTGAAGTTAAGAAAAGGTAAAGATCTGGTTTGGATAACTCTATGGGGGGAGTCATGTGATTTTAAAAATATGTTACTATAAACCCTTTCCTGCAACCATCGCTCCCTGTCTGCTCTGACCTAGTCTGTTCAGCAACATCTCCCTCTCTCTGCCTGGCTTGCTTTGTTCTAACCACATGTGCAATATTTTCTGGTCAAAGCTCTCAGTTTACCTCCTGGCCAGCCCTTCTCTGGCTGCTGTTTCTAAAGCACTTCCTGCAATCCACCCATCTAGGCCCTCTCCCTCACTTTGTTTTCATTTTCTAACTACACTTTCCTCCATCCAAAAGTATCTCTGTTTACTTCAATGTACAATTTCTCCCTCCTTTACTCACTTGCACCAATATGTAAGCTCCATAAATATTTGATCATTATAATGAATGCATGAATAAATTAATGAATGGGCCAACGCACTAGATGATGCAGTCATCTGCTTTTCTGGATTTGTGTGAAACAACACAGACCCGTGAGTCACCACAGATGACAGCCACATTCCCAGAGGTCTCTGGGAGCAGAGAGAGCATATGCACCCTTGCTGACCATGGTGAGCATCCAGTATACCTTTTGCCCTGGCTTAACTTTTTATAGTAACACAAAGAGTCATGATGACTCCCGTTGATGACAACTGGCCGCTCTCTTAACTTACAATGGCTCATGGTTTTAACAATCTCAAAACCTCTTCCCCCTACCTAGCCAGTCATTCACCAAGCCCTACAGGGCCCACATCCTTCTTAATAACTTTTGAATTCTGAGCCCTTTTCCACCAATTCCTTGTTACTGTCTGTTCAGGCCTTCATGCTTTCTGCCTGGACAGCTTGCTTCTTTGTTCTCCTTCAAACCATGCTCCACACTACTGACGAAGCAGCAATTCCAACTGTATCATGTCTACATCACTCCCAAGCTTCAAGTCCTTTTTGTTCCCTACAGTCTTCAGGAGAAAATTCAAATTCCTGAGGCATAAAAAGCTTTTCATTATCAGGCGCAAACCTGTGCCTCCTTATCCTCCACTTCCCTCATCCCATCCTCTGCTGTAACTCCACTAACAGCCCATTTGTAGTTCTCCAAATATCCAGGCAGCTCAAACCTCTATGCCTTCTCTCGGTGCTCTCTCTGCCTAGAAAGCCTCATCCTTCCCTCATCACACCTGCCCCCAACTGCTCTGCCTCCCACCTCCCACGGCACCCATACTCCGCTGGAGCTAAATCTAAAATACCCTTTAGAGTTCATCTTCTCCAGGGTATGTTCTCTAACTCCACCATTTTATTCTGATGCCCCTCCTCTGTGCCTTTCTTGATCTGAACACACACTTCACTGTATTATGATCACTTATCTATTGCCCTCACCATGCCACAGACCCTGGCAAGCACATATCAGCTATTATTCAAGTTAAACCGTACAAAGCACAAATTAGGTACTTAAATATAAATAATTGTTGTGCAAAACACAAAGGAGCAATGGTATACAAATCAAGCAGTGGCTATTTAAAAGAACTTGAGGTAAACACCCAGGGCAATAGTTCTAAACAACAAAGGTCCAGATGCACTGGTCACCGTCCCTGAGGGGAGGTTTGGATGGGAATTCCTCAGGCCGGATTTTGAATTGTGTTGCTGGCTGCTGTGCCCTCAGAACTTAGAACAGTGCTTGGCATGGCAGGATATCAGTAAATACTTGCAGAACAAATGAAGAATTGTGGGGAAGCATGGGATTTGGTTGGAAAGTTTGTAAGGAGGAAAATTCTGAGAAAAGGAATGGGCTGAAGGCAACCCGCCCTGTTTATTGGAATTCTGACTTAGGGGAGTTTGGCCGAAGGCAGAACCCCTAATTTGTTCCTTGACCTTTCCAAACAAGTCTGTGCATGTGCAGACCCCCTGGTGTTTACCGGAATCTTTATGCTTAATCATTAGGTGTCCTTGTTTAAAGGACACTGTAGACACATGTGTCTCTCCCCCCTTCCCCCCCCAAGATTATTTACCTTACTGATTGTATCTAAAAGATAAACTTTATCTCAAACTGCATTATAGTAAAAGCCTGGAGAGGCAGGCAAATGAGGCTGTCAGGTTCCTTTAGCCAGGCAGTCCCTTAGCCCTCTCTTTCACAGCAATCCTGTGTCAGAATAATCATTCATCCATCACTCGGTGTCTGCTGGTCAGCCCCAGCAAAGAATGGATGAGACACTCTTACTGGAACTGCTTGACCACTGCACACTGAACCTGGGAGACACCTCGTAGCAAAGGATGGACTCCACCACTTCTGTGATGTCTATGACAATAGCTAACATTCAATGAGACCTGCCTACCTGCCAGGCACTGATCTGAACGCTTTATTTCTTTCACTTGCCACAACAAACCCTTTAATATGGGTGCTGCTTTCCAAGAGAGGAGTGGAGGCACAACAGCCAAGGTGACCCAGGGAGGAAGAGCAGAGCCAGGCTGCAGACTCTGGCATCCTGGCTGCAGACTCTGGCTCTGAACATCACACACAGGAAAATGGCCACACGGGTGCTGCCTAAGCTCAGAGACCTCATGGAGTTGATTAAACCTGTCTGACTTTAGTCAGCATAGAAGCAAGAAAACTTGCCAAGGAAATCTCTGTTGATTTTGTTAAAAAACAAAACAAACAAACAAACAAAAACATTTAGCTGCCTACTTTATTAAGAATGGCCCCAATTTTCTGGGAATGGGGAACTGCATCACAGGCTATTTTGCAAGAGCCCTGTGGCAATCACAGCATGCCCTTCACCTGGTGCGTGGCATCTCACCCTCCAGAACTGTTCTTAAAACATGTGAGACAGAGGAAAGCGGTGAGGATAGCTAGAAGATTGCTGTATTGAAATGAATGGACAGCAGTGGCTTCTGAGTTCTGACCACTTAGTATGTACCAGGTACTCATTAAGTCCTCACTACACCCCTAATTCATTTTGTCTTCACAGGGACTCTGTGAGATGGAAATCAGTATTGTCCGTTTTTTCAAAGGAGGGGATATGTTCAGAGAGGCTAAGAAACTTGACTAGGCTCTTAGGGTCACATAGCTTGTAGTTGTTAGAGCTGAGTTTTTTAAATCTGGTTTGGTCTGGCTCCACAGCCTGTGTTACCATTTTCCAGCCCAGTTGGCCTCCTACATACGCTATGAATAATGGCTGTACAACCACGACTACCAAATCCTCCAAAGAACTTACAAAGAACTTTACTGTAAAACCTCCAAACCACAGCTTATTTTTTAGTCTATTATACAGCTCCTGCTCGTGTTAAATAGGCAACAAAACCAAAGTAAAAAGGAAATAGAGAGAAAGAAATTGCTAAAATATGGCGCTCTGCTCACAAGCCTTTCAGATGCTGAAAATTCCAGAAGGCCAGCTAGTCAGATTGCAATATGTAATTCAAAAATCTTTACTGTAACTGCAGCTTATTTTTCTCCCCCAAGGACTCTACTGCTACAATGGATGAAAGATGAGCGTGGAAGAAAATGGTGAGAAATGGTGATGCTGCCTTTTCGGGGAGTCCAGGATGGACCCACAGATAATGACATAGGATGGAATGTATGTATGGGGAAGTGGGTCAGGTGAAACAAGAAAGGTGGAACATTAATGGCTATTGAAACTGAGCAATAGATACATGGGAGTTCATTGTTCTGGTCATTCTACTTTTGCATGTGTTTGAAAATTACACACACACACACACACACACACACACACACACACACACACAGTCATGCTAGAATATGTCCCTGAGAGGTCAACAAGCTGGATTACATGCCTTCTTGGACACAATCGTGTAACTGCTGGCCCCTGGCCTTGGGGGGAGAGGTAAAGGCTGAAATCGGGTTGGTTCTCCCTGCCCTGTCCTGGTTTGTTCCTGGCTAGTTAATCACCCCAGGCCCCAGCATGCCTCCCAGCCAAAAACTCTACAGCAAATTCTGCTTTTACAAGTAGGATATGGGGCTGGGACCATTGTTTCTCAGAATTAAAAAAGGAGCACTCTAAGAACTGCTACACCCTCAAACTGGAACAAAATAAAGGAACAGGCTCAATTATCATGCAACAGGAATGCAGAGTGAGCTGGCTCCCAGGTTCCCCATGAGGATGATATCACTGCACAGAATAAGGAAGTTAGTAACAAGCCAGAAACCAGTGTGTAGCTGTGCCAGGAGGGAAGTCGACTCCTGAATTCTGAGTGAAGGGTAAACCCTAAGCAAATTTCCACAGATTCTAGCCAGATATCACCTTGTTCCTTAACACTTGACAGAACAAATGGAAAGATTATCCAAGCCCTTCTCATTGAAGAAACAATGCCTCCTAGAAAACTGAGCACCTGATTATGAGAAGATAGCTTTACTCAGTTCACCCAAAGGCAGGGGAATAGATCTATTGCATCCTTTAGAAAATAAGTACAAGACAGGGTAAGCAAGGCACAGATGGGTAAAACCAAATGCAGGGACTTGCCTGCAGTGGGTTAGTCCAGCTGGTTCTGGAACTCTGTCCAGGAAAAATGTGTCACGGCTTCACAGAATATTCCTATGTCCCGTGACCATAGGTTGTGCCCCTAGCTCCAGTCAGTGATCTTTAAAGTATGTACCAAGGATCACAAGTCCAAGGAGGTAGGAAAATGAGAGAATAGAGATGCAGGCGTGCAGACCCATCCTCACTATTTAAAACACAATCCAGAGCACCCAGCTATGGCTTCCTGTTCCATAAATATAAACTAGAAGCAACTGCTGCATGGCTGGAAGATAACTCTACTGAAATGAATTAATAATAATAATAGCTTCTGAGTTCTGACCACTTACTATGTTCCACATACTCACTACAACCCTAACTCATTCTGTCCTCCCAGGAACTCTATGAGGTGGGTATTACTATTTCAGATGAGGGGATATGTTCATAGAGGCTGAAAAACTTGACTAGGTTGAGAATAAAACCCAATCCTCACAGCCATTGCTCCCACTGTGTTCTGACCTGGCTGACTGTGCTCCAGCTGCATTCCTTGAACTCACTAACCTCATTCCTGCCTCAAGACCTGGCATTTGCAGCTTCTCTGCCTTGAAGGTTACCCCCCAAATCTTTGCATGGCTATCCAGCTCTCAGATCGAAAGTCACCTTTTAAGAGAGGCCTTTCTTGACTACTCTAACTCAAGTAGCAGCTCCAATCCCTTTCTATGAAATCCTGTTATCGTCTTCATACCTCTTGTTACTATCTAATAGCATTATTTATTATACTAGAGGCCCAGTGCATGAATTCTTGCACCAGTGAGGTCTAGCTGGCCCACCCCTAGTGAGGGTGGGGCCGGCTGGGGCGAGGAGCCACAGTCATTCCAGTTGTTCTAGTTGTTCCCCTGTTTGGTTGCTAGGCTTTTATTATATAGGATTACTTTTCCCTTTTCCGTCTCTCTCCAATAGAATGTAAGCTCCATGGAAGCTGGGTCTTGACTTTCTGGTAATCACAGAACTCTGGGCAAGGAATACCTGAGGATGAATTCCTGGTAGGTTCATAAGCTACCTTCAGGGTAGCTACGGCCACATTTTTCAAGCCCAAAATAAAGGCACTGGGCTTGCTTGATGAAGCTTTTGTTTTCTAATATATAAATGTATATATACAAAAATACATAGTATCTACATTTAATAAGGATTTCTTTTGAAAAAACTAAAATTATATAAAATTGTTTTTTTGTGTTCTATGAAAGAACACCTCACAAATATGAAACTGAAACATATCAGATACATGAAGTTGTATCTCTTCATTGTTTGATAAACATTTCTGATGACTGTGCCTCCAACACAAAAGTGTTTACGAGTAGCTGTCAATGGTCACAGAAAGCAGAATTGCACACTAGAGAAGGATGGAATTCCTGAGTGAAAGCTGGTGCACAGGTGGGTCTGGTGTTAGCACAGGCACAGAAGACTTGCAGCTCAGAATCCACAACTGACAGCTCTTAGAACCAGTGTGGCCTTAGCTTTGTTACTATTCATAAGGGAGTATGTCGCTATACTGTGCATGTCAATCACTTGGGGATCTTATTAAAATGTAGATTCCAATTCTGAGATGGGAGCAGAAATTCCATATTTCTAACAAGTTCTCACTCAAGTGATATGCATGCTGCTTGCCAGAGGATTACAATTTGAAAAGCAAATATCTAGTACTATAAAAGTACTATCCAGGAAACACGCCTCTACACTAGCTCAGAAAGGAAGTGCTAACCACAGGGTACTTGCTCCCTAAGAGACAAAAAATATAGAGAAGCTAATCAAAGAAAAGCAAAAAGTAACTTCTCTGGCAAGAGATGACTGAGCCTTCTTGAGTCACATTAAGCCTAATGTATTAAAATAGAACCACTGTCGAGTGCTGACCTGTGTGAAGATCTGGAAAGTTGTTTAATTCTGTTAAGAGAATTGAGAAATACACCCTCTTTTGCAAGTTTGATATTTACAGCTCTTGGGCCCTGAGAAAGGAGAAAGCACTGCCAACTCTGTTAGCAACGGAACTTGTGTGAACCCATCTCCCCCTTTTCACTGTCTTGCTTGTTTCAAACTAGTTGTTCTTTTTCTTCTGGTTTCTCTTCCTGAAGTTTCATCTCCCTACCACCAACCCTCAGCCCAGAATTCCATATCCAGCCCAGTGGGTAATGGGCCCCTTGTCACCTGCCCCCCACCCTGCTGCACCTCACTGGTAGGGATACCCTGAGGAGGGCAGGGCCATCAAGCGCTCTCACCCTATCCGAGTCTCCAGTCTCAGTGGGGTGCTTCGCAGCCTCAATGGAACGCTGCACGACAGGCATTACTCATCACAGGTGTTCATGTGCACATCTCCTTGGAGATCGGAGGTGGGAGTGGGGTGACTGACAGGCCAAGCTTTGGGCATTCCTGTGTCCTTTGGCAACCTTCCGACAATGAGTGGGCATATCTGTCACTGTCCACAGTGACTACCTTCCCAGTCCACAAAAAAAAGGGCAAAAAAACAAACCTGGCCTTTTCTTTTCAGTTTTTTGTGTTCCTTAAGAAGTCGCTCCACACGCATCACACTGTCCCCGATGTCTGTAAATTCTGCTTGTTCTGCCAACAAGTTGTCCAGGGCAAGCTTAACCTACAAGACACATTAGAACAATCCAGAAATAAGCCAGTAAGCACCCACCTGGAAGTAGAGGTTTGCTGTACTCTAAGAAAACTCGAAAGTCCTAAAAGTATTCAGAACCAATGGATATACAGCTCATTAGCTTTCAGATTAAGCAGGGGTGGTGTGGGGTTGCTGAGACACATGTAGATGGAATAGTAAAGCTACATTCAACAGATTATCAATCAGGAAGGAAGATAAACCACCACTGAAATACCATGGACGCCAACAGGGAAACTGGATTCTAGAACATTAGTATCCCACTGAAAAAGTGAGAAGAGGACGTCTGAGAGGAAGGAGGGGGCTGGCATAGTGCTGGGGAGAGAAACCCCAATACACAGAGTTCAAGGCAGAAGAGAGAACTGGAGGTCACCCAACCATAACAAGAAGTTCTATGAAACAAGGAAAGAACACCTCACAGAAATTGTGCTCAAAGTGCTGTAGTTGCAGGCATTGACTAAGCTTCAGGTGATGCTTGGACCAAAACTCACTAAAGGCTTTTTCTGTTTCATCCAACTGAACTAGTAACCTGTCAAGAAAAAATGAGAAAGCGACATTGTGGTTAACTCTCGTTTCCACAGGAGTCTGTATAGGTTTATGTAGCTCACATTTTTGTTTTTAGTCAGTCTTTTAAATTGTGGTAATGTCCTTATTATGAAAGCCTGTGTCACCTATGACTTTCTCATGGTCCCATGGCTCCCCATACTTTCCATTTTTCTTTCAGGACACCTTCCCTGCCAGGTAGAAACTTTGCTTCATCGGCTGTGCTTAGAACATGCCCCCGGTAACCTTACTTTTGTGCTTTTTCTTTGACAAAGCACATCACCCAGACAAACTGTAATTTGGAAATGAAACTCAACCAATACTAATCCTGGGATGACAGCATTTCATAAGAGGACAGGATGGCATTCTCATAAAAATATCTCTATAGGTGGATGCCAGATGGGTACCATCGTTCTCCCATTGTTGCCTCTAATATTATTCTTTCTTGACCCTACCAAGACCCAAGAGTAGCTGTTCTAGTCTGTCCTTGATTGTTTCAGATCATCTGGTTCTATTCTCTCCTAAAAAAGTATATTCCACCTTCACTCACCTTTTCATGGTAGCTACATTCTCAAGTTGATTGGGATTGAGATTCCTGGTGGGACTTTTGGTTCCTGGTTCTTGAATACATGACAGTAATATGGCCCCTTGCTTTCCAAGTAATTTTAGCTCATCCTAGAGAAAGAGAAATATAGTCTCTCTTATAAGAAATTAATGGAAAAAATTATTGGTAGATTTGGAGTATGGAAAATGGTTTACCTTTCACTCAGGGAATTAAATGCTAACAATTAAAGCTGCCTATTTATAAAATTATTTATTCATAATGGCTAATACAACACTAAACAAAATTAAAAATATTAAAAGGATATATATGGGGAAAAAGCTAGTTTTTTTCCACAGCCCATCTACTTTCCTTCTCCAAAAGCTACAACTGTTAAATTTTGTGTGTATCTCAAGCTGTTGTAAATTAAAAGCAAAATCAGTTAATAAAAAATGGTTCTAATCCAAGACAGAGACCAGAAACAAGAAAATGGCAGATACTGAATGTTAAATGTTGGGAACTGTCACGCAGTAATAATGCAACAATTACTAGTTAACCAGAAAAAAAGAAAAAACAAATAAATAAACTTCATTGGTCTCAGCACTGAACACCTGCTCTCCTTCCACCTACTTCCAAAAAGCTTGGCACAAGGCATTGATGGTATAGTGGTTAGCATGGCTGCCTTCCAAAAGGCTTGGCAGAGGTGGATAGCAATTTCAGTTTGATGTGGAAAGATTCATACTTCCAAGGCAACTCTATTAGGCTCTTTGAACATGGAGACCTAGGGCTTTGAACTAGGGAAGTATCAGGCTATCTCCTTCCAAATCTAACGGCTCTTGTCCTCTGCTTACACAGTGCAGGTATCTCAGTGCCCTGAGCATTAACCATGGGGCAAAGCAAAAGAGGTAAAGCTTGCCTAGAACTTTGCTTCCAGGAGTTCTGGTTTTGATTCCTAGGTAACACACAATGCTGGTCTAGTATGCTGAAGAGTTAAAATCCCATAGTTACAGAGCAGTTACACCTATGCACATAAACACTGACTCTCTTCCTCCAGCTTAGCCACCTCCAGCCTTAGCAAAGCCTCTAGCTTATTCCCTGTGGGAGGAGTTTTATACTCTTCACTCTGGTCACAAAGAAGTCTGGCACTCTCAACTGCATGCCTTTACTCCTTGTCTCCACTCTGGTATTCACGCACTTGAAGGCTTCCACAGTCCACTATCAGTCTCATGACAGATTTGGTTTCTCTGATCTAGCCACACTGTGGCTCTGTCCACTGCAGGTAATGTCTCAAGGTGGCCACTAGGCTGGTATTTCTGCCTAAGAACTGGACATATCCTTTCTTTTCCATTCTAGATATCAGCCCTCATTTCTTCTTATCTCATCAATGTTCATGAAATATTTGAAGGTTGGATGAATTAATAATAGTCTAAAAGAAACCAGGTTACAGGTGAATAGACAAGACAAGCCTGGGAGTGGGAGAAGCACTCATTAGTAGTCCTCATAGCTTTTCCCTCCTCTTCTTACCCACAAAAAAGAGTCCTGGCTTCTTTTCTCACTTCTTTTCTTAACTTCCCTTGAGTTTCTAGCATTCCAGCAGTATTCTGGCATTAGCCATTATTAGATATATATATTCCACCTTCACACACCTTTATACCTGTAGGTATGTGTGCGTGCATGATGCAGAATTAGGGGGAAAGGTGGAGGGGCCCAACAAAGAAGAGGCATATGGCCAAGTGAGACAGGAAGAGAGATACACTGTTCCAAAACCATTTGCTGATGTTATCCATTCATGTATCTCTATGAATTCATGCAAATGGGGGCCCCAGGGGGAGGCCAGTGCTCGGGCACCAGGCAGGCTGCAGGCTAATGCCTAAACCAAGGATTCTTAAAAACTCCTAAGACTATTAGATTATTTCTAGAGGCTATGTAATTCTGATTGTCTTCTTGATTATTTGTTACTTTGGTAATACTGATGGAATTGTCATCTCTGAACAAAACTGAATGAATAGTGAATGGAGCAAATACTGTACACTAAGCAATATTCATATTTGTAAAGATTGCTTATCACATGATTGAAGGTTCACTGGCACTTTTCCCTCTCTCTTTACATGATGAGAAAAGGCCCATGGGTCTATTAAACTTCTAATTTTAGCAACAACAACGAAAATGAGTCTTACCCTCTTTAAATGAACACATGGTACAGTGTCTTAGTTGACTAAAGCACCGAAGTGTAGAAGGCCAATGCCCTATGTTTCTGGCCCAACTATGACCAGAAAAAAGGTGAGAATCACCTTTTGGGGGGCTCAGGAGGGAAACTGCCTATTTCTGTGAACTGCTTCTAAGGGCAGCTCAGAATAAGACAGTAAGGTCATAAATAGGGTAAGAAAAATACGTATCTGCACTGGGTTTGTAGTTAGCATATTGTTGTCTTAGGGCCCAAGGATCTTTTCTTTTTAAACATGAGATATGATTCATATACCTTAAAATTCACCCTTTAAAGTATATAATTTCATGGATTTTTTTCCCAAAACATTTTCATCACCCCCAAATAAGATCCCATACCTATTAGCAGTCCTCTACATTTCTCCTTCTTCCCAGCCCCTAGCAACCACCAATCTATTTGCTTTCTCTAGGAATTTGTGTAGTCTCAATATTTCATATAAATTGAGTAATACAATATGTGGCTTTTGTGTCTGCTTCTTTCACTTCACATAGTTATTTCAAGGTGTGATAAAGCAATGTAGCCAAAAGAGAAGATTTTTTTTTAAGAAGTCAAAATAAGTATATTAGAATTATTCTAATAAAGATTTAGTAAATGAGACCAGGCTGCAAAAGTTCTCAAATTCAATAACCCTCCTGATTTTGTTTGGTTGAGGCAACTAGGTGCTTATGTGGATCTAAAATAAGGGATCTCAAGCCCTAGCCGGTTGCTCAATGGTTAGAGCATCAGTAAAGGGTCGTGGGTTCGATTCTGGTCAAGGACACATACCCTCAGTTGCAGGCTTGATTTCCCCAAACCCAGTTAGGGCACGTGCAAGAGGCAACCAATTGATGTGTCTCTCTCACATGGATGTTTCTCTCTCTGTTTCTCCCCCTCACTTCCACTCTCTTTAAAAAAAAAAAAAGAAAGAAAAGAAAATCAATGGAAAAATATCTTCAAGTGAGGATTAACAAAATAATAAAATAAGGGATTCCAAAAGTCCCCAGGAGAATAATAAAATAAGGGATTCCAAAAGTCCCCAGGAAATCAAGATATTAAGCCAAATTTTTTAATGTCGTGCTGTTTAGAAAAACACTTTTCAGGTTGGGAGAAAGCTGTAAATCATACACTATAACATACATATCTATTTAAGTAGCTTTAAAAATATATACTATTCTGATGAATGAATCTTATAGTAGTTTTTCACTTGGAAAAGGTGCTTTCCAAATGGAAAAACTATTTAATTAGTTATAGACCATTTGATAAATAATATTCTCTAATATGAATAAAATAATATGTATTAATAACCATAAAAGCTACTAAGCATTTAATAAAAGTTTAAGTGTATTATTTAAAAAAATATAAACCCTTTCTCTCTTTAAAGCATTTCTTGGATGGAAAAAAAGGAAAAATGTAACTAGTTTTATCTTGGTATTTCTGCTTCTAATTTATAAGATAAGGAACCAAGAATCAAAATTTATGTTAGACCAAAAATTAGCAATCACAAAAAGGCTTTTAAAAACCCTCTGTATTGTCTTTAAGGGGATATTAATATCACTTGGCAAAATAAAGACAGAATAACTATATTTCAATTTAAATTTAATTAATATTCTTACTCAAGATAACAACTTGGACAAATTAAACTCTTTGGGAATTTTATCTTAAAATAATTATAGGTCTTTCCCATGATTTTAGTGCAGCACGGAATATAAATGTAATATAACAGTTTAGTTTATGTAAGACTTTGCATTTACTTTCTTACTAAAAGACTAATTGAGTGGAATCTCCTAAATTCTTTTCTTCTGTCTTATTGGTTAGACATGGGTGTTTAACCAAATTGAGAAAAGACAGAGTATAAAGTCATATCTTATCCATGTCAGACAATACTGCAAATTAGGTGGCTCTACAAAGTTATTCCACCACATAATCGGAGGGAAGTTTTAGCCTTCTTTGTGCAGGGTTGTGTTTTAATACCAACAGTCTGTCGCCATGCCCAAGGAAGTGGCCTTATTTCATCTTGGAGGGTGGTTCTTTCCCTCCCCTTTTCCCTCTGTGGACCGCTTTGCCTGTGGAGACAGGATGGAACACCCACCCATCTGCCTTTCCCGGGAACCCTCACTGCACATACAGCAGGACCTCCCTAGCTGATTTCACCCCTCAGATACATGTCCTCGTCTAAAATCGAAAATGTTTTACCTCTTCCTCAGAGACCTCCTGACTGACCACATTGTCATCTCAGTGCTTCTACAACCTCTCCAAACCATTCTTGGATTGAGGCAGAGAGCACACTTGCTTATGAGCCCAGGCCCGGAGCTCTGTGTCCAGTGCCTTTCTGCCATGCTCCACATTCTCAGTATCACACAGGTCTACTAGCTGACCACTCTGCCGGCTCCCAGAGTCTATAACCTGTGGGTCGGGACCATCAGTCCTTTTCTGGCAGACTTCAAAAAGGCATCCTAGACCTGGCCTCTGCACCCCATACCATCTCTTCCAAGAATAATGGGAAGTGAACTTGGGCAAAGAAGAAGGTCAAACATTTAAGGGATATTTTTAGGAAAAATTATCTAAATGCTTCCAGAATGCTTTGTGCTGTCTAAGTTCCCAGCCAGATCTTTTGGTGACTCAGAATAATTTTGGGGATAGATTTTGAACTCTTTTTTCGATAGCAACTTCCTTAAAAAGAGAATTAAATGGTGCTTCCTGACACATGGAAGAATTAATTTGCCTCAGTAATGAGACTGAACTATGTGTTCTTTGAGTTTGCAGTCTTTGTTTATTTGTTGTCCTGGCATATAGTGTAGAGTAGTCGATAAATGTTGAATAAATGAACAAATAAATCAACCACTTAGCAAAGCATGTTTGCAGATTTTGGGTCAGGTCTTCCCAAACTCCATGCAGTAGGAGTACAAGCTGTCTCAACCTGCTAATCCTCAGTTCGCTGCCCACTTGAGTTCTGGTCTTCTATGAAATAATAAGACTCCATATTCAGCCTATTGGTGTTTCTGGAAGCAGAAAATGGCTTGACACCCATCCATGAAGACTTCCCTTCATTGCATGAAAGAACCTGCTAAGCTCCCTTGTCAGCAACTCATAAAAATAGTTCTGACGTATTTTTTGTGAATCACTTAATAGGTGCCTCTCCTTAAACCCAGTTCAGAGCATTTTCCTCATAGTACTCTTCCTCAAGTTAATCCCCAAATAAAAAGACACATCCCTGGAAAAATGAAGCAATGTGTCAGCTTGGTAGGCAGCTCGAGATTTCACAACAGCCCCAGAAAAGCTTATGCTTCAAAAGCTGACTCCTGCTCTCACTGCACTTTCAGCCTCTTGCATCTTGCTCTGTCCTGAGCTGCCCTTAAAGGGATGCTCATCCACCTCATCTCGATGGAATGAGTTTCCCTTTGCTGGGATGCTTCTCACAGGTCTGAACTGCAATCCTTTTACATGCACCATCCAGTCTCAAAGCGGTTTTTTCACCACATCCCGCCCGCCCCAAAGTCTGAAGATGTTCGGTGGCTTCCAAGTCACTGGAGAAGAGGGAAGAAGAGAACTTAATTCTGCTCCCAGCTCTCTCCAGGAGGCTGACCATCTGCTGGCACAGAGGCTGGACTGTGAGAGGCCACTGACCACTCACCTGCAGCTTGTCCCGCTGCTTTGTGTGGGACATAAGCAGCTCTGCAGTAGATGGCACGCCTCTGGGCAGCTCTGTCATGGCCAGGTGGGCCCCAAACGTCTGAAGCACCTGGGCAGTGGTCTTCAATGTCAAGGCAAAGTTTTCGATGGCCTGGAAGGTCGGACAATCATAACAGTGTGGCAAGATTAACGTTCATAATATGCTTTATCAATGGAAGGGCAGTAGAATTAGCTACCACTTCCTGAGTACCTCAAAGGACCAAGTATTATACTTGGTGCTCTACATTTGTCTACCAGCTCAATAATCCAGAGTGGGAGGATTTTATCTCCATGTTATAGAAAAGGGAATTTCAACAGGTCAAATGAATTGCTCAAAATCCTATTACTTGGGCAGTAAAAAAGGAAGGAAGGAAGGCAGTATTCAAACAAGGTAAGCTCTTTCAATTTCAGAATTCTGTTTGTTACCTTAAGAACATGTAACATGGATGAAACCAAGATGGCGGCATAGGTGAACACCTAAACTGCTGCCTTGCACAACAATTTCAAAACTACAACTAAAAGATAGAATGGACATCATCCAGAACCACAGGAAAGCTGGCTGAATGGAAATGCTACAGCTAGAAGGAAAGAGAGGGGCTCACAGACACTCAGAGGAGCTCTAAAAAGCTGAGGTACGGAGACACGCGCGTGGAGAGAGTGGATGCTGGAGTGCCTGGCTGGCTTCCTCTGTTGGGAGGGAGACACAGACTCCCAACTGCACTGAACTCCTTATCCTTCGGCACTGAACCCCAGTTCTGGGCAAGATTCATATGGGGGAAGTCTGGACTATGAAAGGAAATTTAGGGGAGCCTCGAAAGGGCAGAGGTCTGGGGGCATGCACACCACTGCGCACAGAAGACAGACTGCCGATTGTGCCACTGGCTTTTTCTACTGGGCGGGAGGCAGAGCCTCCCAATTGTGCCACTTCTAACGGCACTGAGCCCCAGTTTCGGGCAAGACCTTGGGGACCCAGACTCATACGGGTCTCAGAGTGCAGGGGAACTGGAAAGGCTGAGGTCTAGAGGCATTTGTGCCTGTGTGCACACAGACGGCTCCAGGGATTACCGAGAGACACTTGAGACCCAGGGGCCACGCAGGGCAGGGCTGACTGGAAGCCAAGGCACTCTGAGACTCCACCCCATCCAGATTCAACAAAGAGGCTTTTGCAGTTTTGCAAGTCTTGTATTATAAGGCTGATTCCAACACAGAAGTTCTCCTGGCATAGTGAAAATGCAGAGACAAAGGAACAGATCACAAACAAAAGAAATGGAGGAAAACAAAAGACTGGATATAGAGTTCAAAACCATGGTTATAAAAGTTTTTCAAGAATTTCCTAGGAAATATGGATAAATTTAGCAAGACCGAAGAGGAGATGAAAAAGGACCAACTAGAGATGAAAAAGGACCAACTAGAAATTAAACATACACTGACTGAAATAAAAAATATTTTACAGAGACCTAACAGCAGACTAGAGAAAGGCAAGAATCAAGTCAAAAATTTGAAATATAAAGAATCAGAAAACACTCAACTGGAAAAGCAAGAAGAAAAAAATCCAAAAATGTGAAGATAGTGTAAGGAACCCCTGGGACAGCTTCAAGCGTACCAACATCAGAATTATGGGGGTGCCAGAAGAAGAGAGAGAGCAAGATACTGAAAACGTATTTAAAGAAATAATGACTGAAAACTTCCCACATCTGGTGAAATAGACTTACAAGTCCTGGAAGCACACAGAACCCCATATAAAAGGAATCCAAAGAGGACTACACCAAAACACATCATAATTAAAATACCAAGAGCAAAAGACAAAGAGAATATTAAAAGCAGCAAGAGAAAAATAGTTCATTATCTACAAGGGAGCACCCATACGATTGATTGTCAGCTGATTTCTCAACAGAAACTGTGCAGGCCAGATGGGAGTGGCAAGAAATATTCAAAGTGATGAACAGCAAGAATCTACAACCAAGATTACTCTACCCAGCAAAGCTATCATTCAGAATTGAAGGGCAGATAAAGAGCTTCACAGAGAAGAAAAAGCTAAAGGAGTTCATCAACACCAAACCAGTATTATATGAAATACTGAAAGGTACTCCTTAAGAAGAGAAAGAAGAAAAAGGTAAAGATAAAAATTATGAACAACAAATACATTCTATCAACAAGTGAATCTAAAAATTAGGTGAGTTAAAAATCTGATGAACATAATAAACTGGTGAATATAATGGAATCAGGAGCACATAAAGGGAGTGGACTGACAATTCTCAGGGGAAAAGGGGTGAGGGGGATGCAGGGAGAGAATGGACAAAAATCCTACACCTATGGATTAGGACAATGTAGGGGGAGTTAAGGGAGTTAAGGGTAGGGGGAGGAGTGAGAGCCAGGTGGAGGGGAGCTATGAGGGGAAAAAAGAGGAACAATTATAAAAATCTGAACAATAAAGATTTATTAAATTTTTTTTAAAAAGAACATGTAACATTAGCCCTAGCCAGTTTGGCTCAGTGGATAGAGCATTGGCCTGTGAACTGAAGGATCCCAGGTTCAATTCTGGTCAAGGACACATGCTTGGATTGTGGGCTCGAACCCAGTTGGGGACATGCAGTAGCCAGCTGATCAATGATTCTCATCATTTATGTTTCTATCTTTCTCTCCCTTTCCCTTTCTCTCTGAAATCAATAAAAATATATTTAGAAAAATACATGTAACATTAAATCTGGCTCAAGATTTATACTAGATAAAATACTATAAAGGGCAGAACCACTTACCCCACCTCTAATAAACCCTTCCTTCTCTTCTAGCCCCTACATGGCTCTCTATCCTCCCCATGCCCTGCATACACACAGCGGGGCTGCCTCTCATGACCTTTAACTGAGTCATTTCTGTCACATGTGGGGAGAGACTGGGGACTTTTTCCTCCCTCTTTTCCTTTATAAAAATTTACTTTGTCCTGTGTCCCTTCCACTCACAGACCCTTTTCTGCCATTAAAGGAATACCTGCTAATGAGTTAGTGACTTCGCAGCTAATATCCATGATGATATGTCTGCGTTTTAGCAGAGTGCTGTAGGAAACTTGGCCTAACCTAGAAAGAGTGACACCGACCATCAGAAGTGCTAGTTGAAGGTGAGCGGCTCTTCAGAGTCCCCCAAGTCCTTCCACTCAGCCAGACTGGACCTGCCTCGCCCACTTCCCTCTGCTCCAGGGACAATTTTGCCCCTGAAGGTTAAGCACAATGCCACATTCATCTCTTCCCCCAGGGCATGGTACTGTGCCTGTCACACAGGTGGCCCAAACAATTACTGAATGAATGAATGGTAGGAGCAAAGAGATTCAGTTATTTCAAAAAAATAAAATAAAATCTAAGGCAATTTGGAAAAAATGAACAGCATAATACAGTAAAGGACAGATAGAGAAATCAGAGCAAAAGAAAGCTGGCTAGCCCAATAAAGTTGGTGCAATAGGAAAGTTCTTTTAATTTTTAAAATAATGTATTAAGACTCTAGCACACTGGTTCTCAACCTGTGGGTCGCGACCCCTTTGAGGGTCAAACAACCCTTTCACTGGGGTCACCTAAGACATCCTGCATATCAGATATTTACATTACGATTCATTAACAGTAGCACAATGACAGTTATTAAGTAGCAACGAAAATAATTTTATGGTTCGGGGTCACCACAACATGAGAAACTGTGTTAAAGGGTCACGGCATTAGAAAGGTTGAGAACCACTGCTCTAGCAAGTGAAGAAGGAAAACCTAGAAGCACTCCAGGTTCCACGTTTTATGTGATTTAAAGAAATTTCATCGTGGATGACCTTCATCACATTTATATATGACATTCTATATTAGTTTCCCTCCATAGCTCATCTTTAGGCTTATTTAGAATTACATGTTTGTAAAGAACTTTACATTCCTTTTTTTTTTTTTAATAAGATTCTCTTGGGATCACCATTATTATTGGTGAAACTGATGACAAGTTTAAAGGGTCCTTGCCCAGTTCATGAGCTCTCCTCTACATTTTGGGAAGAGACGTGCCTTTTTTGGAATTACATGGCATACGGAGAAGTGAGGGAGGGATTAGAATATGTTACTCTGAAATTGTGTTGCTAGAAATCTATTTTGTTTCATTCTTAATTTTCCCTTAAAAATCATAAAGCATTACACTCTAAAACAGTGGTTCTCAACTTTTCTAATGCCACAACTCTTTAATACAGTTCCTCATGTTGTGGTGACCCCCAACCATAAAATTATTTTTGTTGCTACTTCATAACTGTAATTTTGCTACTGTTATGAATTGTCATGTAAATATCTGGGTTTTCCGATGGTCTTAGGCGATCCTGCTAGCGGTTCTCAACCTGTGGGTCGCAACTCCCCAAGACTCCCATGCCAGACAATGAGGTGAGCTGAAGGGAGTCAGCAGGAGAAGCTCCAGCCTTTTCCCTTCACCCTACTTTTCTCCCAACCTGTGGCTTGGAAAACCCAATCTCCCCAGTGGTAGGTAGTCATAGGCAATGACCTCCCAACAGTTGATCTTAAACAACCCTGTCTTCAGGAAAACATAGAGAGACGCTGAAAAGGGCATACAAGTTGGTACTCACAGTTCGATGATTGATCCACTGGCTGTAGCGATATTCCAGAGTTCCCCCTAAGTCCTCTGTCAGTTGGCTTTTGTCAATGTAGCCTTGAAGGTCAGAGACAGAATTTAACATAATGATCTATAAGAGGAAAGAAATTAACATATTCCTCACAAATGATTAAATAGTAGCTCATCTGGGTTCTACTGTTAAGTAGTACTTCAACTCTGCCTTCTCGGAGATTTATATCCAAAATGGTTATTATGTCCAGCAGAGAAAGTCCCTTTCCACTCTCCCACTTTGAGAGAAGAACGCCAAAGTGTTGAACAATCTATGACAAAACAGCAACTTGGATCAGGGAGCTCCATTCGAAGCTGCCTAGAAGTCAGGTCTTGCTTGAAGTGAATTTTTGTCCAAAGTTCTGAGGTTAAGGTCTACTCTTTAGCCACCAAAATCAGGTGCTATACTGACACCTAAACATCTGTGATGAGAACCCCAATAAAGGGTGGGCTGGTGAATATCAAAATAAAATTAGAAAACAGGGACCAACTGAGGAGTGTGTACTGAGAAGATTCACTACAGGGATGCCCTCCCATGAAGAATGTTGATGTACCCCCGATTTACCCTTATGTAGGAGGTCTGGAGGTAACAGGGAGTGGGTTTTCATAAATCAACAATCCTGCTGATGAACACACCCATGAATGAATGCCCACACATCTAGAGGAAGGTGACACCATCCAAATTGCCCACAGGCAGGGCTCTGGCTCTCGGTCCCAGGCAATACACCACACCTCCTAGTCACTCATGATCAGAAGCATGGACCCCCTCCTTCCTATCTCTGAAATGTGTCCTCTGATGCCTTTACCTAATGACCTTGTATTTCTTCACTCTTTCTTGATTATTTTGAAAATTGATTCCTTGGTCAGAGAACATAAGAATACAGGCTTTCACCCTGGCCAGTGTGTCTCAGTGGGTTGAATGTCATCCTGTGCATGGAAAGGTCATCGTCTGGAATCCCAGTCAGGGCACATGTCCAGGTTGTGGGTTTGATCCCCTGTTGGGGTGCATATGGGAGGCACCTGATTGATGTTTCTCTCTCTTTCTCTCCCTTGGCTAAAGGCATAGCGAGGTTAAGTCTCTTAACTACTATTATATCCTGATCTACCTGATTCTTGTAAGAATCAGGCAAAATGAACTCTTTTCCCCTCACTCAACCCGTGAAAATATAACTATTATCTCACTAGAAATGAGCAGGGAAATCCTATATAATAAAAGCCTAATATCCAAACAGTGGAATGACAGGTCGCTATAATGTGCACTGATCACGAGGGGGCAGATGCTCAATGTAGGAGCTGCCCCAGCCCATAGGCCCCAGGCCAGCCAAGGTAGGTGCCAGTGTGCCCTCTATTCTCCCCACCACCACCCCCAATTGCCTGCTGGTCGCTCCACAGGTCAGCCCTGATCACTGGCCAGGCCTAGGGACCCTACTTGTGCACAAATTTCATGCACAAGGACTCTATAAAGAGAGGACAGGATGCTAAAAACTAAAGTGCTAATATCACAATCATGTTTCACTAACAAAGTAAAGAAGACAACAAGCAGTTTGAACTGTCATAAAAATGACAAAATATATTTTGAAGATTGAGTCCATCAGCATGGTAACCTAGGGCTCTGAATTCTGTGGCACAGCAGAGCTGTGAGGGGAATGCAATCTTCTCTGTAAGTTTATCTTATAGAATAAACTTGTTGCATTAAAAAATACCTTGCTAAATGTACCAATAGTTTAGCTAAGAGTTTTCTAAAAAGTTGACTTTAGTTTAAAATTAAAAGTATGATGGATAGGGAATCAATACATTACCACAAACAGAAGTAGCTAAAAAGATACAGTATCAAGATAAAGCAGGTGTTCATTCTCTCCTTAGTATATAGATGTACTATGTGAGAAGCAAGGTATAAATCATATATGTACTAGTATTTGTACAACATAGTGAATAGACATTAATATACCTTACAATGTGATCACTAGTAACCATCTGTCACCAAAGTTATTATATTTTTTACTATTTTCCCTGTGCTATACACATTGCATCCCCATGGCTTATTTACTTAGTAGCTGGAAGATTGTACCTCTTATTTCCCTTCACCTTGTTCACTGATAGCTCCACCCCCACCCACCTGGCATCAGTTTATTCTCTGTAGTTATGAGTCAATTTCTGTTTTCTGTGTTTTCTGTTTATGTATTCATTTTGTTTTTAGATTCCACATATAAGTGAAATCTTACAGTACTTACCTTTCTATGTCACAATTTCTTTACTCATTCACCTGCTAATGGACATTCTTGTACATGCTTTTTTGTAAGCATATGTTTTCATTTCTCTTAAGTGGGTCATAAGTTATGTTTAACTTAATAAGGAACTGCCAACTGTTCCCACTGTGCTTGTACCATACCTTACCACTTTCAATAGCTGCAAAGTATTTAACCAATTGGGTAGACTATAATTTATTTAATTAGTCCCTCTTGTTTGGCATTAAGCTGTTACCAATTACTATTACAAACAATCGTATCTCTAGCTTTGTGCACAAGTATCCGTAGAATAACTTTTATAGGTAAGTCAAAGAGTATTTACATTATAATTTTTTTATAAATACTGCCAATTAGTCCTTCATATTCGTTATTACCAACTTCATTTCTATCAGCAAAGTATGAAAGTGCTGTTATCCCCACATCTCTGCCAAAGTTATAAAATCTTTAGTTTGATTTCCTTTTGTAAGTACCACAATGTTGGTTTTTATTTTCACTCTACAGTTGCCTATATTTATGTCACCCCCATATTTTAGATCCTTATTTTCTTTCACCCATACTACTTCAATTTCCTTCTATCCTTTGATCTCCTTTTACAGTCTTGGACACCCACCTTCAGAGTTATGTGACTCCAGTACCATTTACTCAAGTCACTCAACTCAAAAACCTTCACTGGATCCCCATTAACTACTGAATAAAATCCAGACCCTTATCCTTACATGTAAGATCTATTTCATTTATTCTACTTTTTCTTTCAAAAGACTGTCATTCATATATAGATATTTTTTACAACAAGGGGCTTCTCCCTGAACTTCACAGAAAGTATATACTTCCTTCCTCCAAGTCCTTACACACACTGCCTTCTCTGCCCAGATGTCCTTCTCTCCCTCTCTACCTTTGGAGTCCTACCTTCTTAAAAACCCAGCTCCAGCTTGGCCAGCATGGCTGAGAGGTTGAGCGTCGACCTATGAAACAGGAGGTCATAATTCAATTCCTGGTCAGAGCACATACCCAGGTTATGGGTTCCATCTTCAGTGTGGGGCATGTAGGAGACAGCCAATCAATGATTTTCTCTCCTCATTGATATTTCTCTCTCTCTCTCCCTCTCCCTTCTTCTCTGAAATCAACACACACACACACACACACACACACACACACACACACACTTAAAAACAGCTCCAGTGCCATCTTTCCACTTGCCCAACTAAATGAATACAAGATAAAAGGTCATGCTCACCGGTACTTTCATTTTAAATTCATCTTGATAGTATTTAATTCCAATGTCAGTGATTGTTCTCTGGATAAAGCGAGATGGACGAAGGATGAATATGAGCTGCAAGTTTCCAGGAAATGCTACCTGGAAGGGTCATGAAAAGTGTCAGGGCAAATATCACATCCATTGGACTCCTCGTGCCTAAGATCACAAATGACAAAGTTAAAGTGGACACCATGGATGCCCAAGAATTTGAATATATTTCACATTTCAGAGCTAAAGAGATCTTAGAGGTCAGATAATCCAAACCACTCCATAAAAAACAAACTAAATCAAACACACATAAAAATGTTTCTGATTATAAAAAACAATTCATACTCTTTATTGAAAAATTGGGAAATAAAATTATACATTAGAAAAAGAAAACCACTGATGATCTCATAGCCATTTTTAACATTTTAATCCTATTATTTATAAGCTATTTTCTCTGCTTAAACATTTTTATCATGGTTAAACTTATATTATAGAAATATTTTATAACCTACCTTTTCATTAAATATGAGCTTTTATGCTTGATATTAAAAATTATTTAGAAATATTTTTCATGTGTGCGCAATTTAACTATTACTTATAGCTAGTGATTTAGGCTTGTCCACATTTTTGCTATTAAAATAACACTAAAATGAACATCTTTACCCATATTTTGGAACATTTTCTTGAGATAGCTTCCTGGAAGAATTACTGAGTAACAGGCTTAGTATTTTAGGGTTTCTGATGCATATTATTGCTATGTTGCTTTCAGGAAGAGGGACATTTGAAATCTCACTTATGCCTACGAGCAGAGGCAGTCACACACACAGATCTGCACACATCTTGAGTTGAGGTCCTGAGAAATGAGATAGCTTAGGTTCATATGACAACTTAGTGGCCAAGTTAGGAATCCAACTCTTCCTTTCCTCATGGCTTTCTATTCTTCCAGTGGTTCCCAAAAGCAACCTCCCATGGTATTTGTTAGGAAAAAAAAAAAATCTGGTCTTTTCCCTGGAATGTTTTGATTCCTTAGGACTTAAATGAAGTCCAGGTATCTGTATTTTCAATGAGTACATGAAGAGATTCTGATTGATAGCCAGGGATCCTGCACTATGGTATCTTTTATGCATATGTGATCAATGTAATTCTAAATTAGTCTCAAGTATTAGATGATTCAGGTGTCTCCTATGGACCCTGGGAAATCAGAACTCCCCAGAGGTCAGACCTCTGGAATAGTCATGGGCACTATCAAGTGTCCAAAACCTCTGGTCGTCAACCATCGTTGAAGTTTTCTCCCCCCAAAACCCTGTAATCAAAACTAAACCAAAGGGGTCAAACAATCCATGCACAAAGGAAGGGAGACATTCCCTTCTCCCATGTTTGAAATGCAATGTCCTAAACAGAACCTTGCATTTTGTCATGTCATGGCAGGAAATGAGCTGAGACTCTCCTGGCTGAGGCTCTAAAGCGATCTGAGGGAAACTCTGTATGTGTGCAGATCTCTGTGTGTGACTGCCTCTGCACATAGGCATAAGTGAGATTTCAAATGGCCCTCTTCTGTCTGAGCCGCTTTACACCACACTGCCATATCCCATCCTCCTCAGCCAGTACCAAGTGCCCCATGGAGTCCATGCTTTGGAGGAAATGCTGGTATGGTTTGCTCTGAGGTGTCTCTGCCTGCCCATGTGACTGAGTTCTCTAGTCTGAGGTTCCTACAGAGAAAGGTTACATCTACTTGCTAAAAGGCAACAAACAGAGATAAAAATCAGGCTAATATGATTTAAAAAAAAAGCCCATTCAAGGTTGCACAATTTTTTAAAAATATATTTTATTGAATTTTTACAGAGAGGAAGGGAGAGGGACAGAGAGTTAGAAACATTGATGAGAAAGAAACATCGATCAGCTGCCTCCTGCACACACACCCCACCAGGAATGTGCCCGCAACCAAGGTACATGCCCTTGACCGGAATCGAACCTGGGACCTTTCAGTCTGCAGGCTGATGCTCTATCCATTGAGCCAAACTGGTTTCAGCTGCACAATTTAATGCCAAAAATAAGCCCACCTTCAATAGAACTACTTAAATATCATTTTGTCTGGGTTAGCTTGTGTTTTTTTAATATGTGAAAAAATAATTTTAATACTGAAAAGAAGACTGTTTTAAAGTAGGTGACCCCCAAATCTAAGACAGGATTTGGGTATAAAGAGTTTATTGAGGAGGTGATCCCAGGCAGCACATGAAGAAGACAGTGATGATAGCTAGAGAGCCAATATAACAAAACAGGGATTGCTGTGAGCAAGAAGGGCTGGGAGGCCCTGGCTGGTGTGGCTCAGTTGGTTGAGTGTCATCCCCATGCACCAAAAGGTTGCTGGTTTGATTCCAGGTCAGGGCATATGCCTAGGTTGCAAGCAGATAGATGTTCTGCTCTCACATCGATGTTTCTCTCTCTGTCTCTCTCCCTTTCTCTCTCTCTAAAAATCAATACAAAATTTTTGGTGTTTTTTTTTTCTTTTTTTAAAGGCTGGGAGCCTCTGAAATACTATATCGAGTATACCTCAGACGTGTCCCACTGAAACTGGGGTATTTATCCACCAACTTCTATGACTCAATAGCTATAGGTCACTCCTGGGGCATTAACTTCCCAGCATTCTCTACCTATCCCTCGTCAGTGACCAGAGAAAAAAGTAAAGTAGAGAGACTCAGGAAGCCTTTCACATGGAAAGGAATTCTCTGCATTGACCTTCAGGTGGCAAAGGGGATATGGGTGTGACATAACAAAGACCTTCCCAAAATATGGCATAAAATAATCACCTTTTCCCTGTGACTTTGATATGAAATAATTACTTTGATATGTAAATTACTTTTATTTTAAAAAAGCACAAAAATAAGTATTTACAGCTATTCGTGTCAAGGATGCTTTTATGGAGCTCCACTTGTCCCTTCGTCTGTCGAGAACAATGATGAACCCGATGCCGGCAGCCTCCATACTGCAAAAGAGGGTGATCAGTATCAGAGACCAGGTGAGACACACAGGTTCTGGACGGCTTCCTCAGGAGGTGCAGTCTACAGCCTCCACGGTGCTCCAGGATCAAGGAGCACAAGGGAGTAACTGGGTCTGGCTTCCCTAACAAAGGAATCATCTCCTCATCTCACCTGGCAGCCTAAACAGCACAGATAGTTGGTGTCTCAAACCCTCTCAAGGCCTCTGCTTCTGGCTGGCAAAGTATGAAATACCAAGAGCACACATGCTCATGCCTGAAAGAAGACATTACTTAGTCTAGCTTCTCAGACTACTCATTTGTAAAACAACAATAGTACTTATCTATAGGGTTTATGTGAGGATTAAATGAACATGTAAAATATTAAATGAGACATAGAAAATGCTCACGACAATGCCTCGCATTTGGTAATACTGTATAAGTACTATTATTACTATTTCTTACGTGCTTGTTATGGAGAATATAAGACATAAAGTATACAAAAAGTATCTGATCTATAATAAACCTTCAATAATTCTCTAACATTGGGAAAAGGTGAACTTGGCTCTAAAATGTTTCTGTGGGTGAATAAGGCAGAAGATCTAAGCAAAATCTGTAAGAAAATATAAGTACTTATCTGAAGCATCACTAGACCAACCTGTTACCACAGCCCCATTCTCACCCAGGCTGATGGGTGATCGTTTTTGAATGCAACTGAGCCAAGGAGTGAGGCCAAGTTCGACTCCCTATAACACTGGAGGATCAATGTAGAAGTGAGGAATGGGATTCTTCTTTCTCTGTCACTGTCCACCTTCTCGCCCCATAAAAATACTTTTAGATTGGATGAATCATAGCATACTGGAAATTTGACCAACATAAGGATGAGAACCTACTATGTGCTAGGGCTACAGATTAAAGAGAAGAGTGAAGAGGGAAGGAAAGGAGAGGAGGGGAGGGAGAGGAGGGGAGGGGAATGGAGGGGAGGGGAGGGGAATGGAAGGGAGGGGAGGGGAATGGAAGGGAGGGGAGGGGAGGAAAGGGAAACATTGCCTCCCTCCTCCCCTAAATTCCTTATTTAGTGGAGTAGTTCACAGTCTAATAGAAGAGGTAGAAATTTCCATCTACTCTGATGTTTACAAGGAATAAGCTTTGGGTTCTGTGGAAATAAAAAGTCTGGGTGAGCAGGATTGGGGTCAGGGAAGGTTTCCTTGAAGAAATGACATCAGACTGAGGGCAAACAAATGTGTAGGAGTTAAGCCAATCCTAGAAGGATGGGAAAGGCATTCCTATAGAGAAAATAGCACCAGCCAATCCATGTCCTAATGGACACCATGTGTGGGGATGGGAGGAGGAAAGGGAGAAAAATGGTGAAATAAAATTTAATTAATGAACTTCGAAGAAGTGCATTAAAAATAAACTCATAGCCATCTCTCAAAAAGTAAGAAGGGTAAAATAAAATCATCTTTGGAGTAGATTTGGTTAAAGCAAACTAAGCAACTTCCTAATCTCTGGTGGCCTTTCAATCACAAAGCAGGCATTGATCTCTAAATCTCAGGCAGCAGATGGAAAGCAAGTGCAATAACGCACACACACACACAGAACAAGAGGGCAGACAGGCGGGGAGGGGTGAGGAGGGGGAGAGAAAGAGAGAGAGAGAGTACTGTTGTCCAAATTCCAAACCACACAGCAGTTAAGAGATTATATCATAAATTATACAAACCCATGGAAAGTCGGACCAGTCTGCCCTTCTGGGGAATAGACAGAGCATTATCTAAGAATTCCCAGCTTTATCTCTGCCTGTAAAATGACTGTTAGCAATATGAACTTTGTCCCACACTCTATCCCTTGGGAGGTATATTAACTCACTTAGCATAAAGATGTAAGATCCGATATGTTCCTTCTGTGGACTAAGTTGTGTTTCCGCCAGTGCCTCAAAATGTGACCTTATTTGGAAATAGGGTCTTTACAGTGCTCATCAAGTTAACATGAAGTCATTAGGGTGGGCCTTAATCCACTAAGACTGGTGTCCTTATAAAAAGGGGGTATTTGAACACATGGACACACAAAGAGGGATGGCAAAGTAAAGAGACAAAAGTAGAAGCCATCTGCAAGCCAAGAAGACAGGTCTGGGACAGATTCTTCTCTCACAGCTCTCAGAAGGAACCAACCTTACCAACACCTTGATTTTGGACTTCCAACTTCCAGAACAGTGAGATAATAAATTTCTGCTACGTAAGCAAAAAAAAAAAAAGTGTGATGTGGGTTGCAAAGGGTGGAAGTAGCAGATGCCCCAAAACAACTCTGCCATGGTCTCTGGTATAACACAGTTTTTATTCCTGGCCTTTCTATTTCCTTACTGCATGCCTCAGTTTCTCCATCTGACAATGACAATTATAAAATTTGCCCCTAAATTCCTTATTTAGTGGAGATAAATGAAATAATTCTTAACATGGCTTGAGCTCCTTGAGTAATAATGACCATGTATCCCAGATAACAGGACCCAGGAAGCCAAAATCAACTTAATCTAGAGCAATGAACCTGAAGGAACAAAGACAGCTTCAATGGTTCCATCAATACTTCTTTTTCTTAAATATGTTTTTATTGATTTCAGAGAGATAAAAGGGAAAGGGAGAAAGAGAGAGAAACACTGATGAGAGAGAATCATCTACTGGCTATCTCCTGCATACCTCCTACTCTACTGGGAATCAAGACTGCAAGCTGGGCATATGCCCTCACTGGGAATCAAACCAGTGACTTCTTGGTGCATGGGACGATGGTCAATCAACTGAGCCACACCAGCCAGGGTTGTTCCATCAATATTTCATTCGCTCAACAATGTTTATTAAGTACTTCCTTTGTGCACTGTATGAACAGAACTGATACTCACTTAATTGTTTTCTAGTCTCATTCCACATCCATTGTCTGTGACTGATGGATAAGAGAAATGGACCACTCTATATGCCAATGTGAGCTGTGCTCATGGAAGATTCCATCTCTGCCTCTCTCTCTTTCCCACATGGGGAATGTGGAATAAAGCCAGTGACTAAGAAGCCAACAGAACACTGTGTCCAGCTCACCTGGGGATGCTAGTCAGGTAGGTCATGACATTCAGAAAGTCCTCATCTGAGATGTGTTTGAAGCCCACAAACTCTGGGAAAGTGATGATTGGGGCACCATCTTTCCCTCGGCCTCCTGCAACAAAAGTGAGTGGTCAAGATGTTAGCACAATATTTTCATGTCACGCCTCTGCAGATAAAAGACTCTGACTAATATCAAGTCAGAAGATGTGTATTGGCTTCCCCTTTTCTATCTGTATTACTTCAGAGTAGAATGTGGGAAGGCTGACACTGAACTATTTTAAACAAGTCTCTCTTCTCCTTCATGCTTGCTCAATAGTATTATGAGAATTTATTTTTGAATCCGTTGAAGATAGTTACTGTGTGAAAGGTAATATTGATTTAATTATTTAACATAGGTAGAATAGTAAAGAACGTCAACACAAATACATAATACTTCTGTTCATTTTTGTAGCCACTAAATTAAAAAGTTAAAATGGTAGTTAAGAGAGTTAACTCTAAAATCAGTAACCTGGTTGAAATCTTACTTTGCCACTTAATTCCTATGTGATTTTAGGCAAGACACTTAACCAACATAGGATATATATATATATATGTAATACTTGTATCTACCTCAAAAGGTGTTGTGAGAATTAAGTGAAAACATAAGAAAAACACCTTAGCAGAGTGCTTGTTGCATATAGGTACTCACTAAATAGTGACCATTATGGTTATTATTATTAATGAAGACACAATAAGCTGCCAGCACTTTGATAATTTATAAACAGGGATATAAGACATCCCTGTGAGATTAAAAATGTACAATTAACATTTAAATATTTAGCTCATTGGAGCAGAGGCTATCAGGTTAAACTGAATAGATTTCCCCATCTCCTAGCAACTAGATGTAGCCACATGACTAAATTCTAGCTTCATGGTTCCTAACTGTGTGTCAGGTACCCAGGGAACTGCAGTGAACTCACAGAGGTATTATGAATACTTTAAATTTTTAGGGGAAAAACAATAGTTGGCATCTGGCACGCGCTCTGCATGATATCAGCTTGGGGTAGTTCACAGGAAATCACACTAAATTCTTTTGAATAGCATTGTATCTTTGAGTAGATAGGTTTGAGGTGGCTGCTGGGATAAAAGAAAGTGCAGGATGAAAGTGAGTGTGGAACAGGAAGGTAGGCTCGTGATGTCTAGTTTGATTTCAAGGTTTGAGATCACTGTAGTTACCAAAGAATGAAATTCTTAGTATTATTTATAATTTTTTTTCAGACAGCTGTTAAGTTGTTAAAACGTGCAGATTTGGTTGTTTTAACTGTTTGATATTGGTTTTGGACAATACCAAACAGTTAAAAGAATATTGCTCCTGTGGCTGCCTCTCTCTCTTTCCCGGAGTTCTCCATCTCTCTCTTTATAAAAAATCTGCTGCATCACATCACCATCATGCCCCACATGTCAGACACGGCTGAGGACACCAGCTCTGAGATCACTACCAAGGACTTAAAGGAGAAGAAGAACGTTGTGAGGAGGCAGAGAATGGAAAAGATGCAGCTGCAAATGGGAACATTAATGAGAAACATGGGGAGCAGGAGGCTGACCATGAGGTAGACAAAGAAGAGAAAGAGGGAGGAGAGGTGGAGGAGGAAGAAAAAGGTGATGGCGAGGAAGAGGATGAAGATGAAGATGAGGAGGCTGAGGCAGCTACGGGCAAATGGGCAGCTGAGGATGATGAGGAAGACAATATTGACACCAAGAAGCAGAAGACTGATGAGGATGACTAGATAGCAAAAGAGGAAAAGTCAAACAACAACAAAAAAAGGCCTTCATGATTTATTTACCTTCCACGTACTGTCTCAGAATCTAAAGGTGGTCACCTTCGGAGAAAGTCCCTCAGCCTACCCATCCACCCACCTGGGGCACTGCCAACTGCAGATGGCATACACTTGCCACCACCCAACCAAAACCACAATGTGAATTTGCAACAGAGGAGAAAAGAACCAAAAACTTCCAAGGCCTTGCTTTTTTTTCTTAAAAGTATTTTATAAAGGAACATTTGCTTGTATTTTTTATTTACATCTTATATTTTTGTACATATTGGTAGGGATCGGCCATTTTTAATGATCTGGGAATGACCAAACCAACCTTTGGAGCATTCTCTGTCCTACTTCTGACTTTACTTGTGGTGTGACCATGTTCATTATAACCTCAAAGGAAGAAAAAAAAACTTGTAGAAACCAAAAAACAACAACAACAACAAAAAACCACCAATCTTATTCTGAGCATTCAAGTAACTTTTTGTGTATATACTTAGCTGTAATATAAGTAGTTGCTTTGTATAGATAGTTTCAAAGGCCAAAGATAAAAAGGTTTCATTCCCCTCCCCACTTTTTTTATAAAGTTGCTGTTTTTGGTCATTTTTGGCTTGTTTGATGTATGTGTGAAACAATGTTGTCCAACAATAAATGGGAATTTTATTTTGCTGAAGTAGTTGTTATAACAAAAAACAAACAAAAAATTACTGAGATACAAAGGCACTGAGAACAGAGACAATGGGGAAACCTGTGCCCCAGCCACAGGGATGAGCTTTGAGCGCCTTCCAGGTTAAGCCCGTGGAGGGGAACTACATTGAGAGGAATAAATGGCTCCCAAGCATAGCCAACTGCTACAAATGATTGCATGTATTTCACATGTCTAAGAAACAGGTATCAGTGCAGGGTGTGGTTAGTGTGAATTGTGAGATTAACGTAAATGTGGGATCAATGAAGAAATTACAGAAATTGAGAGACTAAGAGAAACCAAGGGGGGCAGTCTATAGGATGGCTCCACCATTACATGAACCCACCTGCTGCTCTGAGTCCATGCCTGATAGGCATCTTTTGCTTACACTCTACATCTGCTTCAAGGGAGAGAATGCACTATTGAGCAAACATGACTATTTATATCACATAAAGAGAAAATCAGCAATGTGGTTTCACAAGTCTCTTGTGAGTTTTGTTTCTGTGAGTGAGTCTTGGGTTCTCAGAGATACATCACTAACAAATAAAATGTGTGAGATTTGTCCTTCTTCTCCAGGGAGTCCCTCTTTATTAATCCTGTAACTTATTTGAAAGTTTACACAAAATACCAAGCTTTGACAAGGAGAGTGAGCTACCTTTTTATGGTGACTGAAACCAATTTAGATCAGGGTAGTATCAGCTTTCACCTAACATTCTTCCTCTTTTGCAGTTTCACAATCAAAGGAGGTTCCAGAGAAACGTAAGTTAAAGAATCTGCATTTCTAGGAAAGCTAAATTTAGACGCATTATAACACTGTATGAACTGTATAATCAATATTTGCCCAAAGAATGGCTAAACATTCCAAGGAACCAAAAAGTGAAGTCATTAAATAGTGTAATGACTTTGCTTTTTATCGTTAATTATGAATTAAAGCTATTCACACCTAAACGGAGAAAAGTAGGTGGAGTTTTCTTGTAGACTGGTTAACAGCAGCACTGAACACCAAAGAGAGGTCCACCACCACCTCCCCAGGTCAACTGAGGACACCTCCTGCTGTTGAATATTATTAGTCTTGACAGAAGCACTGAAGAAACAAAGCTGAGCCTCCCTACAGCATGGACAACCCACAACAAATCATTCAGTGCCACCTTGTGAGGAAACGTGGAAATACCAAAGGAAGAAAGTGCCCAAGTCCCATTTAAGGAAGATAAAGAAAACCAAATGCTTTGTAACTGAGTAAAACGATTACTTAAATAAACTTCACTCCTCCTAGCATAAATTTTACCTGATCTTTAAATGGCATGAAAAATTCATCATACAGAAGAGAATTTGGAATGCGGGGAAATCCTATAAAAAGAAGGCGAAGATCAATAATGGGAGAGGCACAGAGGCAGTTACTGCTCTTTGCCTTTAAGTATCTATTTTCCTTTTCTCTTTCCCAAAAGATTTTTACTGGGAAAAATGGCCGCCTCACTCTCTGGAAGGCACTTTGGAAATCTCGGGGCCTAGGATACTAAATGATCTGTCCTACATAATCAAGAATTATCCCACATCCTATGTGATTTCTGAATGTCTTCCTAGAATCTCAATGTAGGTAGAAAATCCATTTATAGTGATCTGATTCTAGACTCTAATCTGCTTTACATATAATTACAAAGGTTTTTTATGTTTTTTTCCAGTTTTATTGAGATATAATTGACAACACTGTACTAGTGTAAGGTTCAACATAATTATTTGACATATGTATATATTACAATGTGATCACCACAAAAAGTTTAGTTAACATCCATAACCTCACATAGTTACAGCTTTTTTCCTTGTGGTGAGACCTTAAGGTCTACTCTCTTAACAATTTTTAAACATACAGTACAGTATTGTTAACTAGTCATCATGTTGTACATTACATCTCCAGATCTTATAACAAAGTTTGTACCTTTTAACCACCTTCACTCCTTTCCCTCAGCTCCCAACCCCACCTCTGGCAATCGTCAATCTGTTTTCTGTTTTTGTTGATTCAATTTTTTGTAATATATTAAAGTAAACATTGCTATGGGATTAAATATATCATGAATAAAAAGGTCAAACTTGTATTTGGAACATTCAATAGTAAACATTTTTTATACATTGTATCATTTAATCCTCAAAATTTCAATGATTCTATTCATTATTCAAAAGAGGAAACAGAGGCCTAGAGAAGAAAATTGCCTAAGGTGATATAGCTAGTCAGTAGCAGAATCTAAATCCTTATTTAGGGCTGCTAGGTACCAGTTTGTTTCTCCTATTCTGCCTCTAAGAAATAAGGAAAGAAAGAAATGCCTCAATAATACTCAAAAGAGATCACTTTGGATCATTAAACATATAAGTAAATCATTCTCTGGACTCCTTCCCCAGATGAGCCATTGTGTAATTATATACTCACTAGAGGCCCAGTGCATGAAAATTCATGCCCTGAAGGGAGGTCCCTCAGCCAGGCCTTCCTTCCCCCTCTCACAGACCAGGAGCCCTCAGGGGCAGGAGGTAACCCAGTAATTAGGGGAAGGCGATGCCCCATCCAACCTCTGCCCCTGCCACAGCTGGCAGTGCATGCCTCAGCCAGCCCTGGTTACCTGAGCCTTGACTGCCCTGGGAGACTGGGCTGGGAAGCTGCCATTTGAGGCTTGCCTGTGGCTTAGGCCAGCCACGGGCAGCTGAAGGGGCTGAGGGGAGTGGGTGCCACCATCTTATGGCGGTGGGTGCTGCCATCTTTGAGGGTAGGACAGTCAATTAGCATATTCTTCCTTATTGGCTATGGGTGCCATCATCTTTGCGATGGTGTGAGAGTTAATTAGCATATCCCCTCTTTATTAGATAAGATATACTGAGGCTTTAGAGTTTGGGTGTAAAGCTATAGGAATCCACCCTGCCCCACCCCATCATCCATTCCAGACCTGATGCACACTGGTGGCCAAGGGGCCTTCTGTGGTGCAAGGCCACAGCAGCAGTTGCCAGAAACCCAGATGCCAGGAGCCAATTCCAGCATGCATATGATAATTACAAGAGTTTTATCAAAAGGTTGATGAAACTTGGGGGCTCAACAAGGGCTGGGTCACATATGTAATTACCTGCTAGAGTAGCTAGAAGGCACTTCTCCCAAACCTGAAAATAGGATGATTTTCTGCTGCTTGATAGGTCAGGGCATCTTAATCCACAAGTTATTGCCTCCTGTTGGCCAAACACCTGAACATCTGTAGGCTATTCCCCAATCTGACAATGCTTCTGTACTACCCTTTGAAGTGTATATCTCCACCTTGCCTTAGGACAATTTGGTTAATAAAAAGCACAGGGTCCTCCTTTCTTGATAAAAACTCTCAGCAAGGTGGGAATAGAAGGATCATACCTCAACATAATAAAAGCCATATATGATAAACCCGCAGCAAACAGCATACTCAATGGGCAAAAACTAAAACCATTTCCCCTAAGAACAGGAATAAGACAGGGATGCCCACTCTCACCTCTCCTGTTCGACATAGTACTGGAAGTATTAGCCATTGCAATTAGACAAGAAGGAGAAATAAAAGGCATCCAAATTGGAAAAGAAGTAAAGCTGTCCTTATTTGCAGATGACATGATACTGTACATAAAAAACCCGAAGGACTCCATCCAAAAACTAGTTAACTTAATAAATGAATTTGGCAATGTAGCAGGATGCAAAATTAATGCCAAGAAATCTATGGCATTTCTATACACTAATAGTGAACTTACAGAAAGAGAGACTAAAAAAGCAATTCCATTTACCATTGCACCAAAAAAATTAAGATACCTAGAAATAAACCTAACTAAGGAGGTAAAAGACCTATATATAGAAAACTATAGGACACTGAAAAAAGAGATAGAGGAAGACATAAACAGATGGAAGAGCATACCATGCTCATGGATTGGGAGAATCAACATCATTAAAATGTCCATACTACCCAAAGCAATCTATGGATTCAATGCACTACCCATTAAAATACCAATGACATATTTCACAGACCTAGAAAGAACTCTTTAAAGATTCATCTGAACTAAGAAAAAAGACCACAAATAGCCACAGCAATCCTGAGAAAGAAGAAACAAGTAGGTGAGATCTCAATACCAGATTTCAAGCTATTTTACAAAGCCACTGTTATCAAAACAGCCTGGTACTTGCACAGGAACAGACATATAGACCAATGGAATAGAATAGAGAACCCAGATATCCACCCAAACCACTATGCTCAACTAATATTTGACAAAGGAGGCATGAACATACAATGGAGCCAAGCAGACTCTTCAATAAATGGTGTTGGGAAAATTGGACAGATACATGCAAAAAAATGAAACTGGACCATCAACTTACACCAAATACAAAAATAAACTCAAAATGGATACAGGACTTAAACATTAGACAGGAAACCATAAAAATACTAGAGGAATCCACAGGCAGCAAAATCTCAGACATACGCCAAAAGAACTTCTTCACTGATACTGCTCCAAGGGCAATGGAAGCTAAAGAAAAGATAAACAAATGGGACTACATCAAAATAAAAAGCTTTTGCACAGCAAAAGAAACTATCAACAAAACAACAAGAAAGCCCACTCTATGGGAGAATATATTTGCAAATGTTATCACTGATAAAAGTTTAATCTCTAACATCTACAGCCAACCTATACAACTTAATAAAAGGAAAATAAATGATCCAATAAAAAAATGGGCAACAGACCTAAATAGAACCTTTTTGAAAGACGATAGAAGGAAGGCTAAGAGACACATGAAAACATGCTCAAAGTTACTAATTATCCAAGAGATGCAAATCAAAATGACAATGTGATACCATCTCACACCTGTCAGAATGGCAATCATCAACAAATCAACAAATGACAAGTGTTGGCGAGAATGTGGAGAAAAAGGAACCCTTGTGCACTGTTGGTGGGAAACCAGACTGGTGGAGCCACTGTGGAGAACAGTATGGAGTTTTCTCAAAAAACTAAAAATGGAACTCCCATTTGACCCAGCAATCCCACTCTTAGAAATATATCCTAAGAAATTAGAAACACCAATGAGAAAGGATTTATGCACCCCTATGTTCATAGCAGCACAATTTACAATAGCTATGATCAGCCTAGGTGCCCATCAGCAGATGAGTGGATCAGAAAACTATGGTATATCTACACAATGGAATTCTATGCTGCCATTAAAAAAAGGAATTCTTACCATTTGCAGCAACCTGGATGGAGCTGGAGAACCTTATGCTAAGTGAAATAAGTCAGTCAATGAAGGAGACACACCACATGATCTCATTCATTTGTGGATAATAAAGAACATTATAAACTGATGAACAAAAGGATAGATACAGAGGCAGTAAAGCATCAAACAGACTGTCAAATTACAGCAGGAAGGTTAAGGAGAGGTGGGGTAGATAAGAGATCAACCAAAGGACTTGTATGCATGCATATAAGCATAACCAATGAACACAAGACACTGGGGGGTTGGGGTATGCCTGGCGGGTGGGGGGGGGCAATGGGGAGATATGTATACATGTAACACAATAAAAAAATAAAAATTAAAAAAAAAGGTACAGGGTCCTGAGTCAAGGGAAGACTTTAGCTCCTTTAGTTGAAGCTCCTCTGACCCCATGCCTCTTAAAACTATCTTTCATCTCTGGACTCCTACTTGATCTACACACAGCCTTTCTCCAGGTTATTGAACCCTTCTTAATGCTGGGACAAGAACCACAGCACCCAGAGACAGTTCCCATCCTGCCTTTAGTTCCACACTATCTAGGCTCCCTATGGGAAGCTATGAGAGGGCTCCCTCAGGAGGGTGGTTGAGCACTCCCTCCGGGGCCAAGGCTGTGGTGCCCAGAGTGGGGATTCAACGATCAGACAGTCCAGCTTTATAGGATAGACCAGGAGGACTGGATAATTTTGATATGTTTCAGACTCTGTTCAAAGCACTGGTGAAGCAGGCAGAAATAAGAAACATGAACACCCTGTACTTACGTAGCCCCCAGTGACTATGTGAGTAGTGACCAATGTGGAGGAAAGACCAGGAAATTCACCAGGTATTCTGGACTGTATAAGATGTCCCTACCTAGGATACTATTCTGGGGTGGGAAACATACCTGAAAAACAAAGTTTAAATTTCCCTTAAACTCAGTAGAATGAGTTTAAAACAGATTAAATATAATTTAGGAAAAGAAAGAAATGTGACTTTTTTTACATCCCATGTTGTAGAGTAAAATCCACACTAACTACATATTCTCTCTACAATGTAACTAAGATGGCTTTGTTGCTTTTTTCAGATGAGCCACAAAAGATAAGGAAGTGCCCAAATGGTATGGCTCAGTGGTTGACTGTCAATCTATGAACCATAAGGTCATGGTTTGATTTCTACTCAGGGCACATGCCCAGGTTGTGGGCTCCATCCCCAGTGGGGGGCATGCAGGAGGCAGCCAATCAATGATTCTCTCTCATCATTGATGTTTCTCTCTCTCTCTCTCTCTCCCCCTCTCCCTTTCTCTCTGAAATCAATAAAAATATATATTTTTTTAAAAAAAAGATAAGGATTGTGACTTGTTACCTTATTCCTCTGGGATATGTGTTAAGGACATCTAATCTCACTATCCCATGCTTCTAAGTTTGGTCTAACTATATTTTAGAGTTTGGTATGTACTTCCAGTTTCAGTAATTAATATCATATCACCCTTCACTAAGTGAATAAGAAAAAATAATAATCTAGTGATGACAACTTTTTAACGCTGTGCCCAGGCTCAGAAAATTTCTAGCCTTTTATCAATACTAGCCTCTCTCTATTCCCAATCAAATGCTTAATTAAAAAAAACAACAACATATTAAAATAAGGATACAAGACAAATCTCTCAGAGAACAAACAACCTCAGCAATATTCACGAACCCTTAAAACCAAGACTCTCTTAAGGTTGGATCTTAGAAGAACATTATGGTGGCAGCTATTGTCAGTAATAATTTGTCCTCCTCAAAATCTTTTCAGCTCTGTTCTTTTACAACCTCGAAGAAATGTACTCTCTCGAGAAAAATCAAATTGCACCCAAAAGCTAAAGGAATGACATCCATGAAATTTGCCCCCCACTCTCCACATCCACCCCCAATGCAGCTGGATGGTCCCCCGTTCCTTCCATTCTTGGGGAGGCTTAAGGAATGACTAAGACTTGAATACAATGTTCACCAAGATTCAAAAGGCTGGGCCCTCCAAGCAGAACCCCCAATAAAACCTAGAAATACACATGAATTAGCCCCTTACCTGAAAGAATGGCAAATTGTCTGTGAAGTTGTTCAATTATATCCACTGCCAATAAGGGCCTGATTTCCTGCTGCATAATTTCATCTGCATAAATGAAATACAAATTAGGTTAAATCCTTGCATATTAAAAAGAGAAATTAAAAGGAAGAAAGCTCTACTACTAGGTTAAATGTGGGACTTATAATCAAGAGTTGGTTATGAACATGATTCTCCTGAAAACTATTCCTGCGATGTATGCATGGGTCTGGGTTTTGAGTGGTTTGAAGCTGATACACATGAGCACAGGAACCCCTTTCTAGAGCTTCTCCCAAGGTTTTGGGAGGGATCAGTGTAAGGACTGGCCTCTGAAGTTTAAGCTTCAGTAGCTTCACAGTTAACCTGCTAATGGTCTCATTACTACTGGAGGTACTTAGGTGTCTGCTTCCTCCTTTGGGTCTGCACAAGGATATTTTTTAAAAATATATTTTGTTGATTATACAGAGAAGAAGGAAGAGAGATAAAGAGTTAGAAACATCGATCAGCCACCTCCTGCATGACCCCTACTGGGGATCAAGCTCGCAACCAAGGTACATGCCCTTGACCAGAATCTAACCTGGGACCTTGCAGTCCACGGCTGACACTCTATCCACTAGGCAAAACCAGTAGGGCCAGAAGGATATTTTGAACACAACTTAAGTTACCAGAATTCATCTCAAGCTGGGTCATAAAATCAGTCTAGATTTATGAAGGTTCTTTGATCTTTTCTCTCTTCTTCCCTCCTTCCCTCCTTCCCTTCCTTCTTTTTTGCCTCCCTCATATTTGCCTCCATTTTTTCTTTCTTTCTGGAATATTTCAAGGGGCCTCTTCCCATGGCCACGCATGTTTAAGGAGGCACTTCTTTATTTTGCTATTTAAAGATGAACCTTACTGAATAAAAGGTTATAGGTTTCCAAGACAAAAATTCAAATCTACAAATGTCCTCTAGCCCTATAATTTGTGTTCTATCCATTAGGGAAAGGAGGAGTAGAGAGAGGAAAGACTCAGCTGAATCCCTTAGCCTGGGCTGGGAAGCGAAAGCCATTTTCATGCCCTCTCTGCCTGAGATATTATTATCCTCATGTAATTGTTTCCCAGGGAATCTCAAAGAACGAACTGGTTATTATTTCTACAACAGTTAAACATTTAGCTAGATTAACAAACCAAGTAGCTACAAACCAAGTAGCCTGTGCACTAACCCTAAATAGGAATCCCTATCAATTAATCTGCAGTCAGGTTAATGCTGTGATATTGTAATGTTGACCATTCAGAGGTTATAGTTGGGAAGCTCCTCCTAGAGCCGTGGTTTCTACTTCTCAGCTTTGGTGTAAAGGTTGAAGGAGATGATGCATATGAAGGTGTACACAGTAGGTATTCAGTAAATGCTGGTTATATGCATTGCTCTGGACATGTCTTTCTCATAATTGCTTTTTGAAAGTCATATAAGGGATTGGGCAAGTGCCAGATTAAATCCAAAGACCCTTCCTCAATGACTTCTACATCTTTTTTCTTTTTTTTGGAGGAAATGGGGTAAATTCAGGCCAGAGTTCCTTCAACCCAATATTCTTTCTACTCTGAATTCACCAAAATTCAAGGAACTCCTACATTACTATTAATTTTGTGGGTGCAATATGGCATTGCCGTTATATTTTACACAAAGGAAGGGCCTTCTCTGTTAGATACACAAGGTAAACTATTTAACAGAGAAAGTATATGAAATCTGAGACTTGCTTAAAAGTGGCCCAGCATTCCTCTCTGCCAAAAATGTGCAGGGAGCAGGAGAGAAGAAAGCAGATAGACAAAATATGATAATCACTGAAGCAGGTTGATGGGTCCATGGGGTTCATTATACAATTCTCTCAGCTGTTTCAAACACAAAGTATTACAACCACATAAAGAATTTAAGCACAAACAGGGCTTATGTAGCTAAAGAGTTTTTAGCTATAGAAAATAATTGCCCAGTAGTCTACTCAAAAATAGAGATAGATTATTATTATTCCAACATGAGGGAACATATTTAAGGGGCAATTATCCCAGAGAAAACTAAGTTCATAAATGCAATTTATTATTGTTACATCTCAATAGTTAAGGTGTGCTTTATATTAAACACTTTAAATTAAAGAAGATGTGAAGGGGACAACAGAACCAAGTAAGCCAACCATCCCTTGCCCCATTTTGTTTTTTAATTATTTTTATTTTCATTAAAACATAATTAACATACATTATTATATTAGTTTCAGGTATACAACATAGTTATTCAACACTAGAGGCCTGGTGCATAAATTCATGCACAGGTAGGGTCTCTAGGCCTGGTCAGCAATCAGGGCCGATCAGGTTTCCTGCCTCCTGGCCTCCTCTCCTCCTCTTTTTCTCGCTCCCTCAGTGCTCCATCACTGCTGCTGCTGGTCGCCTGCTGTGTTACTCGCAACCCCTGGTGGTCAGCACATATAACAGTGAGCGATCGAACTCATGGTCTCCCAGTCAAATTCCTGAGAGGATGATTTGCATATTAGCCTTTTATTAAAGGATTAATATACCTAACAAAGTGATGACCATGCTAAATCTAGTAGCCATCTGTCATCATTTTAAAGATTATTGCAATATTATTGACTATATTCCCTATCCTGTAAATGCCCATCTCATTTTTTTTCTGTCCCTTCCCCTTCGATAACTATCAACTTGTTTTCTGTGTCTATGATTCTGTTTCTGTTTTGTTTGATTTATTTATTTGGGTTTTTATTTTAGATTCCACATATAAGTGAGTTCATACATATTTATCTTTCTCTGACTTACTTGACTTCACATAATACCCTCTAGGTCTATCCATGTTGTCATATATAGCAAGGTTTCATTCTTTTTTATCTGTATGTATAAAAGGCTGATATGCTAAGTGTCCAACCATCTGACTGGTCACTATGACCGGCACTGACCACCAGAGAGCACCCAATGCAAGAGCTGCCATGATGTGCATTAGCCAGCACCATGGACCTGGTGCCAACAAACCAACACTCGGCTCCCATAAAGTTGGACCCAGGCCCTGCCACCATCCTGGAGTGACACCCACCAAATTGTAGCCAATGCTGCCAAGACCCCATGGTGCAAAATGTGGCCCACAGCCCTGCCCAACCCAGACACAGTCACTGTGGACGTCATATAGCAACACCTGGCTTTCTCTCCCTAGCAATTAGCCTCCTTGCAGTTTCTTCAACCCAAGAACACAGGTGGAAACATTTCACACTTAAAAAAAATGTCTTTGGAGCATTTTCCCAGGTCTCATGTCATTTGATCCTTACAGAAGTCCTGGAGTAGGTAGATAGGAGACTCAGTAGAATTCTATTTTCATTAGCCAGAAAACTTTCTTGCACCGTATACAAAAACAAATTCAAAATAGATTAATGACTTAGTTGTTAGACCTGAAACCATAAAACTCCTAGAAGAAAACATAGACAGTAATCTCTGACATTGCTCTTAGCAATATATATATTTACTTATTTATATGTCTCCTCAAACAAGGGAAAGCTTAGAAACTTGACCAACTGAAAAGAAATAAGAAATGGTGGACCTTGAAAATGACTTCAGGTTTTCTCACTGCACAGAATATAGGCAAACACTGCTGCAGTTAAATATTTTACCCTTTGTTCTCCCTGCATGATCTACAATAATAATCTGCTTCATGTTGACATTTACTGCTGTGTTGCTGACAGTTACATAAAAGAGAAGTTGGGGTGCTTCACTGGACTGAAAAAAGTTTAGCTAAATCAGAAAGCAGGGCTACTTAAGCAAGTTTATTCTATATATAAAAGGCTAAATTGACTACTTATTAAGACATATTCCTTCTATACCCATTTTGTTGATTTCTTGGGGTCTTTTGTGGTTTCAGGTCTAATCGTGCATACGTGATACATATAAAGGAGTTTTATGGTTTCAGGTATCATTGTGCATATGTAATACATATAAAGCTCTCACTGGCGCCAGTCACATGCATGTTTTTTGATCTGTCATTGTCGGTTGTGAATTTGGTTGACACTTCTATTATAAAGAAAGGGTGAATAGCAGTATTAAAATTTTTGAATTAATTTCCTTTCAATGTGCACAAATTCATGCACCAGGCCACTAATTGCTAAATAATATTCCATTGTATATATACCATATCTTCTTTATCCATTCATCTGTTGGTAGGCATCTAGATTATTTCCATACCTTGGATATTACTAGTAATGCTGCAATAAACATAGGAGTTCATACCTTTTCAAATTAGTGTTTGTTTTCTTTGAATAAATATCCAGAAGTAGAATTACTGGATCATGTGGCAGCTCTATTCTTAATATTTTGAGACATCTCCATCTGTTTCCCATAGTGTCTGCACTAATTTACATTCCCACCAACAGTCCATAAGTTGATAGTTTCATTTGCTGTGGAAAAGCTTTTAGGTTTAATATTTTCCTATTTGTTTATTTTTCCTTTGTTTCCCTTGTTTGAGGAGATATATAAATAAGTAAATATTTATATATTTAAAAAAGAGCAACGTCAGAGATTACTGTCTATGTTTTCTTCTAGGAGTTTTATGGTTTCAGGTCTAACAACTAAGTCATTAATCTATTTTGAATTTATTTTTGTATATGGTGCAAGAAAGTGGTCAATTTTTATTTTTTGCATATATCTGTCCAGTTTTGCCAACACTACTTATTAAAGAGACTGACTTTACCCCATTGCATACCCTTGCTTCCTTTGTCAAGTATTACTTGACCATATAAGCAAGAGTTTATTTCTGGGTTCTTTATTTTATTCCATTGATCAATATATCTATTTTTATGCCAGTGTCATACTGTTTTGATTACTGTAGCTTTGTAGTAGAGTTTGAAATCTGCGAGCATGATATCTCCCACTTCGTTTTCTCAAAATTTCTTTGTCTACTTGGGGTCTTTTGTGATTTCAAATAAATTTTAAGATTCCATTGTTTTAATTCTGAGAAGAATGCCATTGGTATTTTAATAGGGATTGTATTGAATCTGCATATTACTTAAGGTAGTAAGGAAGTTTTAACAATATTAATCTTTTCAATCCATGAACAAGGTATAGCCTTCTATTTATTTATATCTTCAATATTTTATAATTTTCAGACCACAGGACTTTCACATCTTTGATTAAATTTATTCATAGGTATTTTATATTTTTTGATACAATTGAAATGAGAGTGTTTTCTTGATTTCTTTTTCTGATCGTCTGTCATTGGTATATGAAACAACAGATTTCTGTATATTGATTCCATATCCTGCAACATTACTGAAGTCATTTGTCAGTTCTAATAGTTTTTTGGTGATGTCTTTAGGGTTTTCTATAGTTGGTGTCATGTCATCTGCAAATAATGAGAGTTTTGCTTCTTCCTTCCCAGTTTGGATGTCTTATTTCTTTGTCTTACCTGATAATTGTGACTAGGGCTTCCAGTACTATGTTGAATAGAAGTGGTGATAGTAAGCATCTTTATCTTATCCTAATCTTAGAGGAAAGGCTTTTAGCTTTTCACCATTGAGTATGATGTTAGCTATGGGTTTGTCATATATGGCCTTTACTACTTATTAAGATATGTTCCTTCTATATCCATTTTGTTGAGAGTTTTTATCACAAAGAGATATTGAATTTTGTCAAATGTTTTTCTGCATCTGTTGGTTTTTATAATGATCATATGGTTTTTATCCTTTATTTTGTTAATGTGATATATTGTATTGATTGATTGATGAATGTTGACCCATCTTTGCTTTCCTGGGATGAATCATCTTGGTCATGGTGTCTAAATTTTTTAATGTCCTGTTTAATTCAGTTTGCTAATATGTTGTTGAGAATTTTTGCATCTATGTTCATCAAGGATAGTGCCCTGTAATTTTCTTTTTTTGTAATGTCTTTATCTAGTTTTGGTATCTGGATAATGCTGCCTTCAGAAAATGACTATCTTAAAGTAAAAAAATCATCAGGTCAAACCATCATTAGTCAAGGACCACTGAATAATTATGTGCACTATGTCCACAAAGTAAGATTTAAAGGTATAATATTAAGGATATAAAAATGTGGTGGGATTGCAGCTACATTAAAAAAAAAGAAGAAAGTATGTGGTGTGTTTATGTACATGCATGCAGGCATATGAAAAAGGAATACATGAAATAGTTGTTTTAGAGTAATGGAATCATACTGTAGTTATCCCTTTTAGTTCACATAGACAAAAGCATGCTCTGATAGCCTTTATTTTTTTAATGATAACAGGACTTTATTGAAGTATAATTTATATGTAGTACGATGCACAGATCTTAAGTGTATAGTTTGATGAATTTTAACAAATATCTACATGATGTAACCATCACACAGATCAAGATATGGAACATTTCCATCAATCCAGAAAGTTTCCTTGTGACCCCTGCTCCAGGCCCCACATTTTTGAGAGCTCCACATATCACAACCCTCCCTTCCATAAAAAGATGAGTTAAAGACCACATGCGTGCCTCTGTTACTCATAATCCAGACCTCAGTGCTGGCACAGCACACCATAGCTCTAAACATCTACTGTCTTAACAGCACTGGGTCCCCAGGGAAATACTTCACATCTCTTGGTCTATATCATCAAAAGAAAAGATGACTGTATCCAAATGCTACGAAGGTTTCCGAGCCATGCCATTGCTGTTATCAGGGACAGACACTGCTTCAGAATGCTGGGAGGATGTGAACGGTGAGGATTTGAGCAGTGGGAGTGCTTAGGTAAGAGAAAAGACAAATGAATTAATTTGTTGAATTCATCCTCTCATGTGGCATTAATGTTTAGATTCTTATATAATGAAAGATCATGTCCAGTACTTCCAAACATCAACGTTCTTTTTTTCCTTTCAATTCGTTATGCAAACATTCAAATTCTGAACTCCTTGAACACAATTACATTTGACTTAGATCACATTTACTTTAGATCATTGCTCTCAACAGAGCTCAAATTATGTGAAAATCTCAATGTTAATAATATAGTGCTTTTGCTGAGATGAAGGCAAAAATACTTTATGGATTAATTAATGACAGATTGTGCATATCGTTATTGCTAATCCCAATTTTACCAGCTAATCAACTTGACACTCAGACACACAATAATTCAATTTAGTCATCTTTGCTCTTTTCTGATTTTTAGTCATATATAAACCATATCTTTAAACCTATTTTAATGTTGTTCTCATTTTTGTAGGCAGTTAGACAGACATGAGCAGAGCATAGATGATGGGTCAGGTACAAAAGGTCATTAGGATGGAAAGCCCCAGGTTTCTAGTAATGAACAATCAATTGTAGGGTAGGACCTCACGCCCAAGATGACGCTTTAATCTTTGGTAAATCACTGGTCATGCAGTTTGGACCTCCTGGCCTTTCTTCCCTAAAGATAACATCTATGTCTCAAAATGTATGTCAGCTCCAGGCCCAGAAAGCAACAAAAGGGGCCTCAGGACCAGCTGCATTGAATAGTGACACTGCAGGCCAATCAGTGAAGACCACAACCCTGAAAGGAAAACTGTTGAATATTCTATTGAGATCCTCCCCTGAGAGCTCCCCTAAAATGCCCACCCTTAAAATACTTAGGACTGAGGACCCAGTGTGCTCTCCCTCCTGGGAACACACTAGTGCTTTTCTTTCCCTTCCAACTCTCCTTCCCTACTGCTGGCACCTTTACCATTAGCTTCCTCACTCCCAAGCTCCAAGGGCCCTTCCTTTACCTCTGTAACTTGTTTCCTAAGCCCATTAATTGTAGCAATTACTTCTGTCTCTGATTTACCAAATAAATATTCTCTTACAGTTTGGACTTTGGCTCTGAATTCTTTCCTAGCCGAACCCAAGTACCAATGAGGTTGCTGAACCCTGGTTTGGTCTGACCCCATTGGTCAGACACCTGGTGCCTTTCCCATGGCCTACAACATTATGAAGGTATATTTGTCAAGGTAAGAAGATAGAATATATTTTATTGAACTGTGGCATGCGGGCCTCCATTTGTACTCTTGCCCCAGGCTCTGCAAATACCTGTTTAGAATTGCTTTGAGAACTGATGAAACATTCCTAGGTATAATGTTTTTGAATACTTATTCAAGTCCCTTTCTCCTTTTTTTTTCCATTACAGAAAAAGTTGATACATTTAAAGGTTCATAATTTCTACTGACATTTTACTTTGTACCCTTGTGTAAGACAAACACTACAGAGGTGGAAATTTCTAGGCAAAGAGTTTCATTAGCAACATTCTCCTGTAGCCCTTCAGAACTATTGAAGAAGTGCAACCAGCTCTGGTACCTGGGCTATCCTATATAATAAAGAGGTAATGTGCAAATTGATCATCATGCCTTTGCCCAAGATGGCTGCCCCCATGTGGTCACAAAATGACCAGTAGGGGAGGGCAGTTGGGGTGACCAGGCCTGCAGGAGAGGGCAGCTCAGGGTGATCTGGCCAGGAGAGAGAGAAGTTGGGGGCAATTGGGCTGGCAGGGGCGGCAGTTAGGCATCAATCAGGCTGGCAGAGGAGTGGTTAGGGGGTGATCAGGCAGGCAGGAAAGTGGTTGGGAGCAGCAGTCCCAGAATGTGAGAGGGATCGGGCCTAAATCGGCAGTCGGACATCCCCTGAGAGGTCCCAGATTGGAGAGGGTGCAGGCTGGGCTGAGCGACACCCCCTCCAGTGCACAAATTTTGTGCACCAGGCCTCTAGTTCTGAATAAAAGGCAATCAACAAATTCCCTGAGGGAAATTAAGAAATTTTATGAAAATATCAAATTCCTCCTTTCCATAAAGCCCTCAAGTTTTTTTTTATAAATATATTTTATTGATTTTTTACAGCGAGGAAGGGAGAAGGATAGAGAGTTAGAAACATCAATGAGAGAGAGACATCGATCAGCTGCCTCTTGCACACCCCCTACTGGAGGTGTGCCCGCAACCAAGGTACAATGCAGAATCGAACCTGGGACCTTTCAGTCCACAGGCCAGTGCTCTATCCACTGAGCCAAACCAGTTTCAGCAAGCCCTCAAGTTTTAGCACTAGATTTCAAAGTGGCCCCACCAGCATTTTTATCAATACTCAGAGCAGTGCTTCTCAAATGAAAATGAATATTTAAGTCACTTGGGTTTTAAATGCAACTTCTGATTCCCCATAGAGGCTTGGGTAGGGGGCCTTTCCCAGAAACCCTCCTGAGGCTGCGGCTACAGAGAAGCCGACACATATGAACTCCAAGGCCTCAGGCTATTCTTCGTCCTTTCCTGTTGCTTATGAAAATGCAACTCAAGAGCGGGAGAAAGGTTTTATTTGGGTGGTCCCAGTCTGCTTCTATTATCATTCAATAAAAATAATCATCCAGATGTATCCAAGGTATTCTTAAAACTGAGGCCTAACATTTGACCAAACGTTTTTTTCTGTGTTATTTTTGGAGTCTGCACCCTGGGAAACAAATTAACCCTGGCTCGAGCACCTGCTCAGTTGTCCACCCAGCATACCTCAAGCCCTATCTCAGAGTGGGCACCTTAATGCCTATATTATCTCATGCTTAGCCCACTTCCAGTCTTGGATTCAATCAAGTCTTGGAAGCAGTGTCTTGGGTAGAACATGAAGAGATGAGAAGACTTGATATTGTTCATGGGGAAACAGCACCAGATATTACTGGCAGAGTTAGACCTCAGTCCTTGAGTTTGGCAGTGAAAGTATTTGGAAAGCCAGAGAGGAAGAAGTGAGCCAGTAGGGCTGTGTGGACTCAGGAAAAAGAAGATGCCCTTAGAACTTGAGCGTGCGCGAGCTGGGTCCTTCATATTGAGGGTTTTCAGGGTCATGGTCTCTACTGATTGGTCTATCTTAGGGTAGGATCATTAGTGACTGTATTATCAGTGGGGAGCCTCCGTGTCCCACCAGTTGTGAGAAGAAGTGGGCTTCTTGTGATGTCATGAGAAAAGGAATTTTCTAAGACTGAGAAAATAAATTTTCTAAGACTGGCACAGAAGAATAAGGTATTGTAGAAAGCTTTATTTCTGTGGAATTAAACCCCTGAGTTTCCAAGGTCCCATTTCCCTCCACCTGCCAAGGAAAAAGTCCTGTTTTGCTTTCAGCAGAGCTAGGATTATAGCTGTTGCCCAGAATTTCTATTCCATGTTGGAGCACAATGCAGTCTAGCATCAAGCTAGCTTAGTTTGTGTTCCTAGCTATACTCTATCAACTCATTGTGGGTGGGGTCTGCATCAGTCCATTGTGTGGGGACTTCTAGGAACATGGAAGAATGTAGGGAAACAGGAGCAAAACCAGAAGAACAAGAATGAGATAATTCCTTTGTCTGGGGATTTTAACCTTCTAAGATTCTGGTTGCTTGCAGTGGCCCCACCTACTCTGGCCAATTGCCAGGGCTGACCTGCAGACTCTGAGCGAGGGATGAATAGATTACGCTGACACACGTGTCTGTGAAAGAGAAGGCAAAGGGGCTGTTTCGCTTTAGGAACAAAGCAGCCTCGATTGCTTAGGCTTTTATTGTAACAACAGCTTGAATTAAAATTAACCTCTAGATACAATTAGCAGGGTAAGTATCCTTGAGAAAGCACATGCTTCTACCAGGTCGGATTTGAAGACTAAACATAGAGATTCCAGTAAAACACCCGGGGGCTCAGACTTGTTCGGAAAAGTTAAGGTAGGGGCTGCCACCTTCAGCAAGGTCCCCCCAGAGGCCCCTGACCTTTAGGAGAATCCTTCTTACAGACTTTCCAACCAAGTCCCATGCTTCCCCACAGCCAATGAACCTCTGTTCCCGGTTAGATGGATAGGCTCCTTCCCTATGTCACCCAACTTTACTGTGCATGTGCTCATCTTCCCTTTTGTCTGGTCCCTTCCCCCAGTGATGTGCAGGGAATGGACCAGTGTTTCCCAGGGGAGGGTGAAGTTGCAGCTTCCTGGCAAAGCTGCCCAGATGGCCATGCATATATTGTCTGGCCTCCCTTTGGCTCCTTTTCTATTATTAATAACTAGCTAATTACAATGGTAACAATTGCAGCTGGTCCTGATGTCAGCCATGGTGTAGCTTCATCTGTTTTTGCTACTTTTCTGAGTCTGGAGCTAAAACACAACTGAGACCTAGATGTTATCTCTAGTTGGACCAAAACTCTGACTCTGCATTCAGCACACCCAGGGCTTTGTTCCTAAGATTACTTGATGTGGGTCAGAACCTTATTTCCCTGAGGGCTTAATGCTTAAGGGAGTGGATGTGCACGGCCCCCTTGTTGCTCCTCTAAGGGGATATACACCACATGACTAGTGACATGGTAGGAGTGCAAAAGTTATCCTGGGGGCGAGGGCCCACCCGACAATACTTGTTTTCCCAGTTTTTCCCCTAGCTAGGCACCTGGGGCTTTCTGCCCTGGTGACCTTCTGTACTTGGCCTATCATTCCTATTCTGCTCATGTCTGTCTAATTTCCTACTATATCAACATGACTAATGATCACAGAACAGGGCATTTTTCCAAGAGTTTCATGTCTTTTTAAAGCACCTTATAGAAAAAAAATATCTTAACATAAACTCATCAGCATTTTAGACATTTTAGCAATAAGATAGATATCAATTTTATTTTTGTTTTAAAAAAAGGCTCTGGAGCCCTGGCTGATTTGGCTCAGTGGTCAAAGAGTCAGTCCACAAACCAAAGGATTAGGGTTTTGAATCCAGTCAAGGGCACAATCAGGTTCCTAGGCCTTGTAGGGGGCATGTGCATGGGAGACAATGTTTCCCCTGCTCCCCCTTCCACTTTCTCTAGAAATCAATGGACAAAATATCTGTGGGTGAGGATTATCAAAAAAAGCCCTGGACACTTTGACCTAACATTCCTTCCTTCCTCTCTCATTAATTCATTCAGATACTATGAAAATAACTGTCCTTCAACCAAGCTCTGCCACTGACCAGCCCCTCCACCTTCAAGTTCTTTCTATATGAAATGGGAATAGATAATAATTAATAGTATTTCTTTAGAGGGCTGTTGTGAGGATTAATATACCATTTTTTGAGCACTTACTACCTACTAGGTACTGTGCTATAAGGTTTACATGCATTACCCAATTTAATTTAACATGTGGAAGCAGTTTGAATGAAATAGATTCAATTCAAATAGAAGCCAATTAAATTTATCATTCAGTTCTTTGAGCCATGATCCCAAGGATACAATAGATTTTTTTCAAACACCCAAGTTATTGTCATGCATTGGTGTTTTGCTTTGAAATTCTGCTCACAAATGCCCCACTGACATCTTACTTCTTTCTCTTATATTTTGAAGTAACTCTGATAAAACTTGTGAGTTTAGAAAGACCCAGGAGCAGGACAGAGATTATAGGTTGGTGTGCAGTATATGATAAACAGTGGCATTTCAAGTGGGGTCCAGGGAGATTACTTAACAAAGGGAATTGGATCAATCTGTTGGCTATAACAGGCCATCAAGTGCAGTGATTAAGAGCATGACCTCTAGTGCCACAATGCCTGAGTTCAAATGCTGACTGCCATTTACAGCAGAGTTAGTTACCTCAAGCAAGTTGCTTAATTCCCTGTGCCTTAATGTCCTGATCTGAAAATAGGGGAAATTATGATATATCCACCTAGTATGGTTATTGTAAAAATTGAGTTAATACAGCTAAAAAAGTTTTTAAAAATTCCTAGTATATGGTGAGTGCCATGTAAACATTTAATTAATTCACCCCTAATGCCTTGGCAGGGCCAGACCAAATGATTTTGCAGGCCTTATACGGCCCGCTGCCGGACATTCCCCAACCCTGTAATCTAAGCCATCAAGGTGTGGTCATTTGTTACAGCAGCCCTAGGAAACTAAAACAATAGGCATAGACAAAGAACAGACAACTCACAGAAGAAATAACAGTCAAGAAATATATACATGTAAGATGTTTAATCTCACAAACAAATATAAATTAAAACAGAATGGATCTTTTCTGCCTGATGAATTGGCAGTTATTCTAAAGATAAATAGCATATAGAGTTGGCAAAAGTATAGGCAAATTCTCTATAAGTAAAAGTATCAATAGGCACTTGTTAAAACAGTTGATTAATTTGGGAATATCTGTCAAAATGTTAAATATGCAGTCTTTAGCCAAAAAATTTCATGCCTAGAAATTTAATATACAGAAATATTAACACAAATTCAAAGTAATTGGCTACTATGGTGTTTTTTACAGTATTATTCTTCCAGTGCACAAGCCATGCCCACCAGCCAACCAGGAGCGAGTATGCAAATTAACTCAACCAAGATGGCTGTGACCATGCAGCGAGCAGGAGGCTTGGGTTTCCCTGGCAATGGAGGAAGCCAAGCTTCCCCTCACACTGTGGCTGGCCCTGGACTCTACTCAAGGCTATAAAATTTCAATTTTAGAAGATAAACAAATCCCAACAAAAATGGCGGCAGCCATGGTGTGAGCAGGAGACTTGGGTTTCCCCAGCGATGGAGGAAGCCAAGTTCCTGGACTGCCCTGACCTCCGCTGAAGACTACAAAGTTTCAATTATAGAAGATAAATAAATCCCAGATCCCAGGGCCTCCACTTGGGTTGCCAGGGGAGACCATCTCATTTAGGCCACCCTATGCCCCAAGGGAACCCCCACCCTGATCCAGGACACCTTTCAGGGCAAACCAGCTGGCCCCCACTCATGCACCAAGCTTCTATCCTATCTAATAAAGAGGGAATATACTAATTGACCATCACTCCATCACAAAAAATGGCTGCACCCACAGCTGAGGCCAAGTTCCCATAAGGAGTCTTAACAAGCAATAAGCAGGGACCTGAGGCTATGACCTCCCCACCCTTGTGGGGGTTGACAGGGGACCTCAGGCCATGTCCCCCACCCAGCAGGGCTTGACAGGGGACCTCAAGGTACGCTTCCTGTCCTGGTGCTGGGCTAGGGTACCTCAGGCTGCTCCCCCCACGCCAGTGCCAGGCCTGGGGATATCAGACCACCTCCACACCCAGCAGGGTTTGACAGAGGATCTCAGGCTATGTCCCCCACCTGGTGGGGCTTGAAGGAGGACCTCAAGGCACATCCCTTGCCCCTGTCTGGGCTTGTGGACCTCAGATCATGCCCCACATCTGGCACTGGGCCAGGGGACCTGAGGCTACTCCCCCTGCCCAGCAGACCTTGACAAGGGTGAAACTGGCCAGGTCTGGATCAAGCCCAATGGGAGAGGGCCAGCTGGGTCTGGGTCTCATGCAATTTTGAGGTGCATGTGGGTAGGCAGGGAATTGGATCCTGTGGTGAGCCCCAGATTCTGACAGGAGGAAGGTTTTCATATACATTTTACTAATTTTCTTTCATCTCTGAGACTTCTATTATAGAAAAAGTACAAATAGCAATATTAAATTATTTCCTCTAGTTAACCCACTTTTAATGTGCATGAATTTTGTGCACCGGGTACTAGTCCTATCTAATAAAAGAGTAATATGCAGATTGACCATCACTCCAACACACAAGATGGCTGCACCAATGTGGACACAAGATGGCCATCAGGGGAGGGCAATTGGGAAGAATCAGGCCAGCAGAGTAGGGCAGTTGTGAGTGATTAAGCCTACAGGAGAGGGCAGTTAGGGGTGACCAGGCTGGCAGAGGAGGGAAGTTGGGGCAACCAAGCCTACAGGAAAGAGCAGTTAAGGGGGGACACAGGCCTGAAGGGGATAGCAGTTAGGGGTGTCCAGGCCTGCAGGGGAGGGCAGTTAGGGGCAATCAGGCTGGCAGGGGAGCAGTTAGGCATCAATCAGGCTGGCAGAGGAGTGGTTAGAGGGTGATCAGGCTGGCAGGCAGAAGCTGTTAAGGGCAATTAGGAAGGCAGGCAGGCAAGCAATTGGGAGCCAGCAATCCTGGATTGTGAGAGGGATGTCTGACTTCCCTCGAGGGGTCCCAGATTGGTGAGAGTGCAGGCTGGGCTGGGGGACACCCCCCTCCCCCATACGCTGAGCCTCTAAAATATATATATAATCCTACTGGTAATATACAGATAGACAGAACAGCAGAACAACTCAATTGAAAAGCCAGTCCCTGTGACATGCGTTGACCACCAGGGGTCGCACATGGAACATGGCAGGCATAGGCAGCAAGCGACAGAGCATGGAATATGACAGGCGCTGGCTGCAGCAGGATTGTGAAGCAGGTGAGCAGGGCACCAGATCAAGGCGGGGCCCTAGTCACTGTCATCAGAGCAAGCCTCTGGTGGTTACTGAAAATTCTTTGCTCCCACGCACCAGAGTCCCGCCCAGCGCTTGCATCCACTGCTGGCGCTGGCCCCACTTGCACCCACTGCCAATGCCAGAACAGCTGCTCACACCCGCAGCTGGCTCCTAGCACCGGCCCTGATCCCTTGGCACCATCAGTGGGTGCAAGGGGCAACTGCCAGCCCCAACTGCCCCTCAGAGCTTCGCTACCTCCCCCTGTTCCTAAGGGGCGATCAGGGCTGGCAGCTGCCTCTCGCACCTGCTGCTGGCACTGGCCTCAATCACTCTGTGCCATCAGCGGGTGTGAGCAGGGATGGTACCGTCAGTGTATGGGAGTGGCAGTGGCAGCAGCAGGGCTGCTGGCAGACAAGGGACTGGGGACCGTGGCGGGAGGTGCATAGAGGATGAACCGAAACCTGCCCCTATGCCCACTGCAGCCTAATAGCCCACAGTTCCTTTCAAGGTGTATGAATTCATGCACTGGACCCCTAGTCTATAATAATAAAAGTGTGGTATGCAAATAGACCAAATGGCCAAACAGCGGAATTACCATCCAGACAACCTTCCAGATGACCATGCTATGACACACCCTGGCACCAGGCCAGCCAAGGTGGGTGCGATATGATTGGTCACGGGGCCCTGCCATTGACCCACGATCACCCCACAGAGGGAGACCCAGGCCACCCTCTGTGGCTGGTAGGGCAGGTGCAGAGGGAGTTCTGTGATTGCCCCAAAGAGGGAGGGCCAGGCCACCCTCTGCATGGCAATTGATCACAGAGCCTCATGATTGATCACCCCACAGAGAGAGGCCAAGGCCAGCCAAGCGATCACACCCCATGCCTGTTCCCCCCAGAGGGAGGCGACTGGTGGCAGGGGAGGGGGCACAGTGCCGCAGAGATGGCAAGCAGTGGCAGCGGCGGGGGCAGGGCCAGCGGCTGGTAGCTAGGGGAAGGAAAGTTCTGATAGGCCCTGATCACCGGCCAGGTCTAGGGACCCTACCCGAGGGGTCCTGGATTGTGAGAGGGCACAGGCTGAGCTGAGGGACACCCCCCCATGCATGAATTTCACGCACGAGGCCTCTAGTATATACATAAGAGAGGGACTTATTTGAATTTTTACAATGATCAATTGGGGCAGAGATAGCTAACTGCCCATCAAAACTCACAGTTCTGGCCCTGGCTGGCTTGGCTCAGTGGATAGAGCGTTGGCCTGCGGACTGGAAGGTCCCAGGTTCGATTCCGGCCAAGGGCACATGCTGGGGTTGCGGGCTCGATCCCCAGTGAGGGGTGTGCAGGAGGCAGCCAATCAATGATTCTCTCTCATCATTGATGTTTCTATCTCTCCTTCCTTCTCCCTTCCTCTCTAAAATCAATAAAGAAATATATTTTAAACAACAACAACAACTCACAGTTCCTCTCCTCTACAATAGAATTACCACTGGCAGGTGACTGCCTAGCAGGGACTCCATCTCCCTCACACACACCCTATCTCCTTGTGACTAGTGATTGTCAATGGGAAATGAATCAAAATGATGTGTTACTTTTGAATCAGGGTTCCTAAGAGATGGGTGTGTCTTGAGCACTGTCTCTTTCCCTCCTGCAGCTGCAAGGTGACAATTCTGAAACTAGAGTACCGCAGACCCACAAAATAGAAGTGGGTAGGGTCCCCGAAACACTGAGAAAAATGGCCCTCTGACCATGGGACAGTATATTCAAGTGCATTAATTCACTGAAATTTAGGATTGCTGCAGCAGTTGTGTTACCTACCATACAGTTATGAACTTACTTTATAATATTATTTTAAACACACTTTGTTCATTCTTTTTAAAAATAAAAAGGGGATAGTCAGTGAAAAAGCAAACCTCCACTGCTGACTCTCCCTGGCCCCCCAAAATTAAATGAAATATGGGTCTTGGTTAACACACATCTCAATCAGTGTGTCATCTCTTGCATTTCGTTCCCTTAATCCCAAGATAGCAGTATTATGCCAAGAAGTTGACTAACAGCACCCTATAAATATATACGATTGCAGTACTGTCAGAAAGGCCACTTACACATTCATAAAACTTGCATTAAGATACTCAGACTTCCACTACTCTCTTGAGTCACAAACAGAATACAATGATTGACAGTTGAATCTTTCACAACCTTTTATAGTGGGGAGAAAAAGAAAAGCAACAATAGTATATGTAATGCGGTGAGTTTAGGATTCAGAAATTCTTCATATTCTTCTTTCAAATTACTTCCTCTCCTTACTATTAACAAAGCTGTAAAGCTCTTATGATTTAACTTTAGGGAAATTAAGACCATAATTTATACCTGAAGTCAAGCCCTGTAAAGTTTTAAGCACATGCACTGGCGAGCACCTATGTAAGTATTTTAAGCGTGGAAAGCAAAATCTGATTAACAAGTTGTTCTCTCTTAAGTAGCAAATACCTATAGCCCTTGCCTTTGAGAATATAATTATATGATATGAAATGTAGTATAAACATGAATCATGTCTCAAATAGAAAGTATATAGCAGCAACACACGGACACAGACCATAGTGTGGTGAAGGCTGGGCAGGGGCAGCGGCTGGGTAGAGGGGGGTAAAGCCATGTGCAGGGGGGAAAGGGGATGTCAACCACAAAAATATTTTTTTAAAGAAAGTATGTGGCAAGAATGGTTAATTTATTTTAAAAGCACATTTCTCCATTCAATCATTCTTTTTTCTTGAAGAAATAGGTTCCAAGAATAAAGTAAGAGTAATGAGGACAAAAACATTAGCTTTAATCACTTTTCCTAGCCTGTGATCCAGGGCAGGGGTGGGGGTGGTAGGGCAGGGAGGAGAATAAATTATTAACATTTCCAGGGCAAAGAAAAAGTGAGAGTATATTAATAAGCCCATCTGTAAAAGCAGCAGTCTTAGAAACAAAAAGTCGTTGCTTCAGCTCTTAGAGCATCGGCTTCCAAATACATGTACAGCAGACTTAGAAATGTGTTTCTTCTCGCGCAGCCCACTGCAGGGAAGTGTTTTCTCCTTTTTCTATTCTTAAACCACCAGGCTGTTACCAGTTCATATGTCTAACAGGAAGCCTTAGCATTTCAGACTTAACATTTCTCTTCAGATTTCACATTTTCTTCTGGAACATGTATTTTGTAATCTAAATTTTTATTTCCATTTTGTAACAGGAATATATGCTAGAATGTTGTTTTTTTAATGTAAAAATAAAACAAAAGTAAGAAAAGTAAAACTCCCTATCATTCCTTCCTCCAAAATTAAAGTTATGTCAATGTCTATAGAACAGTCAATATGTATAAAGATATATATGCTTTTGAAATTGATTCACTTACATATTTCATCTTATAGACTGATTTTTCCAGAATATCTCTTTTTATTAAAAATTTTCAATAAACGACCATCTACAAAATTGTTAATAACTTTAAAAAAATAATAGTTTTTTAAAGTACTTTTTAAACTTAAGAAACTAGAGGCAACATTGCAAAGTAAAATTTTTTAATGTAAAATTTGTTAAACTATTGTTCCATTGAGAATAAGGCTAAATAAAAAAATGTACATAAAAGAAAAGCATTATTGCTCCCACAGTACCTTTTGTTGCCATACATTCTAGCCTAGTGCAGCTTTCTAGGAAATGGTGGTAAGCCCTCATCTCTGCTTCTGTTATCCGCACTGAGGTGTAAGGTAAGTGTCTCGGGTCCTGCGGCCCACACTTCTTACACCAGGAAGCCATTGGATTCCAGGGGATGGTGCCAGAGGCACTCTCCCTCCATTCCTCTCAGCACTGCACTCACACAGATACGGTCAATCCTTTCTCCTGGCTAATCTCTCTCAAGTTCACTCAAGGTCATTTCGTTGCTAAGAGTTGATCCTTTGGATTATAGGCCCAACAGATTACCAGATTTCCTCCTTCAGAAATAAAAGGGAAACTGGGGGATGACGATGTTGGGATAGAGAGAGAAATCCTAAAGTCCATGAGAATCAGAATTTTTTTCTTTTTTTTAGAGGGATCACATCATGAGACATACAGCAGGATACTGGATATATAAAATAAAATAATAGACAGGGATACATTTTTTTATAGAATCCTCTGAAGAAAATTTATTCCAGGCCACAATTCTCCCCTCTTTCTCTTCCAACCTCTCCAGGCAGCCAAGGAATAAAATCCAGAGAATTAACAATGTAGCCAACAGAAATCACTGTCTAGGCAACACCGATATGTTGTACTATCTGTACAATACGGTTTAGCACAATGGTAAAGGTTCAAATCCTAAAATGGGATGCAGAGTACCTCCTGAACTACTTCTAGATCAGGTGCAAATATATTATCATGATTGTAGTAAAGGAAGTTCTTTGATCTGACCACAAATTTTCCCCAACTTACTACCTCTTGGGGAAAAGTGAGTTCACCTTTCAGAACTATGCTGTGCAGAATGTGGTATATTCAGAGGGAGGCGACTTTTTCATAATTCACTTTATTTTGGCCCTTCAAGCTTAATGGTTTTGCTTATTAATGTTGTACTCTAATATTTAAAGAAAGAGCACAATGTGAAATATCAGATAATAATTTTGCATACAAATTTCTAATTTTTATTCATATGATTCAAGCTTAAAGTTCAGAGTAAGGTTTGTAGTTGGCCAAGAAGAAACTGGAAGACCCTTTTAATTAAAAAATAAAAATTTAGGAAGAGGGTAAAATTTACATATGTTGAAATACTCAAATCTGAAGTGAAATTCATTGTAATGAATTTTGACAAATGGATACATCCCTATAACTCATACTCCTTTCAAGACAGAAGGCATTTCTATCCATAGAAAAGAAAGGACTTCACATGTTCTTTCCTGGGCAAACATAGCCTCTAAGTGACTGACTACTGTTGTATTCAATAAAGACTAGTTTTGCCTGCTCAAAAAGTTTATATAATATAATCTTACAGTATGCATTAGTTTGTGTCTAGCTTCTGTCTCTCAGGATAATGTATGAGATTCACCCATGTTGTATCGGCAGTTCATTCATTTTTTTATTGCCAAGTTGGACCCCATCATATGGATGGTACAGTTTGTCTATTCTTCTGCTTATAGACATTCAGGGATTTACACACCCCCACACACACTTTCAAGCTGTTATGAATAATGTTGCTATGACCATTCATGTAAAAATCTTTGTGTGGAGATATGTTTGCATTTCTCTTGGATAAACACCTAGGAATAGTACTGCTAAGGCAAAGGAGAGGTATATATTTGACTTGTAAGAAACTGCCAAACCTTTTCTCAAATAGGTTATATCAGAAGGCTTTTGAAAATTATAGATTGCTCTGTTCAAGTAAGCCTCAGAGTCAGTTCTTTGTTAGTGTTAAGTGCATAGAAAGTACTTTAAGAAAAATTTCTGTTTTTTTGTTTGATAGTGCTTTTTAAATTTTGTTTTTAAATTGATACACAGAATAATTCACTCTTTTTGGTATACAATTTTAAATGCATGAAGTCGTTTAATCATCATTACAATCAGTAAACTAAATAGTCCCATCATCCCTTTGTAGTCAAATCACTCCTTCCCACCATTAATCCCTGGTAATCACCCCATCCCTATAATTTTGCCTTTCCCGAATGTCAGATAAAGGAAATAATTTAGTATGCACCTTTTAAGTTTAACATCTTTCCCCTTAGCATCATGCATTTCAGATTTATTTATGTTGTCATGTGTATCAATAATTTTATTGTTAAGTACTAGAGGCCCAGTGCATGAAACTCGTGCAAGGAGGGAGTGTGTCCCTCAGCCCAGCCTGCACCCTCTCCAATCTGGGACCCCTCGAGGGATGTCTGACTGCACATTTAGGACCCATCCTGGAATGATCAGAGCAGGGAATAATCATCAGAAAACCAGTTCTGGGGCAACCCACTCCCCTAGACTGGTATTAAGTGCCATAGGGAAAACAAATCTAAACACTAGCTAGAGAGGACCTATAGATCCAGAGGTTAATCCAGAAACACTGCCACCTACTGGGGTTGAATCACAAACTGACTCTTGTATATGCATATTACTCTTCTATTAGATAGGATTCCATTGTACAAATGGTCCATAGGTTGTTTATCCTTTCCTCAGGTGAGTGACATTTGGGTTCTTTTCAGTTTTCAGTGATAAAGAATAAAGCTTCTATAAATATTCACATACAGATTTTTGTGTGACTGTAAATTTTCATCTCTCTTGGGATGGGATTACTGGATTGTATAGTAAGTGTTTAACTTTGTAAGCAACTGTCCAATGTTTTCCAAAGTGGCTGTACCCACCAACAGTTGTGTGAGATCCAGTCCCTCCCTCTTCGCCATAGCTTTTTATTGTCTTCTTTCTTTAACCACTCTGATAGGTGTGCAATTTCTCTGATGACTGCTAATGTTGAGCATATTTTCATGTACTTATTTTCCATCTGTATATCTTCTTTGGTAAAACAGTCATTCAAAATTATGCCCATTGTAAAATAGGCTGTTCATTTTTATTTAATGTTAAGAGTCCTTTTTATATTCTGGAAACAAGTCCTTTGTCAGTTAGGCGATTTCCCCCATTTTTTCCCAGTCTGTGGGTTGTGTTTTCATTCTCTTAACAGTGTCTTCTGTGGAACAAAAATTTTATTAAAGTCTAACAAATTTTCCTCTTTTTATGTTTTTTTAATTGATTTTAGAAAGAGGAAGGGAGAGAGAGTAACATTGATGTGAGAAGAAATATCTATTTGTTGCCTTCTGTTTTCTTATGTATACCTCCAACCAGGAATTGAACCCACAACCTGGGTATGTGCCCTGACCAGGAATTAAACTGGTGACCTTTTGGTAGATGGGACAACATGCAACCAAGTGAACCACACTGGCCATCGCAATAAGTTTTTCTTTTATGAATATTACTTTTGGTGTCAACCTAAAAACTCATTGTCCAACCAAGGTCACAGAGATTTTCTCCTATTTTTCTAAAACATTTCTAATTCTGTTTTACATTTAGGTCTGTGATCCACTTTGAGTTAATAATTGTATATGGGGTGAGGTACAGGTCAAGGTACATTTTTTTTTGTATATAGATGTCTAAATTTTCAAGCACCTTTTGTTAAAATTGCATTTATACTTTTTTCCATTGAACTGCCTTCACATCTTTGTCAAAAATCAACTAATCATATTGTGTGGGACTATTTTTGGATTCTCTATTCCTTCTCATTGATCTATGCTTCTGTCCTTTCCCTAAGACCAGAATGTCTTGATTATTTTGCTTCATAGTAAGTCTTTAAATTAGGTACTGTGAGTCCTCCAACTTTGTTCTTTTTTTAAGTTTTTACAGTTATTTTCACCTATTATAGTATATTTTAGCTAATTCTAAATCTTAGAACCAGCTGGTTGGTTACTATAAAAAACCTGATAAATTTTTGACTGTAAATATATTTAATTTATAGATCAATTTGGGGAGAGTTGATATCTAATATTGATTCTTCCAAACTTTCAACACAGACCATGTATTACTTTTACAAGGATAGTTTCTAAAGTCCTTATGAAGCACCATATAATGTTCATTCTGCTCTCATTTCTTCTACCATGTTTTTAAAAAGATTATACCACAAAGGCACTGAAAATTAGGAACATGTTCTTTCTCTTTAAAATCTGGGTTAGTTTTCCCAAAGGACTAAGGGGAAAAATGCTCATGCCACACATGAAGGGCAAACCAGATTTGAGTAGTGGAATTTTCCTTCTCGTTTCTATACCATATGCCACGGTCTAAAATCCCATTTCAAGGACTGAGGGATTTTTCCTCCTTTGCAAGCAAAAAGTTCTATTGGTTGCTGGAGAGAGAAATATTGAAATGGAAACAAAGTGGAGTGAAAAGTAGAGGGATGTGAGTCCAAGGAGACCCACCTTTCTAGTCTAAGGCCTGTGCCAGATCTTCCTCACAAAGGGGTGGCGGGATACAAGGAAAGAGAAGAGAGCATTGGGGAAGGAAGAAGCCAGTAAAATGGTGAACAGAAGAGCCTGTGAAACTCCCAGAAGCTGGGTAGCCAGAGGACATTTTAAAATAGTGATGCCTCCAGCTTCATTTCAAAGTATCTGTATGTTAAACCATAAATATGTCCTCTCCCATCTTCAGAAAATTCCCCTCCCAGCCAGTGTGGCTCAGTGTTTGAGTGTCAACTCATGCATCAAAGGTCACTGGTTCGATTCTTAATTGGGGCTCATGCTTGGATTGCGGGCTCAATCCCCAGTGGGGAACATGCAAGAGGCAGCCGATCATTTTCTCTCTCTCATCAATGTTCCTACCTCTCTCTCCTTTTCTCTTTCTCTAAAATCAATAAAAACACTTAAAAAGAAAGAAAAGAAGGAAAGGGAGGGAGGGAAAGAAGAAGGGAAGAAGGAAAAGAGGAAGAAAGACTCCCCTCTACCCCACCTCCAAATCTTCTATACACATAAGTTCTGAGATACTGGAAAAAAAGAGTTAAATTTCATAACTGGGTCACCCCAATGCAAAAGCAAGGCAGTACATGCAGAAGTCAGAAAAGCAGAGACCCAATGAAATGAGGAAGGGACTGGGAACTGATGGACAGATGGCTGACTCTGCCTAAAGTTTTTTTATGTTTGCTTAACAGCAACCTCCCCCACTAGACTGCCAGTTCTAGGAGGACATCCATTCATCATTCCAAGCCTCCAGGATACCTGAAGAGCATCAAAGGGCACTAGGGCTGCAGCAGTGGAGGAAAAGGCCTGGATGTGGCCCTCACAGGGGCTATAGTCACAGGCAGGGGTCATGGCCACTCCTTCACACCCTGTCTCCAGGTTAAGACGCGGGTACCTGGCCATGTCAAGACTCTGGAGGCCCTTAGTAAATGTGGTTAGTCTTAAACTGGTTATGTAAATAAGGAAAAACAGGCAGCAGGACCTCTATATCCTCAGTAATTGAATTAATTATAGCTTTCTTGGGTACAAAAAGAGTTAAAATGAATTCAAACTGATTGGATAATGGGTAAAAACAAATAAAACAGACTCACAAAGCAAAATCTGGACTAGACAAGATTTGGGATCAGATAACTGGACAGAGAAATTCAGAAGTAACTCTTCTAAGCTTGACAAGACCAACATGACCAAATATGTATATTTTGTACCTGATTCTTCTTCATGGTAAAGTCCTCTACATTAGAGGTACTCTTCTATACTAAGTGCATGGTGGTGCTGTTACTTTGCCATTGTAACTTTATCAGACTTTTTTTCCCCCTACGGAAGTACAAGTAGACAGGACTCCTAAAACTTTCTTCCTTAACAAAGTCTTATTCCTAAGTGTTACATATTTATTATGTCTACAGCTTTAAAGACAAAGAAGTAAATCCTCAAGTTTTAAATGATAGGGTTTTTTTTCTTTTTTTCTTTTTTCTTTTTTTACAAGAGAACCAAGACTCAGAGGCAAAGTGATGTGCTAAAAGCTACACAGCTGTTGGCTGGCAAAGCCTGGGTACAGCCTTACTTCATTCTGGAAAGGCAGGAATTACCATTGATATTCTCCACAGCAGAGAAAATGATCACCTCTAGAATTAATATTATTTACATGGATTCTAAGAAATCCTAACTTAATAAATGACCATTATCTTTATCATAGGTAGCTGTTATTATCATGGGTTAATTTTTGTTTGGTACCCTTTACCAAAAGCTGGCATTTCACATCATAAGTACAGTGGCATCTACTCAGACCTTAGAGTACCACATTATATCTGAGTAAATCTAACACCCAACTCAGTTTACCAATAAACTGAAATTCCATTTCTCTGCCTTCACCATCCAAATATGGACAATTCAAAGGCATAAGTCACAGTCATCACCGATGCTCAGTGGAGCAATGAGATAGCTAGTTTCCAAGGTGGCAACTACGGTAGGCAGAAAAATGCCTTCCTCCTCCCCATCCCCAAAACCCAGAAACTGTGTAGGTCAGGTTGCATGGCAATGGCAATGAAGATTGCAGATGGAATTAAAGTCTGCTAATCAGCTGACCTTAAAATAAAGAAGACCCAATATAATCACAAGCAAGGGTCCTTAAAAGTGGAAGAGAAAAATAAAAGAGAGAGCCATAGACATGGCAACACAAGAAAGACCAGATGTTTCTGCCTTTGAAGATGGAGGAAAGGGCTACAAGCTTAGGACTGCAGACAGCTTCCAAAAGCTGGAAAAAGCAAGAAAAAGAACCTCCAGAAAGGAATGTCACCATGCTGACTACTTGATTTTAGGACTTGAGACTTTTGTATTAATGTCTGAGCTACAGAACTGCCAGAAAATGAATTTGTGCTGCCTTTAGCCATTAAGTTTGTGGTATTTGTTAAAGTGGTCATCGAAAATAAATATAGAAAAAAATAAAGATATCCGGATGTAGGTGAAGGCCCTGATGGAGATCTGAGTCTCGCCATGGAAATAGGGGTCCTCCTAAAAAGGTCTGGGGCATGAATTCTGGGCAAAGTGGATGTTATCGGATGCCTGAGAAGCCCATGAAATCTACAACTTTGGAATCCACTGAACAGCTGCAAACCGGAGAACACGGGTCCCCAAGCACCACAAGCACACGGATTCAGAGGAGCTCTACACTCCCTCACAAAAAGGTCAGATTTTGCCTGGAATAGGAAGAGGTCTGTGTTCCTGGCAAAAGAGAGAAACACATGCACTACACTGCAGGAGCTGGAGACTTGGGGAAGTCTGCGCCTAGAAAAATCCATGGCTGTTGGGGCTGGTGTGATCCGTGAATTTGGAAGGGGACCCATAGAGCTGCTAACAGAAGGGAACTCTAAAAAGCAACCCATTTTGATCTGACACAAAAGGACAGCCTAAAAATTTTAAGTGTGCCAACTGCTTAGACCCAAGGAGGGAAAAAGACTGCACAGATTTGCACACAGCCCCAGAGTTCACACACTTACTCTGGCTCTTTTCTTTTCTTTTTTTCCTCTTTGAATTCTTGCTTTTGTTTTCCCTCACATCACTTGATATTAGTTGTTGTTTGAAGTTTGCATTCATCTCCAGGTAATTGTTGCTGGCATGTGTTAGGATTAGTGGATGTTCTATTGGAGTTTTCTCCCCATATATAGTTTTTCACCCTCTTTCTTCTTATTTTCTCTCATTTTTTTTCCTTTTCCCAATTTCATTTTGCACTTTTTACTTTTTCTCTCTTCTCCTTTCCCTCCTATCCTCTAATTCGCCTCTCACTGGTCGTCACCTTTACTTGGGGTTATTAATATCATGAATACATTTCTGTCCAGTGCCTTGTGCATTGTACCTGGTTGTGTTGTATTTTGTGCCTTTAAATCAATGCAAGAGAGTGAGAACTACATAACCAGACACCCGGAGAGGAGAGATCATGGGGCAACAAAGAAACAGCCCACATATGAAAGAAAAGTGGGCATCACCAGAAAAGGAAGTAAACGATATGGAGGCAAGCAACCTGTCAGAGAAAGAGTTCAAAGAAATAATCATAAAGTGGATGAAAAGAATGGAAGACAAATTTGACAATATGAGTAAGAACTAAGAGAAAATGAAGAAGAACCAAGAAGAAATGGAAAATGACATTGCTGTTGTAAAGAACTCAATAGAAAGCATCAAGAGTAGATTAGAAGAAGCAGAGGACCACATCAGTGAGCTAGAAGACAAGATAGAAAAAAATAGCCAAGTAGAGCAGCTTCTAGGGAAAAAAAAATTAAAAAGCAGAAGGAGAGCCTTAGATAAATTTGGGACAACATGAAACAAAACAACATCCACATAATAGGAGTTCCAGAAGGAGAGGAAACTGAGCAAGCAATAGAAAACCTGTTTGAAGAAATAATGACAGAAAACTTCCCTGATATATGGAAGAAAAAACCCACACAAATCCAAGAAGCCCAGAAAATCCCAAGCAAAATGAACCCCAAAAGAACGACACCAATGCACATTATAATTAAACCAGCAAACACCAATGACAAAGTAAGAATCTTAAAAGTGGCCAGAGAGAGAGAAAGTTACCTACAAACGATCCCCCATCAGACTAGCAACTGATTTCTCAACAGAAACACATCAGATCAGAAAGGAATGGAATGAAATATGCAAAGTCATGCAAAGGAAAGGTCTGAATCTAAAAATACTGTACCCAGAAAAGCTATCAATCAAAATTGGGGGTGAAATCAGCAGTTTTACAGACAAAAAAAGGACTAAGGGAATTTATTACCACCAAACCAGCAATGCAAGAAATGCTAAAGGATATGCTGTAAAAAAGGAAGAGAAGAGAAGAGAAGAGAAGAGAAGAGAAGAGAAGAGAAGAGA
>JAAGEH010002268.1:0-226607 GCA_011751065.1 Lasiurus cinereus | reverse complement strand
ATATATATATATATATATATATATATATATATATATATATATATTTTTTTTTTTTTTAAAGGAAATTGTAAGGTCTAAATATTTCTGAAATATAACAGTGAAAGCTATGTTTAACATCATTCATAAGGCTGTAATCTATTTTAAATAGAATTTATTATGTTTTGATTTAGTTCTTTGTATACTTTCCAAGGACAGTAATAGCTATACACATCTTTTCTTTGCTAGCACCAAGAACCTGGAACTGGTATACCGGAAATATTTTACCTGACAGGTGTGTTAAATGAAAGTTCCAAGTTTCAGACATTTCTGAGGATCAAAGTGAAGAATTTAGAGGACATTATTAGCAAATCCTACCTACTTCCTTCAAACCCTTTTATCTGATTATATGCTAAAATTTAATAACTAACTAACTGATCCTTTAGCCTCCATAAGAGATAACAACAAAAAAAAAAATCCTCTCTTGGCCTCTGAAGGATGGTGTTCTGTAAATGTAAAGTCTCCCTTAACCTCTAAAGTATAATTGGGTTAACCCAGCTATCACAAGTGTGAAACTGCAGAGCTGGTTCTTAAGGTTGAATTTAACGTCACATGTCATCTGAAGGCAACTTTTCCGATCATGTTACCACTGACAAAGTAAGCCTGACTACAAAGGACAAAATAATTACTATTCCAAAATAGTTCATTGTGAACCCTGAACAAAATGAAAAAATCATTTATCTGGGCACTCTGTTAGTAGGAGAGCAAAGATAATGGAAGAAATCTTCCATTTTTTTTACCTACAATTTTAAATACAAAATTTTAATAAAGTGATTTTTAGTTTTTATTTCTTTTTAAAACATCTGATATAAGAAAATGAAATATTAGAAACTTATTTTATAACTACATTTGTGATCCATAAACTGCATAAAATTGGAATTGTCATTATTAACGACTGCTGCTTCTAATCTTATGCTCTGAAGGATACAAAATAGATGAGAAATTATAATTATTTCCAGTAAATAAGAGGGGATTATATATAAAACACTAAAGGCCTTGTGCATGAAAATGTATGCACTCAGGGGTAGTGGGGTTGGTTAGCCTGGCCTGTGCCCTCTTGCAGTCCAGAAGCCCTCAGGGGATGTCTGACTGCCTGACTGCTTAGACACCTGGAGTGGGCCTAAGCTGCAGTCTGGCCTCCCTCTGTGGGAGGCGACTGGTGGGCTGATTAGGGCATGGCACCAGATGGAGAGCAGCTCACCATGCTGCCTCCCCTGCCAATTGCCCCTCCCCTGCGACTGGTTGCTGCTGCGGCTTCCCTTCCCCCCACCTTCGACCACTGGATCACCATCCCCTCATCTGTCCCCTGGCATGTGCCTTGGTTGGTCTGGTGCCACCTAATCACCAGGCCTGCCCGCCCCTGACTGGTTATTCTGCAGCTTGGTCAATTTGTATATTACGCTTTTACTAGAGGCCCAGTGTACAAAATTCATGCACAGGGGGCAGGGAGGTTGTCCCTCAGCCCAGCCTGTACTCTCTCTAATCTGAGACACCTTGAGGGATGTCCAACCATCCTTTGAGGCCCAATCATGGTGCGATCTGACCTCAATGGGCAGTTAGACATCCCTCTCACAATCCAGGACTGCTGGCTCCCAACTGCTCATCTGCCTCTGTCTGATTACCCCTACCAACTTCTGCCTGCCAGCCTGATCACCCCCTAACCACTCCCCTGCCAGCCTGACTGATGCCTAACTGCTCCCTGGCTGGCCCAATTGCCCCTAACTGCCCTCCCCCGCTGGCCTGATCCTTCCCAATTTCCCTCCCCTGTCAGTCTGGTGACCCCTAACTGTTGTCCTCTGTTGGCCCAGTCATCCTTAACTGCTTTCCCCAGATGGACCAGTCACTCTTAACTTCTTTCTCTTGCAGGCCTGGCTCCCCCAAATGCCCTCCCCTGCCCTCTCCAGGGTCCCTGCCCCAACTGCCCTCCCCTGCAGGCCTTGTCCCCCACAACTGCACTACCTTGCAAGCCTAGTCCCTTCCAACTGCCCTCTCCTGCAAGTCTAGTCCCTCCCAACTGCCCTCCCCTACAGGCCTGGGTCGCCACCATTTGTCCTCCCTTGTCGGCCTGGTCTGCCCCAAGTACCCTCCTCTGCTGGCCTGATCACCCTTAAATGCCCACAACTGCCCTCCCCTGCAGGCTATCTTAAGGCAGCTATCTTGTGTCCACATGGAGGAGTCATCTTTGACCACATGGGGGCTGCCATCTTGTGTCTTGAAGTGATGGTCAATTTGCATATTACTCTTTTAATAGATAGAATTATATAAGATAGCTTTATCTATTTGCATGTGAAGAACAAGATGACCAATGGCTCTGGGAGTCACATGCTATGTTTTTAAATATCTAAGTTTTTATTAATCTCAGAGAGGAAGGGAGAAACATCAATGATGAGAGAGAATCACTGATTGGCTGCCTGCTGTATGCCCCCTACTGAGGATCTAGCCAGCAACCTGGGCATGTTCCCTGACCGGGAATCCAACTATTACCTCCTGATTCATTGGTTGACACTCACCCGCTGAGCCAGGGTGGCTGGGGTAGAGTCATATTCTATTTTTAGATTCGCCCTGCCACTGACTGTTCTTGTGGCTCTGAGAGGTCCTTTCCAGCTTGTCTCATAAATAGAATGGGGCTACTGGACTTAATGATGTCCAAGCATTCTTTCTATCTCAACATTCTATGGTCTTGTGACATTTTATACCTTATTACAGAAGACATACAATTTAAATGTGTGAATGCTATAATAACATTTTTATTACACTATTTCTATAAAAATCCAATGCAAGCAAACTGACAAGTTCAGGAAGCTTTCAGAAACAAAGGAAAAGGCTGACAGCTTTTGTGAACCTCCTTACTCTTAACTGAAATCAAGAAAAGAACCTCTGCTCTCTGCCCTGAATATCCTAATACTATTATGTATAGAGTCATTGACATGTCTGACATGACTGTCAATTAAATAATGAGAATCATTGAGCCATATTTGCTGTTACAAGGTGAAGGGTAGTTTGAAAAGTGTGGCATGAAGTTTTCAAAAGGATGATTTTGGCTTAGACAATATTAACACAATTTCAAATGATAATAGGTGCAGCCATTTGAGATAATTCACTTCTTACCTTTTCTTTGGATTTAGCTTCATTTAAAAAATTCCCCTTCATTTGTAATGAAGCCTCATACTGTGTTAAATTTGGATTTCTAAAGGGACTATCAACTGATAGTATGGATAAAATTATTTAGAAACCATTCTGTGTACTGCACATGTCCTTTGAAAAGGATATGATAACCACTAAAATGGTTATCATTCATCTTCCAAAATCTGTAATAGCTGGGAGTTCTTTGTGACCTTTAGGAAAACCACATCCACCAAAATAATAATAGTAACAATAATAAAATAACTTCAAGTTTCCTAATAATATTTAGAGGCAATATTACCATATTGAGATAAAATATTTTCACTTCCTTAGATCAAATTCCTGTTACAAAATGAAATAGGCAAATGCAATTAGTCTAAAAAATCTCAGCTGTGGTATCTAAGAGTTTAAAGGAGTGACCCTTAGTAACTAACATAATTTTGCATCTATTGCTTTATAGCAGGCCTCATTTAATATGGCTCACATGTTACCCTACAAATTCTGTTGAACAGAAGACACTATTTTGCTAGCAAGTCCATTCAGTTGTGGTAGAGCTCCATTAATAAATTTTTCTTTATATTGCCCAAATATCTATTTATCTGTAACTCACTCATTCACATCATGCCTCTGAAGTCAAAGTAAATATATCTGTGCATTCATCATTTCTACCTATAAAATCATGGGTTTTGTGTTTTCAGGCATATAACAACAACAACAAAAAACATGAACAGTGTACTGTCCAAATAGCGAATGGTTCTCAGAAAATAAGTCTAATATAATGCATGATATTAACTCCGTGTCTCAAAGACATTAGTTCTGATGTCTCTGCCTTTTCTGCATATTTACTGATGGAGCCTCTAGCTACAGCTTTTACCTCATTATTCCATTTGGAGGGAGGGAAAAAAGACTTTTATCTACAATGTTTGCATGATCTTCTAAGTGTTTTTCTGTGGAGTCCTGCCCAACAATGTTTGTTTATATCTCATTGACCTTAGCTAACATGGTATTTGAGAAAAATAATTTTTGCACCTGGGCACATTGCCATACCCAGTGCAATTGAGATTCTGTTTAGAAAGCAGTAGGGGACAATAGATGCAGCATCAAACAGTCTTTGCCACTATAACCTTCAAGTATTTTAGGACAGCTGCAAGATCTCGAGTTTTCTCTTTCCTAAACGGAAAGCAATTTGAGCAACCTTGAGCATTACTTTTGATCTCCTTCATTAATAGCATCATCATATTTACATCATCAAAGTAAAGTGCCTTCTTAAAATATGGCACGTAGAACTGGACATAATATTATACTTGCGTGCAGACAGTGGCAAACTAATTTTTGTTGTGCAGTTGCTGAACTTCTATTCAGGCTGCCTCATACTGAGAAATCTTTTTGGTAACTGCGTGGCTCAAATGGAATATGCAGCCAAACCATGCCATCTGAAATTTTTCAACATGGAATAAACCAAAGCTAGGATTATCCTATCTTATATTTATTTTCTAATCAACTTTATTGGTGTATAATCTATATATGATAACATGCACCCATTTTAAATGTAAAATTTGTTGAGCTTTGACAAATGTACACATTTTTGTAATCACTTCCTCAAACAAAACATAAAACCTTTCATCACTCCAAAAGTTCTCTCATGTTCTTTCCTTATACATCCCATCACTAACTGTCCCAGGAAACTGCTGATCAAAATTCCAAGACTACAGATTTATTTTATCCAGTCTAGAACTTCATGTACATGGAATCATATTATATTTCTTTTGTGCCTGGCCTCTTTTGCATAGCATGTTTTCAAAATCCACTTTCATTGACATGTATATTATTAAGTTGTTTTTTATCATTGCTGAGTATATGCAACATACCACAGTTTGCTTATTCATTCTCTTGATGATTAACATTGTTATTATCCCTAATTGTAGCTATTATGCATCAATGTGATGCGAATGTTCATGTATGTATCATGTATAATCACAGGTTTTCATTTGTCTTAGGAAATATTTTGGTGTGAGATTGCTGGGTTATATACGTGCATGCTTAACTTTATAAGTAAACTAGAGGCACCGGTTCATGAATTCATGCACTGGTGGGGTCCCTTGGCCTGGTCTGCAGGGATCAGTGGACCACCACACCATCACAACCCAGCCTTACGTACCAGCTTGTTGGGCTCCAGCCCATTGACCATATAGATCCCATACAGCACAAAGTAGTGCACAATATGGCAGAGGAGCCCAAGTCCAGGCTGAGTGCTGCACCCCTTCTGCTCTTCCCAGCCTCACTGTGCCTGCCACCACTGCAGCTAGGGCACACAGGGGGCGTGTCCAGGGGAGAAGCTCCTGCTGCCACAGCTATGCTCATCAGCCCCCTGTTTGGCAGCTGTCTGGCACCTAAGTGCCACTCCTACTGTGGGAATCCACTGACCACAAGGGGGCAGCTCCTGTGTTGAGCATTTGTCCCGTGGTGGTCAGTGCACATAAGAGCTACTGTCCGGTCATCTGGTCACTTAGGCTTTTATATATATAGATTTCAATCTACTTTTCAAAGTGATTATATCATAATATACTCTCACTAGTAATTTATGAGAACCCCCTTGCTCCACATCATTAAAACTTATATTGCCAATCTTGATTTATTTTAATATTCTAGTATATGTATCTTATTGTAGTTTTAATTTTGAATTCCCTAATGATCAATTATTTTTGGAATATTTTTATGAGCTTGCTAGCATAATAAGTATAAGTTAAAATGTTGTTGCTGTCTTCGCATATTTAGGGTTTTATTATTTTTTAATAATTTTTATTGTTTAAAGTATTATATATATATATATATATATATATATATATATATATATATATATTAGTTCATATATATCCTTTTTTTCCCATTGAACTTCCCCCAGCCTCCCTTACCCCTTGTCACATACCCTCATCCCACCCTCTCAGTGTCTTGTGTCCATTGGTATGCTTATATGTATGCATACAAGTCCTTTGGTTGATCTATTTTCCTCTCTTCCCAACACTCCCCAGCCTTCCCGCTATGAAAGAATATGGAACGCTTATGAATTTTCATGTCATCCTTGTGCTGTGGCCATGCTAATTTTCTCTGTATTGTTCCAATTTTAGTTTATGTGCTGTTGAAGCGAGAAGTTGTTTTTTTGTTTTTGTTTTTTGTTTTTGTTTTCTCTCCTTGTGGACATTAAGTTGCCTAACAGGATTTGGTGAAAGATTTTCTTTTCTTTATTTATTCCCATTGAAAACATTGTTAAAAATTAATTGATTATATAAAGTTGGATCTATTAACTGAACTACATTGTGTTAGTCATCTATTTGTCTTTTCTTACTGCAATATAACTATTGTGATTCTACTGGCTTTGTAATAAGTCTTGAAATCAAGAAATCTTAATACTCCAAATCTTTATTCCTCCTTCAAAAACATGTTGGATTTTTTAATGTCTTTGAAAATTCAATATAAAGTCTAGCAAAAACTTGCCAATTTTTACATCAGAGCCAATTATAATTTTGATTGGGATTGTTTAAAATGTACAAAATAATTTGGGAAGAAGTGAAACCTTAACAATGTTGTGTTTGCCAATTCATCAACCTAGTAAATCTCTTCATTTAATTATATCTTCTTTAATTTTTTCAGCATAAATTCAATACTCTGTTATTAAGTGTGTACACATTTAAAATATTTATATTTTAACCGAGTCCTTGGTGATCTAGTGGCTAGGATAAAATATTTCTATTTTAGCCAAAACTGGTTTGGCTCAGTGGATAGAGTGTTTGCCTGCGGACTGAAAGGTCCCAAGTTCAATTCCAGTCAAGGGCATGTATCTTGGTTGAGGGCACATCCTCAGTAGGGGGCGTGCAGGAGGCAGCTGATCAATGTCTCTCTCTCATCGATGTTTCTAACTCTCTATCCCTCTTCCTTCCTCTCTGTCAAAAATCAATAAAATATATTTAAAAATATTTCTATTTTAGCTTCTTGATTATTATAGCTTCTCAATGAATTACTTCCTTTATCATGACAAATTTTCTTTTTTATATCCTGGTTAATATTTCTTGTCTTAAAGTTTTTTTTGTCTATTATCAGTATAGTCACCCCAGCTTTTCTATGCTCTTACCTTTAACCACTCTGTCTTTATATTTAAAGTGTATTTTAGATCATAAATAGTGGGTTCTGCTTCTTTATATTCTCTATTTATTTATATGTTGTTTTGAATTTATACTTAACATAAATATTGATATGTTTCATATATGAGTTGCCATATCCAATTTTTACCATTTGTTTTCTCTTCTATTTCTTCTCTTTTAGTGTTTATTTTATGTTCTCTTTTAATTTACTGGCTATATATTATTATGTGGTTCTCTCCCCAACACCAGTGGTTACTCTCCAGTTTACACCATACATTTTTAAAAAATATATTTTATTGATTTTTTTTAGAGAAAGGAAGGTAGAGGGACAGAGAGCTAGAAACATTAATGAGAGAGAAACTTTGATCAGTTGCCTCCTGCACACCCCACACTGGTGATATGCCTGCAACCAAGGTACATGCCCTTGACAGGAATCGAACCTGGGACCTTTCAGTCCACAGGCTGATGTTCTGTCCATTGAACCAAACCAGTCTTGACTACACCATACATTTTTATTTTACTTATTTCAGGTTTCATTCAAGTAAAAGTGAGCTACGTCATAGGAAGTGTAAGAACTCATGCATATAAGTATAACCAATGGACACAAGACTCTGGGGGGGGTGTTAGGGTATACATGGGAGTGGGGAGTAATGGCAAGATACATGTACATGTAATTCATTAATAATTTTTTTTAAAAGTGTAAGAACTTTACAACAATATACTTTAATTTTCCCCTTCCATCCTTTGAGTTACTATAAAATACTTAATTCTGCAATTACTAGACCAGGCAATATGTTATTATTCTTATTTTACATTTCCATCACTCTTTAAAAATATTAAAAAGAATTATATATAATACTAGTGGCCAGGTGCATGAATTCATGCACATTGAAAGAGAATTAATTAGAAGAAATTTTAATATTGCTATTTGCTCCACCCCCTGAAGTCTGTTTCCTCCCTCTGCCTTCTGGCACCTGTATTGGCTGGCCTTGCACCTCCAGCTTGCTGGTCCCATCACTCCAATTGCTGACCCCTCCCTCTGCCTGCTGGCACCTGCCTAGGCTGGCTTGGCACTGCCCACTGCCTAGCTCCTTCCCAACCCCCCGTCTGGTCATTCAGCTGTTAGATCAATTTTCATATTACCCTTTTATTATATAGGATAGCTTACCTAATAATAGACAAACATGTAAATTGACTGACCCTTCGCTATACCCAAAGTCAATCAGAGTGAGTATGCACATTAACCCAACAAAGATGGTGGTTAATTTGTATATGTAGGCACCCAGCACCTGGGTTCTGGGAACTTTCTCAGCACCCAGATCACCCTGAGGTAGGCCCTGAGTGAGCCCTGAGAAACCTGGGAAGGGCCTGATCCTGTGGCTCCTGGGCATAGGCAGAGCCAGTGATTGGGGAAGCTGGGGGTCGCCTGCGTAGGCCCAAAACCTTGGCCAGAGGCTTTGGGCCTGCATAGGGGTGGAGCTGGGTAGTGTAGGGAACTTGGGGGCCCCTGCCCAGGCCCTGAGGCTTTAGGCCTTTGCACGGGCAGAGTCAGCAATCAGAGGCAAGTGGCAATTGGTGTGAACTACAGAGGAAACACATTTTCTGACCACTCGTTGGCTAAGCTTCCTGTATGCTACTGGTAATATTCCTGGTAACGTGGGTATAAGAATATAAAAAGATGATCTAGGGTATTTCCACCACACTCCTGAAGGAAACAAACAAACAAACAAACAAAAAAAACAAAGGTCCACTGCTTGAGGGCTAAGAAATGTCATATCCTATCGAAGCTGGTTTGGCTCAGTGAATAGTGCCTAGGACTGCCAAAAACAGGGTCTGGGTTCAATTCTGAACAAGGGCATGTACCTAGGTCACAGGCTCCTCCCTTTCTAAGGCCAAGGTCAAGGTTCATGCAGAAAGCAACCAATCAAAGTATCCCTCTCATATTGATGTTTCTCTGTGTCTCTCCCTCTCTCTTCCACACTCTCTAAAAATCAATAGAAACATAACCTCAGATGAGAATTAAAAAACAAAACAAAAAGAAAGAAATAAAGAAATGTCAGACCTGTGAAAGACACTTCTTGAAAATGCCTAAAGAAATTTGAAATTTTTTCATGGTGAAGGGACGGGAGTCTGTGTTGAAGAAAACACCTTGGTGAGTGTGGTGGTTGGTAGTGGCTGCAGCAGTGGAATGATCGGGATGTTGCCTTCTCCTGATCAGCCCAGTCGTCTCCCACAAAGGGAGGCCAGACTGCAGCTTAGACCTGCTCCACATGGGGAGTGGCCCTAAGATGTCAGTAGGTCATCCATTGAGGGCTCCCGGTATGTGAGAGGGGGCAGGCTGTTTTAGGGACCCCCCCCCCAGTGCACAAATTTTGTGCATCAGGAACTTAGTGTATTTATATATATGCTAGTATACCCACATATTTATCAATTCTAGTTCTCCTCATTTCCCTGTGTGTGGGTGTGCGCGCGCTTGTGCCCAAGCACATATGTTTATGGATCTGAATTTGAACCTGGTCACTTTTCCTTTTAGCCTAAGAATATGTTTTAACATTTCTTACAAGCATAAGTCTATTTGAAACTATTTTCCCATTTTTTTGTTCTTGCTTTATTTTTCCTTCATTTTGAAGGATGTTTTTACTACACAGTGCCTTTTTTCCCCTCTTACTTGTATTACATCTCTTTAATGGTGCAATTCCATAGACTTGTGGCTCACATTGTTTCTTGTAAATCATTCTTATATTTATTTTCCTGTGTGGGTAATTTTTTTTCCTCTTAGAGAGCTTGTAAGAGTTTTTCTTTACCATTGGTTTTAAACAATTTGATTATGACATGCTTAAGTAGAATTATATTTGTATTTATCCTATCTGTGTTGCTTAAGTTTTCTGGATTTGTAGACAGTTTTTCTGATCAAATTTGGACATTTTTCTACCATTTAAAAAATTTAATTATTTTCCTCACCCCTACCTCAAACAAAACAAAACAAAAATCTTGGACTTTAATTTACATATGTTAGATAGCTTGTTGTTATTTCACAAGTCACTGAATCTTTAGCGTTTTGATTTAGTCTGTCTTTTTTAAAACTTTCTGTCATTTGGGTTTGTCCAATTAATTTAATTTTAAATTTACTGATCTTTTCTTCTGCAGTTTCCAATCTATTATTAAGCCCTCCCAGTAGTGTTCCATGATTTTTTAATGATTTGAATATATATATTAATAAAAGCATAATATGCTAATTAGAACAGATGTTCTTCCACACATCCTTCCAGATGACCTTCTAGACAAAGGTGGGGCTGAGAGGGAAGCTTGTGTCCCAGGTTACAGAGGGAAGCCAGTGCCAGCAACTGGGGGAAGAAAGGCCTACTCTGGCATGAATTTCGTGCACCAGGCTTCTAGTGTGTGTGTATATTTCAAAGAGAAACCCCCCCAAGGAAAACAAACAAATGTGCAACCATATAATAGTTACAAGGTTTGGCCCCTAATCAAAAATACTTAAAATGTGAAGAAGCATAAAATCTAACACATAGCCAAGAAATAAATAAGAAACACTCCAATTGAGAAAGTCTATAGAATTGCACCATTAAAAAGATGCAACATGCACTAGAGGCTCAGTGTATGAAATTAGTGCATAGATAGGGTCCCTAAGCTTGCCTGGTGATCAGGGCCAAGTGGGACCTTCCGGTTGTTGGCCAGGGCCTTCCTTCCCTGACTGCAGGCTTCAGGCCAGGGCCTTCCTTCATTCCACACAGCCCCCTGGTGGTTAGTGCAAGCAAAGGAACTCCCACTCTCTGGGTGGAACACCCATGGAGACACTTTGCATATAAGCCTTTTATATATATATATATGTATATATTTCTGCTGATTTTGTCTATCTTTAACTTAAAATCCTTACATTTATTGATAATATTTTAAAAGTCTGTGTCAACTAATATCATCTTTTTTCTTTCTTTTTTGTTTTTGTTTATTGAATTTCTTGGGGTGACATTGGTTAATATAAGTATATAGGTTTCAGATGTACACTTCTATAATACATCACCATTGTGTCTACCACCCCAAGTCAAGTCGTCTTCCATCACCCTCATTTTATAATCTTTCTCTTTTGGAAATGAATTTATTCATGAATACCAAGCAGTCCTTCATTTTTTTATTTCTACCTGGCCTTATTGAGTTTCACCTTGTGCATGCAGAGCTTAGTACACATCTGAAATCTCAATGGGACTTTTGTGTAGATATCTGGAGCTCTTTCTGTGTGAAGTTCCTCCTTTCCTATATTCTGCCCTTCAAACACCAGCAGCCACGGTCTCCTCAAGCTCTGATATCTGGCTTTTCAGCTGAACACCCCTAGGATGCTCTTTTATCTCCTGGAAAAATGTTTTTAGGCAAAATGTTTGGTCAATTTTAAGACTCATCTTTTTTGTTTACTTACTTCAGGTTTCACAATATTATATACCTCCTCCAAAGAATAGTTGGAGAGCTAATCCTGTACATATAACTCCATCTTGGTTGAAAGTGTATATCATCTAGGCAGCTAAATGCAGGACTTCACATTTAATCCTAGTGATTTTCAACCTTACACTTTGAAATACATCTTTTCAACAAGTCCACATTAGTTGTTGATAATATCATTAGTTAACTCTAAGCTCTTTATTGGCTACATATTTCCAAACATCCACCTTATTTCTTCCAATTAAAAACAGGCCCTTAAATAGTGGCCAAGCTAAGTACTAAAGTAAATGCTACAACGTCTTTGATTGTGTGGATTTTATGGACCAATTGCCTAAGACTAAATTTCAGACTCCATCTGACAGGTTATGGCCTTGGATCTTTTAATCTAATGTTTTTCTCTGTAAAAAGGTAATAATTTAACACCCAGCTCATGTGAGGAATAAAATAGTTGATATATATGCTACATACACACTACATATGATAAAGTGCATAGAAGAGTATCTGCTATACACACTTTATTACTATTGTTAATTCTAACCCAAACTATAAGCTAGGCATATTTTGACCTCTTATTTACCTGTTTAATTTTGACTTAGTTTGTTTTTCTGCATATCCCATATGTTTTTCAGAAACAATTCTTTACAACTTAAGTCTTAAGCCTCTATTATTATGAATCTTCCTCACAAGTGTATCTGATTCATGACCTCATAAAGACTATAGTCCAGAGGGCTTTATATTTCTCTTCTAAATTATTTATTAGCATGTGTAATCAAAGAAGATCAGGAATTTAACTTTGTGGAATGCCACAATAAGCTAGCACATTGGTTATTGGAAGATTTTATGTATTTACTTGCATAGGTTTTTTGAAATAATGCTGTCCATATCCTTTTTTATTCTTTCATCATCACACTCCTCATCTACCCTACAAAGTGGCCATAGGGTGTGTGATATTGGAAAGTATGCTTATGTGTTTCTGATATGCATTCCCCTTTTCTCCACAGTGTAAGAACTATAGCAGTAGAGGTCTTTCTCCAGCTTGACATTTTTCAGTACCAGGACTCAATATGTTTATTTACCTTACTGTTTTTTGGTGTTTTTTTTTCACTTACATCTCATTTTTTCTCATTTTGTCTGCAAAGATATAACATGTCAAAAATATGTAAAATTTTTTGCTGATACCCCAATATACAATATCTGTAGTATCATTTCTGCTACCAACTGACTAGGCTTATGACATTGGAGACTAATAGAACATTTAGATTCTTTGATAGTGAGTTCATCCTGTGTTTTAGACATCAGCCCCTCCTTTCTAGGTATTCAGAAATAATATTATATTTTAACAATATACTATAGATTTTTGTGTAAAGTTTTACCTGTTTATGAAACTGCTGGATACATATTGTGTGTGCTTATTCAGATCTGATTTAGTAATGTTCTTTGCTTACCATGCTTTCTCTTTTACAGAGTATAGCAAGTCTGTGTCAGGAAACTGAATATAATAACATAAATATTGTTAAATAATAATATTTTAAGCAGTGTTGATTTTGAAATCTTTTTCTATGCAGATATTTCTTATTTATGAGAGGAAACTGATATTGGAGAATCAGTAAATGGCACACTTCACCATGTAAAGCATTAATTATGATAACATCTCATTTATAACATTATATATAATGTTAACATAACCAATAGATTTTATATTAAACAACTTAAAATTGTTTATTGCAGAATTGAAGTATTTTCCATATTATACTTGTCAATATAATTTAGTATCTATTATTATATGCTTATTATGTTTATAGAGGTAAAATATTTTTTCTAATGCATTCTTTTTTTTATTGTTGAAAGAATTACAGATGTCCTTTTTGTTTGTTTGTTTTTCCAAATTTATTCCCTTCACCCCATCATTGTGGTGATGAAATTTTTTCCCCAGATAGTGATTTAAAATGCAATATGTTTATAGTTGTTTTCTGTGCAAAACAATGATTTTAGTTCTATTTGACAATTCACATTTTATTTGGATATAGAAATGCAGATAGATGCAAGATACAGTTCTTTATAAATAAATTTAGTAACATAGATTTTAAATGTTTGTATTTTCTACATTTGATAATTTCTCAAGTATGTGAATCTTTATACTTAATTATCTACTAAAATAACAAAAGGCACTAATTTTTAATAACTAGTTTAATTAGTATGTATGAGTGTTTTTTAAAATACAAAATACATTTTAATTTCTTGGTATGCTTGTGGAATGTTTATAAGGAAACTATTCTAGAGCTTTTAGTAGTATAGACAGTGTTTTCGTACTCTTAAATAAGAGCTCCCCAAAATATAAAAGGTCTAATTTAAATTATTAGAATTTTTAACATAGAAAGTAATTGATTTGTGAACTTTAGTGCAAATAACATTCAAAGAATAGCATAGTGTAAGTTTCTGTTTGAGACATCTTATTTGTGGAGCAACAGCTGACAGCAGACTTGGAACAGTGAGATTGACAGCAACAGCCCATTGTCAGCCCATTCTCAGTGTGATGCCATTGCCCTATTTTGAAGGCTGATCCTCAGTGCCCTGGTTTTCCTATTAACCCACTTAGTACCACACTGCTCACTTGTCCATATTTGGGCTAACTGCTGTGTCTTGTCCTCTTTCATATAGAATCTTACAGGCTTTCAATGAAGCTCTTCATTTAGGATATCGGTACCTTGGGGGTGGGGGGGTGCCTTAGAAAACTGAAGTACTGTTATATTTTCTCACCTTCCCTGATAAAACATGCTGCTTGGATAAAAGCTGAAAATGTTTCAAGGAAATAGTCCTAGATAAAAATAGATAAATACATGAAGTCAACGTGAAGAAACCTTTTCAAATGGTTCATAAAACCATATGACATGATTTTATACTTTAAAAGTGGAACATTTTGACGGGTAAATACATGCCAGGTGATCTAGGGCAAAAATTACTCATGCTTGTGAAAAAAACACTTGTAGACAAGTATCCTGTTTATAAATACAGTGTTTTGCGAACATTAAGGGAATTTGTATAGCTAGTGTACATCAAACTTAGAGTATATTAACATTTAAAATAGAACTTTACCAACTGTTCTTTGCTAGATTCAGAAATGAATAATATTCCAGCAACACAGTGATCTATGTCTATAAGAAACTATTAGTATTTGAGCAAGACACTTCAAAATTAAGATTAATGGATTTAAAAATACATTTTAAGGTCAGAAATCAGAATTGAATACAACCAAAATTAATGTATACCTAGCCATCAGCATATAGTTTAATGTAGGTTTTCTAAACTTCTTTTTTACTGTGAAATCAATTTCCACTCTCTAAAACAAAAATTGGCAAATATTCCCATTGCTTGCTTTTGAAAATGTTTTATTCGAACATAACCATGCCCTTATTTACTTATCATCTCTGACTGTTTTCATGAGGCAACAACTGAATTGAGTAGTTGTATCAGAGACCATATGCCCCCACAAGAATAGTTACTGTCTGCCTTTACAGAACAATTTAGATAACTTCTGGTCTAAATCTTAAAACCATATCTCTTGAAGCTCAAATTTATTGTAGTCTACAGAGAATTAGTATTATACAAGATTTATGTTAAATATTGTAGATAAATAGTATGCCTGAGTTTTGTAAAAACCTGTGGTATGTTTGGGAAAAAACAACACAAAACGACACTACAGTTAAATAGGAATTAAATATACCTGCCTTCTCTCTTAAGTAATATTTCAGAATATTTCTAATCTGAATATTTATTCAATAAACTGACCACTTCAATTTTTTTAAATCTAATATTTACTAATTTTTGTCATCTCTCCTCCCACTAAAATCACTTTTAAAATATTTTGTAGGTTATTAATGTTCTCCAAAAGAAAGTGATAAAAATGCTATTCTAAAAAATATGTAATACTACAGAGAATAGACCATGAGCCATCAGAGGGGAGAGGGTTCTGGAGCTGGGTAAAACAACAACAACCAAAGCAACAACAGCAACAACAACAACAAAAAAAACTAAAAGAATTAAGCAAAACAACAACAACAACAAAAAAACATAACAAAAACAGAACCTTATAGATAATAGTATAATGATTACCAGTGGGAAAGGAGGTGAGGGAAAAGGGATATAAATTGTAGTGGAAGGAAGTTTGACTTGAGATGGTAAATGCACAATACAATATATAGATGATATATTATAGAGTTGTACACCTGAAACCTACATAATTTTATTGACCACTGTCACCCAAATAAATTCAATAAAAATAAAAAATATGTAATTTTAAAATGTGAAGACTAAAAGTTAAAGGAACTTAAATGAATTCATAGAATATAGTTTATTTAATACAATTGTTAATCTTAGCAAAAGTTTACAAAATAATAAACTCAATAAATCAAGTTCCTGTTTTATTTTACTGTACAGATGATGGCTAATTATGAGTACCTCAAAGTTTAACAAAATGCATTTAATAGACTGAGTATGTGTACTGGCTTCACTCACTCTAGGTGAGAGGAAGCATTATACCATGATAAATAATGAAATAATTTGATTCTTCACATTGCATTAAATCAGTTAGTGCTATAATTAATTTTAATAGATTATGTACCATTCCCTAAATACCTCCAGATTACTTTAGGACTAAGCATTGAATGCATTCTTTGTATGATTTGTTATTTTAGAAGTAATATAAATTTAATTATACAGATGATCCAAGTAGATTTTTATTTTTTCTCTGGGATATCACTTTCATTTCAATGGTTTTAATGCTTCTTATCACTATTTGTGTTTATAATTAATTGAATCTAGAATGATGCTTTTAATACTGTGTGATGGAATACATTTAGTAAGAGAGGTGGCTGGCATTCATGTACTGGTCAAAAAAGATAAGGCCTTTACTTCCATTTAGCATTTTATTTTAAATGTAGCCACTTGTTCTCACTGCTTAGAGAGTAAAGGCTTTTGTAGCACTGTATAGAAAACTCACAATTGAGGTACATATAAAGGCTATGAGATCAGTTAGGATGAAAACCAACATTTTAGAAGCAAGGGCAGGCAAGGCTACCTTGCAAACACTAACTTACTTTCTAATTCTATTGATTTCTCTACTTTGGAGATGGTATATAAATCAAATAATATAATGATATAATGAATATGTAAATAATATAATATGTTGTCTTGTATAACCAGTTTATTTCACTTAATGTAATATTTTTAAGATTTCTTGTGGTGGCATGTATCAGTGCTTCATTTTTTTTATGGCCAAATACTTTTCCTAAGTGGCTATTTGTTTTATCACCCATCACTTACCTATCCCCATGTCTTAGGTAAAAATTCTGATTTTTATGTGTTTCATATTCCATATTATATTTTGGCATTAAAAAAAAAAACATGAGCCCAATGTCTAGTTCATCAATACCCTGCTAACTTGAGAATTACTTAAGGATGACTAGTAACCATTTGTGTTCTGCTTTCTATATAAGTCTGAGTTTACCATTAAATATCAGTTAAAGCCTTTAAACTTTAGCTTCAGACAGATATACTCTTCCTTTTGTTTTGTGGGAAACATTTTTTTCTTCCCTAGAGCCAGTTTTTGTGTCACAAAGCATGAGAGCATGATCCTGACAAGAAAAGCCTGCTCTTTGACTTGACCTCTAGACTCTCCATAGCCCTTCAACTTGCCTCCTATTTTTCAAAGAGTTAAAGTGCAGTTTCCAGCTGAAGACTTAGTACATTCTAGAATCACATTCTCAAGATACAATACAAAGCTTTAGTCACAGTTATCTTATTTATACAAATATAAATAGATAAAAAAATCATTCATTTCCTCAGGTTATCCTTCACTCTGGATGCTAGAAAGGACCTAGTATCTATAGATTCTGGGACCTAAATATTGACTCTACCAAGTGTGATCTTTGTCAGTAATTAAAGGATTTAAAAAAATAAAATAAAATAAAATTCCATTGTCATAAATGCAACCGATATTATCTTGAAGTCAGTGTAAAAATTCCTAATATAGTCTAGGAAAATTTCAACTAGCATACTATCTTTATATTAGTAATTTATATTTCATAGTTCTTATATTATGCTTAAAATGTTTTTACTCTAATTAGCTTGTGGTCAACAGTTTCTTTCATTAAAACATTGGTAATCTGTCTCTTGCAGTCTTTTATTCAGTGTGCTTATGGTTCTAGGATAATTTTCCTAATGAACACAGTAATGAAAAATATTATTAAGCAGTAATAAAATAGAATAACCATTAGGACAGAAAGGTTATGTTTTCTTTTTAGTAAAAGAATGATTTGTGATTAGAATATAGTATTAAAACTATCAATAAGTTAAGGAGTAAATCTTTGAAATTCTATCAGATACAGAGGCAGTAAAGCATCAAAAAGACTGTCAAATTACAGCAGGAAGGTTAAGGAGAGGTACGGGAGGTAAGAGATCAACCAAAGGACTTGCATGTATGCATATAAGCATAACTAATGAACACAAGACACTGGGGTGTTAGGGTATGCCTGGGAGGGGGTGGGCAATGGGAAGATGTGTATACATGTAACACATTAATAAAAAAATAAAAAAAACAGCTAATATCTGATCTTGTGATTTAGAGGTAGAGTCAATGACAAAGGACATACAGTTATCCTAAAAAATGACCAATCCATTAATAAACAGTTCAAGTTGCAACAATAAAAGTGATAACACAAAATCAAATAGATATGGATAATGCATAAAATTATCTGAGAAAAACATACTGTCTTTTTTGTGTGTCTACAATGATTATGAAATTCATTTTTAAAGGTAGGTAGGAGAAGAAATCAGTCAGGTTCATTCCTCATGGTCTTGCCTTTTACATATGTTTAAATGAATGACATTTACTTACAAATGAGGCAAGTGAGGTCTGCAGAGTTTTTAATGAACTTGTCCAAGAAGAGAGTTTCTAAGTGACAGATCTGTCATTGAACCTATTCCAAACCCAGAACATAGTGCTTTTAGCTACTGCAATTTGTTACTTCTATATGAATCAGTGGGCACTTGCTCAATGAAAGAATCAATCACCTCATCATATATAACATTTAGACTTATGTATTTAGTATATAATTTTTAGTGTATTTTATTTCCACTTAATATATATAGTTAACACTACTTGGGAACACTAAAACTGTTATCTCCAAACTACTTTTGTGATTACACCTTTTGTTTAAAAATATTTGACCAAGTATGCTGGGAGGGAGGGGGGGCAATGGGGAGATATGTATAAAAATTAATAAAAATTAAAAAATATAAAAAATTAATTAATTAATTTAAAAAGTACCCTCAATATATGTATATTTATTAACCTAAATAAATAAAGATACTATATTCTATTACATAAATGTGTTATTTCTATAAGAGTGCTATTTTACTGTTGTGTTAACCTATTATGTAAACACAAACTCTCCCAGTTTATTTATTCATTTTTTATTTTATTTTTTAGCCAAAATCTAGTGGAGCATCTTATATAAGCATTGAGTTGTATTCAACTTTAGAGACTACTTAATAGAATGTAATAACTTTAAAAAGGGTGTTAACCTAGATAACTTTATTTTCTCACATCATTTTCCCGACACACACAAAGTCAGAGACAAATTAGGTAATTTTAAATAAAGAACATTATTCTAAATTCAGAAGATAAGGCCTATATTCTCATGAAATAAGAATTTTGAAAATGAATTTCTAAACACTCCTTTGCTCTTGCTTTCTCTCCTCACAGAATACCCACATATTTTCAAATAAAATATGTGCTCTTTAACGTAATTCTCAAAAACATGAATATAAAATTTATTTACCTAATGATTTTCTCAATTCTACTTGTCTCACATTGATTTCCTCCCTCTATTCATGATGCAACCAACATCAACCAATAGGGTTTCCTATTGTTTCTTTGTTAAAACTGTGCAACTGCATCATCGATCATGTCTAGAAGAGCTAGCTCAGCTTTGGAATAAAAACCAATAGCATGCCATGAAAATAGAGATAAGAGAGCTTAGAAGACTGATTCTAAATTATAGAGCGGCTTACTGATCTGCAGCCACCCAAATTCTTACTGATTGACAGCTGGCTAGTGAGCAAAGGACAAACCATAGGCTTGCCTTCCTGACATAAATGAGGGCAATTTGCACAGTGTGTGGCATAGTTACCTCAAAAAGAACTGCAAATCATAGTCTTTCAAACTAATGGATCGAAGCAGTTCTGTTTCCAAGTTTCTCCATTTTTAATATGGGAATAAGAACATCTACAATCTTAGATTTGTTCCAATGAAAATATCAAATAAATTAGCTTATTTTGGCATTTTATTAGTGGCTAATTAACATGTGAATATAAAAATATTACCTTAATCACCATAATTTTTGTGAACTATTTACAGTTATCTTCTGCTATAAACTTGTCTCTTAAAGTTTTAAAATATAATTTTCAATTCACCAGAGTAGGTGAGAATATCACAAAAACACTCTGCACTATTCCAGGCATACATTTTCTCTGACTTATTTGAGAGTTAATTGCCTTAATCTGACAGCAAGTTAAGGACTGCAGCATTTTATCCTACATATTTCAGTGTGCATTTACTAAAATCAAGGACATTATCTTATATAACTACAGTTCAGTGATTAAAATCAGTAAGTTTCATGTTGATATAATACTCTTGTTCCAACCCACTGACCATATTCAAATGTTGACAGTTGTCCTAAAAACGTCTTTTGTAGCTAACTCTCCATTGCAAATAAACTTTTGAGGGGAATGTCAGCCTTTTAAAAATGTTTTTGTTTTTTCATGACCTTGACATTTTTTAAGAGTACAAGCTGATTCTTCTGTAAAATATTCCTCAATTTGTCTTTCTGTACAGTGCCTTAATTTATATATATATATATATATATATATGAAGGGGAGCTACGTCTTAAGATATACAAGAAGTTGACAGGCAGTATGTTCTTTGCTATTCCTGATGGAAAAAAAAATAGTGTATATTTGGAGTTATTAACAACTCCATTTTACTTTGTTTCTTATTAAAAGTTGTTAGACATTTTACAAAAACAAATAAACAATAAACTATGATAACTATTTCAGATCCATTGTGTTTTACTCAATGTGTTAAGAAACAGAAACTGGATTGGTGAACACATCTATAAAGTGTCAGTTGTATTATCTAGTGCTTTCATAGCCTTGAGACCCGTATTGTAAACTCATTCATCTTTTTCATCAAACACTGGAGAGACGTTCATTCTCACCAAGTGCCATACTATAGATAAATTCAACAACGTTTCGCAGTAGCTTTTCTTTTGCAAATTGAAATAGAGTAATTGAAAGAGAGGTTATATATTAAGGATGTGTTTTCTTAGGGAGTCCCAGATCCAAACAGTAGCCCTGAACCTATAGTAAATTGTTTCATTTCTGTGAGTTAAAAATTTAATATGATCATATGCCTGTTTCATTTCTGTGAGTTAAAAATTTAATATGACTATATGCCTTGAAATTCTGCAAAAATCAAGAAAGTACCTCAGATGCCTCCTCCATTTAATCTTATTTGGTATAAATTACTGATTTCTACATAGCTTTGGGTTTACCATCATGATAATCACTCCTAAACCAATCTCAAAAAAAAAAAAACAGGCCACTGTTTCTATATATTGTAAGTTGCACAATGATAATGCTTACAAGCCTCATACCAAACTTTTCTGTGTTATACTATATTTTATGGGCAATTAAATGGCAGTTTGAATCAATCCTTGACCACTGACTCCTAAGAAATATATGAACAGTTTCTTTTCTAGTTCTTTTTTTTTCTACTTTGCATATTTCCAAGCTTTGAAACAAAGTGAGCATGGTTTTAATTTTCACCTGCCAAAATAGCTAAAATCAACCTTGCTGTATTAAGTATACAACTCTGCATAGATGGGGTAAATGTTGTTTGTTGATGAATAGCATTGGAATCTTGCAGTTAAATCATAACATAAAACCCACATATCTGACAAATATCATTTCTTTCATGATCATATTCCTAGGTAATTACATGTAATATGAAGATGAATATTTCTTATGACCTTATGTGTATAGAGTAAGACACAATAGTGATACCATGTAGTTGATCTTCAGTAAAGTGTTAGAAAACACTCCCTGGAATAGGCTGCTTTCCAGAACAGATGTGGTCTATTAGTTAATGTAAGTCACACTCTCGTTGGTCATTTATTCAGTCAACAAACTCTTATTTATTACCTATACTGTACTGTACAAGATATGATCCAAGACACCAGAAAAATAAAGATGGATTAAGACATATTGGTGCCTTCAGGGGACTGACAGTTTAATTAGGAAGAATAACATATCAGCAGACTAGCAGAACACAGGGTGATAGATGCACAGATTCCCCGATTTGGGAAGTAATATCCTCTTTATAACTCTCTCCTCCTCCCAGTCTAGGTCGGAGGGTCTTTCTATGTATGCCCACATGATTATGTGCATGTTTGCATCATGGTGCTTACCACTCTACATTAAAGCTTAGAAACTTGCTAGTCAGGTGATTTTGACAGAGAGAGACCACTTAGTCATTTTTCTCTTTTAAAAATGAGGATAATTTATCCATTCATTATCAAATGAAAAAGAATATCTGTACTACATAATGTTTTAGTTGCAATATTATATTTTTGATATCACCCCACTCAAAGGGTTAATGTGGTGACTAAATGAGATAATTTGTATGTAGCAGACATACACTCTTAATAAATATTGGTAATATAATCATTATTACTGCATTTTAGTGACAATTGTATCATTAGTGGTTTGGGATATTTTTCAAGTCTATTCTAAGTATTATTTTTCAAATCTATGTAACATTTTTTTCTTCTCTTTCTTATGAAAACCTTCCTATCTTAAAGAGGCTTAGATAAAGCTCACATGAAGAGGTATACTTATTTCAAGAATTTAATAATATTTAGCTGTTGAATCTTTGATCATTTTAGACTGAAGTCTGGCTCATCACCTGATACACAGGAGGAGGTTAATACATACTTTTCAAATGGACTTGATTTAGTGTGAAGGTCAATATTTTCAAGTTAAGGAACATTAAACCATGCATTTAATCAAGCTTTTTTGATGTATGCTATTCTCTCTGTCATCTATAGGAATATTCCCTTCTGAAGGGAGGAACAGCCATTAAATTATTGGCCTACCCAAAATTGGATAAATGGAATTTATTTTTACCCCCACATAGGAAGACTTTCATTTTAGAAGTTAACTCTTTTGGGCTACTGCTGGTCTTAAGTCTTTGAAGTGTTCATATACGTTTGTAATTGCATATTAAGAAAAGAACACCTGAAATAAATATTTATAATAAATTTATTTATTTTAAAGTATTGGGTTGAAGCAATAGCCTTCTATATGCCAATTAATACCATTTGAAGAACTTTGATTTAAGAAATATTTCAGTGTCTGATTCTTATTCTCTTAATAGATTCACATATCTTAGGTATTGCAATCTTGATTAAAAAATAGAACATTTGATAAGTGATACTTAGTACATTAAAAAAAGACAATGTGTAAATACTATAAATTTTTTTATTGAGAGATGCATCACTAACCTTTTATTACATTTTTTTCTTCTGGGTAATACTTCTTCAGTGGAAATTTCCATTGGGACCTACAGTTAGTTATTAGACCAGGTTGAATGAAGCAAGCACCACAAAATAGATTTTTTCTTGCACTAAATCCCAAAGCAACTGTCGTCATACACCAGAGGAGCCAGAAATCCAGCCCCATGGTTACATTTATTGACTGCATTTGAGACCTGCCTTTCATTTAAAAAAAAGAAAAATATAATACCTTGCCATCCAGTGTCATTTTCATATTACCCTGTTATTAATGAGTGGCCTCTACTTTCTAGAGAAACATCAATTGTTTATTTAGTCCAGATCAGCATTTGTATTGTACTTGAGCCACTTCTGACTTGCAATCCTGCGAGGCTTAACTCCCTGAACTTTGAAGTGTTCATATAAGTTTGTAAGTGCCTAGAAAGAAGGAAAACAAATCATTGAACTTGATGAGGTAAAAATGGAAACATATATGTAAAAGTTACTGATGTCTCAACACTAAGGAGTTACTTGGAACCTAAAATATCATACATCTTCCATTGCTCTCAGTTGCCACTCCTGTACACCAGTATTAAAATTTTCTATATATTCTATGAAAAAGATGAAAAGTTTTGCTTTAAATTCTGGACAAATGAATCCTGTCCTAGTCAGATGCATTTTTGTTTTCTTTTCTTAAAAATATTTCCTCACTCTGTTAGTTATTGTTTTGGACTTATCATAATAAAACTATCAATTTTATATAAGATGTATAATTAAAAATAGAATATGTACATTTATAAATATATAAGTAAATAACTATATCTCATACATATCTCATTCTGGGATTGAACTGGTTTGACTTGGAGTAGAAATACATTGTATATAACACTTTTTTAGGGCATAACTATTTTAGCTATTTCTTGGTATAGTTTATGGCATTCTAAGTATAGAAGTCCAGAAGAAAATTGAGTATTTAAGGCATATCATTCGATAATGTAGTTTGTTTGGTGGCAGATATTATAAAACCTAATTGAAATATTCTTCTCATAGAATGACTTCTCTTTCTTATTTAAATTTACCTAATATGTATCCTGTGATTTATGAACATGTGTAATCATACTGCTACATTTATTTTAATTAATATGTTGATAAAATGTATCTTTTTATTTTTTAATCTTTATTGTTGAAAGTATTACATATATATCCTTCTCCTCCTTCCCCATTGACCTCTTATAGCTCTCCCACACCCCAAGCCCCAGGCCTTCACCTTACTATGGTCTGTGTCCATGAGTTAAACATATGCATACAAGTTCTTTGGCTGATATACTTCCCACCCACACACCAACCCTTGCCTTCCCTCTGAGATTCGATAGTCTATTTCATGCTTATATGCTTTGGGGCTTATTTTGTTTGTTAGATTCCACATATGAGTGAATCTAACATGTGATACTTGTCTTCCTCTGACTGGTATTGTATCTTTTTAATACATGTAAATTTTAGGTATTATTTTTTAACCTACAGGTGTATGTCTGTGTGTGTGTGTGTGTGTGTGTGTGTGTGTGTGTGTGTGTATAAGGCATGAATGAAAGCCAGTTGGGAAACATTAAACAATGTAATTTACATATTAAATGCAACAAAACTATAAAGCCATAAAAACAAATTGACAAAATTAATTGAATGTGACAAATGATTATTTTTTAAGAAGGCAAATCATGCTTACATCATAAAAATGAGCTTATTATTTAGTCAAGCAAACCAATATTTCCTCCTGCTTCCTGTCTTCTCTCCATCAATTCTTTGTGGGAAACTGTCTTGGAGTGAGTGATCATTGCAAATGATCTGCTTTCAATCTTTGAATGGTTCCCCACTGCTTACTAGAATGACTAATATGCCTTAGGTTAGTAAACAAGGTCTTTTTTATTTGAATACTGCTTACCTAAAACTTCATCTATATGATCATAGTTTATAATTATACAGGCAAGTCTATATTATTTGTTCCAGGTATACATTGTTTGGTACTTATAGTCCTCAAAAATGTCATCCGGTTTTTCTCTCTTTAGTGCCTTTCCAACATACAGTTCCCACCATCACTTGAGTTCATACCAGCTAATTGCCACTTCTATAATACCCAATTACAACATCAGAGAAACCTTTTATAATATGCTGCTCCCCCTCATTCTCCAGATCTGAATAAACAGGCTCCTTCAGAATCCTGTTTGTTCCTCTTTGATGAGACTTACCACTTTAAGATATAAATGGTTGGTTTACTCTATCTTCCTATCTACTAAAAGAGTAATATGCAAATTGACCATAACTGTGCTACACCCAAAGCCATGCCCACCAGTCACATCCACTAGCCAATCAGAGGGACTATGCAAATCAACCCAACTAAGATGGCTATGGCCACAGAGAGAACAGGAGGGAAGCTTGGGTTGCTCCTGGTGATGGTGGAAGCCCAGCTTTCCACAAACCCTGGCTGGCACTTAAGGCAACCAAGTTTCAATGGCTGTGTGAGCAGAAGGCTTGACTCTGCTCTAGGCTACAAAGTTTCAATTGTAGAAGATAAATAAATCCCAGATACCAGGGCCTCTGCTTAGGTTGCTGGGGGTGTGTGGCTGGCCTGCAAACTACCACAGTCCTCTTTTCCAGGCTACCCTATGCCCCAAGGAAACACCCACCCTGATGTAGGAATCACCTCAGGGCAAACCAGATGGCCCTCATTCATGCACTAGCCCTCTATCCTATCTAATAAAGACTAGTATACAGATTGACCATCACTCCAACACACAAGATGACTGCCCCCATGTGGTCAAAAGATCCTGTCTCCATGTGGACACAAGATGGCCACCACAAGATGGCCAGCAGGGGAGGGCATTTGGCAGGGACCAGGCCTGCAAGGGAGGGCACTTGTGGGCAATCAGGCCAGCAGGGAGGGCAGTTGGAGTGATCAAGCCTGCAGGAGAGGGCAGTTAGGGGTGACAAGGCCCACAGGGGAGGGCAGTTTGGGGTTGGCAGGGTAGTGGTTAAGGGGTGATCAAGCTGGCAGGCAGAAGCAGTTAGGGGCAATCAGGAAGGCAGGCAGGTGAGCATTTGGGAGTTAGCAATCCTGGATTATGAGAGGGAAGTCTGACTGCCCGCTTAGTCCCGATCCTACCTGGGCCTAAACAGGCAGTCAGACATCCCTGTAGAGTTCCTAGATTGGAGAGGAAGCAGACTGGGCTGAAGGACACCCCTTATGTGTGAATTTTGTGCACTGGACCTCTAATATATAATAAAAGCTCAGCAACCATAATGGTGGAATGACCAGGATAACCAGTCAATCAGTCACGATGATGCACACTGACCACCAGGGGCTAGATGCTCAATGCAAGAGGAGGGGGGGGGGATGCAGAAATGCTTGTTATGGCCCAGGGATCCCAGAAACCCTAAGCCCAGAGCTTGCTTTCCAATACAATAAATAAATAAATTGGAAAAAAGAAAAAGCTGTCATCCTGGGAAGAACGTCTTCAGGAGGGAAAGCCCTCTCCAGACCTCTCCTTGCCCAAATGGTACTGCAGGCTCACAGGGACTCACTAATGACATACAGGAAGTGCAGCTGCTCCAACTCCAAAACTGATCAGTCTGACATATTCTTGGAGAGATATGCTCTCAGTCCAGATGTAGAGCTGCCCAGCTGCCTCAGCTCTGGCTTCCAGCTTCTAGCTTTTTGCCTGCCCCTTCACATACTACCTTAACTTAGGCGTATGCTTTTTCCCCTTTCCCCCCCATTCAGCCAATAGCCAATAGCACCACAGCATAGCCAGAGAGTGGCAGGACACAGCCACCAGTGCTGGCTGGGCATTGATTTAGCTGTGTGACTGATGTCCATGTGCAGTTACACTGCCTATTTACATTTATAGGGAAACAGGGCAGCTTGTTTCTGACACTAGCATCACCTTCTAGACCAGTGGTTCTCAACCTTCCTAATGCCACGTCCCTTTAATGCAGTTCCTCATGTTGTGGTGTCCCACAACCATAAAATTATTTGCGTTGGTTGGGGGTCACCACAACATGGGGAACTGCATTAAAGGGACGTGGCATTAGGAAGGTTCAGAACCACTGTTCTAGACTAAGGAAGGCCTGCTGATATCCATGCTTCTTTTCCCATCTGGGATCAAGACCTCTTTGGGATGAATGATTCCAGTGATGACCCAACATATGCTCGGTGTCACTGTCACAGACATTCCCAGTCATTACAGCCTGTTTCACAGTCCCCAGTGCCACTCCTCACCTGTCATTCCCTGGGGACCACCTTACGTTATCCTATCTGAAATATGAATAAGATCTCAAATGTGCCCCCTGTCAATAGCTCCCTTGCCCTACCTTTCTTCCTCTAAAAACCTTGCATTTTAAAAATATATATTTGATTGATTTGGGGAAGGGAAATAGAGATAGAAACAACAATGATGGCAGAACTTCATTGATTGGCTGCCTCCTGCATGTTCCAAACTGGGGATTGAAACCTCCTCTGGCCCCTCCCTCAACCCTTCTCCAACCAATAGGCCCCTGTTGGTGGCATAACACCCGGGGAAGGAGAGGTGAGGGAGGCGGGGAACTGTGGGGTGGCAGGGCACCAAAGACAGCTTTGCTGTCTCGTGTCTGTTCCTTCTGCACCTGGCTCTGCTACCATCACCTACTCTCCAGACCCCACTAGGGCCTTTGGGCCCTGATTGGCCTGGCTCTGATTGGCTGTGACTGCCTACCAGGTCTAGGGATCCCAGCCATGCATGAATTTTGTGTGCCTGGCCTCTAGTTTGTCTATAAAATCTTTGAGAGAAGGACATCATATTGATATCCATAGCACCTCATCAAGAGCCTGATGCTTAGAAATCCTTCCTCATTTTTTGAAATTAACAAATGAATGAACTCAGGTTCATATAAACTTACCTTATGTGCTATTTTCTGGTTTGAGCTTTAATTTTAGTTTAGTTGTGTTTGCACTCATATGTGCTGTGTGATGTCTTCATGTCACTCAATGGAAAAGCAGGATGAAAAGTGGTTTGGTGTGAATGAGTTATTCTCCTCAGCTGGTTTCTGTGAGTTTTTCTTTGCCTTTGTTTTTTTGTTAGTTTGTTAATATGCTTGTCTTGTTCTCACTCCGTTTTTTGTGTATACTCTTCACCTCTCTCCATCCTGTCAGACCAGTGCTAGGTCTTTTACAGTCTCAGCCTTTCTTTTGAAGATGTGCGGTAGAGACATCCTGATAATTGCGCCTTGGAACTAGATGAACTATTTGTTTTTGTAGAAGACCAGAGATGCTTTCATTTTGTTGCCACAAAATGTCAGGTCAGCCCAACATGTGAGCATACATTTAATCCTCCAAGTGGGTACCAGGTAGATATGCCAACAAATAAAAAATAACAACATTACAACTTTTAGAACTAAAGTAGATGGCTCATTAGTCAATGAACATTATATTAATGAGAAAATACAAGATTTTATATTTTAAATTTTATTTTATTGGTCAATGGACTTTTTTTAAGAATTCAGAGAATCATTAGTATAGTTAAATAAAAGAATCGGAAATATATGAGTTATTTTTTACAAAAGAATAATAAATGTCTACTCAAATAACTAATGATTAGAAATATATTATTGACCTTTTACAAAATTTGTTTTAGAGTAAATTTTAAAGAACTCATCGACATCTACATACTAAAAAAAAAAAATGACTGCCACAAAGACTTAGTTTTCCAGAAATCCTAAACTCATTCAATATTAGAACTGAAACAGAATTGAATGCCATCCTATGAATTCATTAATTCTTAACTTCAACAAATACTTGTAAAGTGTCAATGTTGTGCCATATATTAGTTTAGGCTTGGAATAGCAGTAACAGAAGAACCTATTGTTTTACTAAGTATAGGTTCCCTCAGCCTTTGTGGTCAGACATTTAATTATATGTTCTGTATGGTCATGCATTTAATTATTTATATATTATCAAACCATTTGGGGGGATTGATGATGTACATTAAAATATCTTAAATTGATTTCTGGATCCAGACTGAATGAAATAACATCACAATTCATCAAATAGGTATGTGTGAGCCATTTTCTGGCAATACTGGAAGTAACACATTGTAGTGGAAACAGTAAGCATTGGCTTTGGAGCAGATGACTATGCTCTGATTCTCATCAATTCTGCCAGAAATTGGTTGTGAGATTCTACAATGGTGTCTGGACCTCCCACCTCTTCAGGGAATAAAATATTTTTTTCTCTAAATGTGCTCCCATAGAATTCTGCTTACAGAATCTAGTAATTTGATCATGAAAACTTCCCCTTAATTGGTAAGTAACTACCATTTCATCTGTATTTCCAAACATTTAATGGGCCACAACTTACCAAAGAAGATCTCTTGAAAAAAACATGTAACCATAAGCCATCCTCCATAAAAGAGCACAGCTAAATCAAAGTAATGTAAATAGTCAAAAAGTGTAAATATTGACTGAGTTATATAATATGTTAGTGATTGTGTATGTAAGATAGTAATTAGATTTAAATACTTAACAGGTGGCATGAAACTTTAATATAGAAACAAGAGCAAAAGGTAATGGTGAGTTAAAGAAATGTGTAATACACAACCCTTCGTCCCTGCTTCTTTAAAAGCTGAGGAAATCTAAGTTTATACTTCTAGATGGAATTTCCTTCCAAGCTACATCTCAACTAAGTAGAAATGGCCTCATATATCAAGGACCATCAGCCTTTCACTACTATCTATGTAGTGGGATAAATTACTCTGACAACACTCATTTCTGGGAACATCATATTTACTGAGAATAGCAATTAATCACTTAAATTTATATTTGAATAAAATCTGTTTCCAGGAAATATTTTAATTTTATTGTGCCTTTTATAATTCCGCTGGGCAAATTAGGTGACTTTCACTAGAAAATAGATATTCAAAAAGGTTATTACTTAAGATTGCAATCTGCACAATCACCTAAATCCAACTTCTCCTTTGAGGCTTAAATTTACTGTAACTCATGCATATTTAGCTACACAATTTTGATTCATTTTAAGCTTGTACAAGATGTCTGAATTAGCAATATAAAGTAGTAATCTTCAGGTTTTAAAATGAAAGTTTAAGCACCTTTTAAAAATAAAATCCACTTAGAGATCAGTGTTTTGTGTGATAATTCCCTGTGCTTTGATTTATAATGTTATTTCTGTAAGAAGTTATTGTTATACGATCTTTATATCATTTAATGTAACAAATAATTATTAGATGGTGCTGCAGGATATGTATGATTTTAAATTGGAAAAAAATAAGATGGAGACCATACATACTTTATTGAGCTCATTTGAGTAAGATATATAACAATACTCTAACTCTCCTCACGATCAGTAAGAACATCAAAGTGTTAAGTTACTGAGATGAATTGAAGTTTTATGTAACATAAAGACTTGCAAATATTGAACTTTGCCATAAATTATTAATGTTATTTAAAAACTGTGGACTTTCATCATGATAATTTCTTATACATAATTAAATGTGCTAATATTTTCTTTCTAATTTATTTTGCATACATTAACATTTTTCAATCCTAATACTTCAGTAATTTCTTTACACACAGTTTGTTAAAAAATAACTGACAATAATAAACTTTCATGGAGCACATTCTACTTGTTAGTCTATCATATTCTATACTAAATCATGTGTGATCTTTGTCACATTTAATCTGCTAATAATCTTCTGACAAAAGTACTATACCGCAATTAACATTATTTTAATATTTTAGTGATTTTAAAGTATCAGGGTATATTACCTTATAGGTTGTTACTGATGCTAGATATTATTTGCACATTTCTTTACTTATTGATGTGTGTTTTTTTAAGTAAATACCTGCTAATGGCCAGACAGTATTATAAGTGCTGCAAATATAGTATGTGCTGAGGAATATTAATGAATAGGACAGACATCAGTTTCCTACTGTCATTGAATTTATATATTAGTATTGAAGGTCAGGAACCAAATACATAAAAATATAATATGATAATTTCAGATAGTATAACTACCATGAAGAAAATCAAGCCAAGTAATAGATAATAACATAGAAGAGTGCCAGGGAGCCAAAACTGGTTTGGCTCAGTGGATAGAAAGTCGACCTGTGGACTGAAAAGTCCCAGATTCGATTCCGGTCAAGGTCAAGGGCATGTATCTTGGTTGCGGGCACATCCTCAGTAGGGGGCGTGCAGAAGACAGTTGACCAATGTCTCTCTCTCATCAATGTTTCTAACTCTCTATCCCTCTCCCTTCCTCTCTGTAAATAATCAATAAAATATATTTAAAAAATAAAACAAAAACGAAAAGTACCAGGGTGAGTTTCTTGGATGGGTGATGAGGGATAGATATTTTGAAGAAATAACATGAAAGCACACTCAGCAAGGGTGCCCAAGGGCCAACCATTGGAAAAGAACCTGAGTAGGACTGAACTGCCTATTGTCAACAGCAAACAAACCAAAACATTGGTACTGTGACTTAAACTTGGTGAATGAGAGAATTATATGAAATGAGGTCAGAGAGTTAGGCCAGAAGCAAATCGGTCTGCAACTTATAAATTTTAGCTTTAAAGTTTGGATTTAATTTGTTAAGGACACTTACCTAAAACTTGAATTTAAATATAAAACAACTGTGATTTCTAGGATGTTTGACTATTTTTACTCCTGATTGAAGCACAATATTTAATAACTCTGTAAAGTGAGAAGTTAACCTAGAGAAAGGTGATACAATAAGAGTATTTTCTGTGCTCTCTAATAAAAGGATTAGAGGTGGGGTAGATAAGAGATCAACTGAAAGACTTGTATGCATGCATATAAACATAACCAATGGACACAAGACACTGGGGGGTTAGGGTATGCATGGGAGTGGGTGGGCAATGGGAAGATATGTACACATGTAATAAATTAATAAAAAAATAAAACTAAACTAAACAACAAAAAAAGGATTAGACTACTTTGGTAGCTACTTAAGCTAGTTCTGTCTTGCAGAAGATCTTAAAAGGTTGAAAGTCTCCAATTTTCTCCAATTTTTTATTGTTCAAAGTATTACATATAATCCTTTACCCCCTTTAACCCCTTCTCCTTATACCCCTCTCCTAGGCCTACTGAATGGGTTATGCATATATACATATAAGATCTTTGGTTAATCTCTTCTTGTCCCCCTTCTTCTGAGATTCCTTGTCTGTTCCATATTTCCATGTCTCTATATCTAGTATTTTGTTAATCACATTCCACATATGATTGAGATCATGTGATACTTGTCTGTCTCTGGCTGGCGTATTTTGCTTAGCACAATACTCCCCAGGTCCCTCCATGCTGTATCAAGGGTAAGAGAGTCTTGTTTTTTTATAGCTGCACAGTATTCCATTGTGTAAATGTACCAGAGAGTTTTAACTACTCATCTACTGAAACATCTGTGCTAACCTCCATTACTTTTTGTTTTAGCACAGTTCATTATTACTAGTATCATTATTATTCATGATGATTTACTAGTGACCCGGTGCATGAAATCTGTGCACATTAAAAGAGAAAATATTTTAATATTGCTATTCACGTCCCCAGGACCAGCACTAGGCCGGAGGTAGCCTCATGTTCCTGGCCAAGTGCCTGGCTGGAAAGCAGCTTCATGTTCCAGGCTGATGCAAGTCTCCACCCATCAATGCTGCAAGTCGCTTCCCACCCGCATTTACCTCACATGTAGCCTGTTCGGTTGTTATGATGTCATGGCGTGATGATCATTTGCATGTTAGCCTTTTATTCTGATCATGATATCTGGCCCAACTTTTTGATTATTATGTGTGATAAGTTCCTGGAAATGTAATCATCCAGCCCAGGACCCTGAATATTTGCTACATCCTGTCAAACTGTCTCCAGAAATGCTGCCCCGGAACAGTGCTATCTGGTGTCTGTCTCTTCACACCCTCTCCTGTACTGAATATTGTGATTTTTTAAATGTTCCAGGTATCTTTCCTTTGCAATGACTTGATTACCTACAAAGTTAACCTTTCTCATGTATATTAGTTACTTTCTTTCTCTTTAGTTCAAGGTCCTTGCTCGGAGATATTCTTCTTTGATTAATCTTATTTCATTTGAGTTCATGGAAGCAATAGCAGCTTTCATGGAGGATGGTGGGGGATTAGAGGGGAGAGAGTGGTACTGGACCAGATGTGGTTAGCAATGCTCCTGTTAAAGGTTAGATCAGAGGTGAGGGGGATAAGTGAGGTGTTAGGTTCTGAGACTGAAATGTTAGGGTGAGAGTACAGTCAAAGGTCACCCTCTGGGAGGTTGGGCCCCTGGGGTCTGGTGGTGAGGATGAGGGTCAGACCCAGGTTTGGTGAGGGATGCAGGAGGGGAGCAGTCTAGCTGGGAAGGCCCATGGGTCTGAGCAGCTCCCCAGATTCAGGCGCCCAGCACTCACTGCTAGTGCCAGGGCCACCACACTGTCCAGGCCCCTTGACAGCCAGAAGCACCTGTAGTTTCAGCTCCAGTCACACTGCTGGGACTGCAGGGAGTTGTGGGCTCCCACTCCTGTACCTCCCCACTTCCGAGCTGGGAATGCCCCTTTTCAGGGAAAGCGCCTGACCGACTCCAAAGGTGACGTCACCTGGTGATGCCATCAGCAGACATGCCTGATGCTGCATGATCTGGGGGGAGACTTTATGGGAGGAGGTCCTCTGTCCCCTGTCCTTGCCACCACAGGCCTGGAGACCTCATCCCTGCACACATGGTCATCTGTAACCAGCACCCAGAGGCTGGGGTGGGGGTAGGGGTTTCCCAGTGGTGTCAGAAACTGCTCATCCCAAGGGTCCCTGGGTCTCAGTGTTGCCACATGACTACATGGTCTCAGTGTTATGCCACTACTTTATGATGCCAGTTTTGCATCTTAAACTTAAATCAACCACAAGGACGGCTTTCCTCTTTGCCCTCCCAAGACTCAGTTCTGTTGCATATGCTCCTTTCAAAGGAAAATTTCTAGTTCTTGGCCATGTGGCGTGTTGCTGACTTTTCATTCTAGGTTTGCACATGGGGCATCCTGAATTCTGTGAGAATGGTGACTCTGTCTGTTATACAGCAAGCCTGTGAAGGAATAAATATGATCCCTATTTTACATCTACTCTCAGACTGTAGTAACATTTCCCCAAGTGGACTGGATCCTATAAACCAGTTCCCATGCTCCACTACACTGAATAAGAATGAGGATCCAAGCTCACCTTTCAAATGAGAAGCCAATGAGGCAGCCTCACATCCCGACCTAGCACTCGACTGAGAGGCAGCCTCATGTCCCAGGTGGCACAACTCATCACCCCCATCCAAGCTGCTGCAAGTACCCATCCACCTGCACTTAAAGCACATGCAGCTTGCTGATGGGTCATTATGTGACAGTGTCCTGACCAATTTGCATATTAACCTATTATAAGTATAGATATAGATCATTGCTCCTTTTGAAAATGATCTGGCCCTACATCTTAAACACTTATATAAATACTAGAGGCATAGTGCATGAATTCATGCACGGGTGGTGTCCCTTGGCTTGCTGGCAATCAGGGACGATCAGGGCCTGTCTCACCCAGTAACAAAGGGGGCTAATTGGGGCTGGGAGGTTGGCCGGCCAGCCCCAATTGGAGCCAATCAGAGCCTGCTGGCTGGGGGGAGGAATCATAGGAGGTTGGCTGGCTGTGGGAGGTTTGCTGTGGGTTCACACTGACCACCAGGGAGCAGCTCCTGCATTGAGCGTCTGACCCCTGGTGGTCAGTGAACATCAAAGTGACCAGTCATTCAGTCAACAGGTCATAAAGTTTGCTTAGGCTTTTATATATATAGATTTGACTTCTGTTTTCTGTCCTCTATTACATATACAATTTAACCTGACTCCTTGTCTTTTCTTTTCAAATTTAATTACCTATTGTCTTTTAGAAATATTTCCCACTCTTTTTTTTCCCCTATCCACCTTCTTCACATTTTGTGTCCTTTTTTCTAATCTTTTATTATAGCTTACTATTTTTTTATGTGTCTTTTTTTGTTTGTTTGTTTATAATATCATGTGGTTTGTTTTTTTCTTTTTCATTCTATTTAAGATGGAAACAAATTCTATGAATTTTTTTTCTAATTTCTACATTAAATTCTTTCCTCATGTTCACTTATAGTGAAAAAATAAACAAACTGGATTATGTGATTGGTAACTGACGTCCAGTCCCTATCTATATTCTTAGCATCAATATTCATATAGTATAACTCCATTTATTTTTAAGAATAATATTTTTACATCCTATTTACTTCACTCTTACATAAAATGATGCCAAGAAAAACACTCTTTATGTTTGATATGGGTCTTTAAATTACAAACTTCAATATTCAATATTTCTGTGAGGCTTTCTTATATTTTCTATGTATGTGCCCTCTAAAAATATATTTCTATAAAGCACTATGATTCCCCCTTCCTTTTAATCTACTCGTTTTCTAGAAATTATGTTCTCTAAATAAATATAGAAAGATACATAACAGAAGGAGAAAGTGAGGAAAGCACCCTATTTTCTTGAGAAGGCAATAGTCAAGTGGTATGCAACTGAAGAATGGTTTCTGGGAGTCATAGAGTTTATTTCTAACCTCCAATGCATAAAATTGAGCAGTATTGTTTATCTTATTTTCTGCCAATAAATCCTAGTGAAGCCTTTGATTGATTTCATGATTGTTCCATTGGTCTTATCTTTAGAGCCTAGTAATTGGTTGTCTGCCAGTCCTAGTTTTAGTATTATAATGGGAATCTAAAAGAGGTGTATCTGGAACTTGTCATAATATGGTGCTTTTTCAGTGGATTGCTAAGTATTTTCATTTACTCCAGAGTTATTTGATTATTGAATATTATTTTAATAATACTTAATGTATGACTTTTTTCCTCAACATTGTACACTCAGACATAAAATCATAAAAGGTACAAAAACTAACATAAAGATTTGAGCCCTAGCTGGTTTGGCTCAGTGGATAGAGTGTTAGCCTGTGAATTGAAGGGTTCTGGGTTTGATTCTGGTAAAGGGCACATGCTGGGGTTGTGGGCTTGATCCCCAGTGTGGAGCGTGCAAGAGGCAGCCAATTAATGATTCTCATTATTTTTGTTTCTCTCTCTCTCTCTCTCTCTCTCTCTCTCTCTCTCTCTCCCTTTCCTCTCTGAAATCAATAAAACATATTTAAAAAAAGATTTGAAATCTCACAACCTAGATAGCATTCTTACTGCTACAGGGTCACCACTTTCTTTGACATATCTATAAAAGCCTAAGTGACCTTTTAACCTTTTGGCCTTTCCACCATTCAACCATTCAACTGGTAGCTATGATGTACACTAATCACCAGGGGACAGGCACTCAATGCACCGGTATGGAAAAATGGGACAGGCTAAAGAATTCATGCACTGGTGGAGTTCCCCTGCCTTGCCAAAACTGGCAGTCTGACATCCCCCAAAGGACCCCAGATTAGGGAGAGCACAGGCCAAGCTGAGGGACCCCACCCACCCATGCATGAATCCATGCTATGGGCCTCTAGTTTGAAATAATAAAGAATACAGATGCTACTTAAAACTCATTCTAATAGATTTCAAAAAATTAAGGAAGCTGAAAACTTGCAGAATATTCCAGAATGAATAGGACAATGATAGTATTTGAATAATCTTAGAGGCTGCCTTGTGGTGAATGGATGGCCTGGCTTATGTATTTTAATATAAAAGATTTCATCATGTTCCCAGTGACCTTGTATTATATTTATAAAAGTTTTCAAATGTGCTTCTTTTTTGTTGTTGTTCCTACTTGAGTAAATAACTATCAATAGAGATTTTATATTTGGTAACAAGTGATTATATAATAGAATGAATAGTAAAAGAATTGGATAAATTGAATTAATAGATTACTGAATTTTTATACAAGCTTAATATATTTGTTATTAAATTAAAGTCAAGCTTTATTTGTTTTCTCAGATGTTGCTTATAGATATTTTCAGCATTACTTGTATATTTTTGTCAATCAAAACTTAGTTTTCCATCTAATTTACATTAGATTTACTTTAAAATGCATATGTCTAATATTTTATTTTATTAAATTATTTTACACACATGGAGATATTTTTCACATGAATTTACATTGTTTTATTTACTGTATATTCAAATATCAACTTAAGATGATTAATTTTAAATGCAGAATATTTTTGAACCCTAAACTTTATAGTTGTAGAGGTATTTTTAGAGAAGTTTTCAAAAGTAATTATGCATTTTCTTTTCCATTCTGTTACTTTATAGAAAAAGAAAAGAAAAGAGAGAAAGGGAGAGAGAAAGAGAGCATGTGAATCAAACTAAGTACCCACTTCATGTAAAGTTATATAAATTCCATGTATTTGTTAATATCATCTATCTTTACTTCTAAAATTATTTATAACTATTATTTTGAATATTTTATCTCAATAAACTCATAGGTTGGGTTAATGTCACTTAAATAATGTTGATATTTTTGCCTACGTCTATGTTAAATTTACATTCAAGTAGGATTTCTTAATAATTAATTATTTGGAGTATAATGTATTAATATAAAACTATAACAAACCAAAATGCAACTTAGCTTTATTTGACCAAGATAGAAGATTTTCCTTTCTTTTAATTTCAACCTCCCTGCCCTGAGACACTGCTAAATCATTTCAGATGACTTGTAAATTCATTAATTTACATAGTTAAACATTTTCCATAGAAAAGAGAAGTAAATATGCATGAAACATTGAATACATTTTAACCAATTTATTTTGGGAGCAATTCTTCTTGTTTCTAGGCATATTTTAATGTGTAAATTTGCAGAAGGAATACCATGGCTTAATCAGATTATTAATTTGTTAACATGCCCTTTTTGAGGAAAATGAAAGATACAAGAGTAAAATGATAAATTGCAAAGTTTTAAAAATAAAACTCATCTTTCAAAGGGAAAGTTCGGAGGGTAGTTCTTAAATGTGAATGCCCAGATTTTATTATAAAGTAGAAAAATGACCAACTAAAAAATTAAACATAATTGTGTAAGTGTTAAGCTTTGGAAAGATATAGAGAAGAGTTACATAAGTTATGTTATCATTTTCTTATATCCAGAATCAATTTATATTATCAAAACACTTCATAAATCTAGAAACAGTGCTATGAGAGTTAAGTACTAGATTCATTGACGGGAGGGATGCTCTCTGGGAGGTGGGTCTAGGGTGTAAAGGAGAGAGATTGGAGTCAATTCCATTTCATCTTAAGCTCAACTGTACTTTCCATTTACTGCCATAAACATGCATGATTATGATGATAATATACTTTTTAAATTAGGTATCTTTAAAAATCATCTATTAAGTTTTATTTCAAAGGTCCTAGATGTGACTAGGAAAAAAACACACAAATAAACCCTATATATCCACACCTTCATGTGGAACCAAGTACCACAAAGGAAATTCTGGAAACTTTCAGCAGAAAGTCTTTTGCTATACTCATTTAATGGTTAATCAACAAATATTTATGCAGCACCTTTTCATATCAGGCATAAATATTATGGGAAAAATATATAATATTCCTGCTTGGTGGAACTTCCAATCCATAGAAAGAGATTGACACTCAAATAAAGTCCCAAATAAACATATGCATTAGAGGTAAAATTTTGAGTCAACTCCATCTGTACTCAAATTAAAGGACTGGGTATGGAATATATTTCTTAAGAGGAAAATTGAAATCAAATATAACATAGACTTTGACAGGGAATTGGGGAATCTCCAACATATCAGAAAAATGTAGAAGGTAGAAACTCAATAAAGCAAACCAGAAGGAGAAATGCTCAGGACCAGGGAATAATTTATGGAAAGCAGTTTCATTTGATCAGAAAAAAAGGGATTTGTGTGACAAGTGTCATTATCCATTTGTGAAGCTCTAACAAGCTAAGATGCCCAAATATTAGAAACAAATGTGGTTACATTTTCTTTTTAGTGTGTTCCTTTTAAAACAGCTATGTAAAATCACTAATTGGTTAGTGTTTTTGTTCAAGAGTAAGTCAGTAAGTTGTTAGGGCCACTGGTAGATTGACAGCTCAGAGGCTCTGAGAAGACTGTGGGCAAGCAGCCAGAACTTGATCCTCAAATCCACGTGCTGGAAAGATGGCAGTCAAATAGTGGCCAGTTTCTAGAAGCCCAAATATGTCTGTAAACAATGTTTTTTTGATAGCTTCTTCTAAATGCCAAAGGCTGCCTAACATCTATCCGAGTCCCGATAACAGTAAAAGGCATTTCACTATCTGAATCCAATATTTACTTGGATTTAAAATAGATTCAACTTGTGCTTTAAGTTGATGTCTGAACAAGTATTAGAACACACTTTACTAGTCTTTAGTTGTTTTTACCCCATTTTCATGTGTGTGTGTGTGTGTGTTTCATGTAATTTTATGTTGAAATTTACAGTGTTCTAAATAAGCAAAGCATTCAATGAGTAAATGAACGTTGGACAATTTTTAATAATTAGGCTATTATGAGGACACTAGAGGCCTGATGCACAAAATTCTTCAAGGGGCTCAGCCTTCACAGTCTGAGCTTTATCTGGAAAATCTGGATATTCATTCGGCCATCAGGTCGAATTAGTATATTATGTTTTCATTATTATAGATATTTTAGTATATGTCTCATGATAAAACTGGCAAACATAAACCTTTAATTTTTAGATAGCTGTTCACTAAAGAGCAATTCAGCCTAGCAGAGTAGTAGTTTTGCTTGTTAATTTTAGTATGGGAGGCTAATCTTTTAGACATTAATTATTCTTTTTCTTTCAAATACCTCATTGGTTGGCATTATCATTATTAAATATCAAAATGTGAAGAAAATATTTGCTGATAGTTTCATGAATACTCCCATTGATGAATCTGTTTATTCACATTTAAGACTCAAATAAGTGCTTATCTCAAGAATAAAAGGAAGAAAATTATTCATGAAAATTGGATGTGATCTTTATTTTTCTTTTGTCAAACTCTTTTTTTTATTGTGTTACATGTATACATATCTCCCCATTGCCCCCCTCTTCCAGGCATACCTTAATCCCCCAGTATCTATGTTCATTGGTTATGCTTATATGCATAGATACAAGTCCTTTGATTGATCTCTTCGCCACCTCTCCTTAATCTTCCTGCTATAATTTGACAGTCTGTTTGATGTTTGCTTTTTTGTCAAATTCTTTATAAACTATAGCCATTCCTGCAATTCTCCATCTGCTCACTATAAGCAGTAGGGCATTTTGAATCACAAATGAATTCCTAATACATATAGTAATCAAACAATTTATTTTTAATTAAAAACTCAAAATATATTGTTTATGCTAATTTTAGGGTATGCTCAATAAGTGAAATTAAATTGGGAAAATTACCTTGATGCAAAAGTAGTATCCAATTACACTACCAGGCAAATTATCCCAGATGTAATAAAACAGAGGACCTTACAAACAAAATTAAATTTTTCAATCACATAGTTTATTAAATCAACTTAAAATACATAGGGATAAGCAAAGAGAGAGATGGGAGAGATTAGTGTACTTGGGATAAGGTGCAGGAAGGTTGGGAAGACCATAATACCTGAATGCTGAGGTATGTAGTGTTTATATGTTCCAAACAATGGCCACGTTATTTTCCCCAATGATTGTGTAGTTATGAGGTCCAAAGTTATAATTTTGGGAAGGGACTCACAGAGGAGTAAATATGCTGGCTCAATGTAGCTGTGTGGACCACACGGGGACAAGCATGCCTAACCAATAGTAGTAGTTTGCAATTAATCTGCTGAACAGCCATACATTTTATTTGTGTTTCTTAGAACATATCTAGAGTTAGAATCCTTATCAGCAATGGCTAGCAGAACTAGACCTTAGAACATATATGATAAAAAATCAATATACAGAGAGGAGGAGAGAGTTAGAAACATCGATTGGAGAGAAATATCTATCAGCCGCCTCCTGCACACTCCTACTGGGGATGTGCCCTCAACCAAGGTACATGCCCTTTATCGTAATTGAACCTGGGACCCTTCAATCCATAGGTCGTTGCTCTATCCACTGAGCCAAACCAGTTAGGGCCATGTGTGTGTGTGTGTGTGTGTGTGTGTGTGTGTGTGTGTATGTGTGTGTGTAGTGCACAGGTACCTAGATATCTTTAATACTTCTTTAAATTTTAGTATCTTTCGGTGCCTCCATATTTTTTATTTATGTTTAACATGCATGGCTTGCTTATTAGCTGCTTATCTCTACAGACTTAACATGCCTTGAAACATGTTGTATATGTTTCTGAACCACAAGCTCTTGCATCATTTTATATAAAATTGAACATTCTCTTAAGCCAAGACTTTTCCAAAATTTAAAGCCAAAAGTTTTCCCCTTTATTATAACATGTCAAAAAAGGGTTAAAATTTCAGTGCAGGTTTCAGTTGAAAGTACATTATTCCTAAAGTGACTTGGAAATGTACTGAAGTAATGATTCTTCAATTCTGGTAATTGGGGGGTCAATAGATGCAGACATAGATGTTTACAAAAGAATAAACATTAAAGCAGTCTAAACTAAAGATTTTAGTTTTGATCCAAGTTCAAAATTAGTTAAGGTGAGGGATCTGTAGAGTTACAAGATTTAAAAAAAATGTTGTGAAGTTATGCAGAAAAATGCTTAAGCTCACTTGGCTAAGAAAAAAGGTGTGGGGAAAGTTTTAGATTTGAATATTGATGTGTTCTCCTTTGGGGACACCCAGCAGAGTAAACTTAGAATAATGATCAACATCACTATGGATCAAAGGAAGCAGTTATAAGAAGAAAAATTTTCTTATGGGATTATAACTGCAGAAAAGAAAAATAAAACTTTTCCTTTTTGACTTTCCTTTTTGACTTGCTTCTTTAGAACTTTATAAATGTAGGCCTATGTACCCATGTTTGCCCATACATATAATTTTAATAAGATAATAGCACATAACATGGCTAATGGAATAAAAGAGTCCAACCACAATTTTTGCAGAGATATAGAATGCAAAAAATTAACATAATGGGAGCTACTAAGACCTATGCAAAGTAGACTAAGCACTCTCATAAAGCACGAACTCATAATTTTATCCAGCCTTGAAATCTCATCTTAAAATTATCAAAACACCAAACATAATACCAAACAAAACTCAAGAAAATACCTCTATACCAAATTCTGGTAAAGTTTTCTTAAAATGTGCATGCAGAAACATTGTTGGTATTTTAAATAAATGCAACATTCTTCTAGAAGGCTAGAGGACCAGAGGTAAGGCAATACATATTAGAGGCATAAAGATATTTTTACCCTTAGCAAAATAATTCCAATCAGAAATATACTTCAAATCAACTTATCAATAAATGCAGATAAATTGTATTAATGTATTATATCAATGGTTTCTAAATTAGCAATAAATTGGAGTAAAAATGTTTAGTGCTTTAACAATGGAGTATTACATACAATTGAGTGTTGTGCTAAAAATAAAATGGTGATGATCCACCTTTTTAAAAAGAATATCTATATAACTCTTTTCTAAGCACTTGTTTTCACAACTAATATAGTAAAATTAATTTTGATGCATAGCTTGCATCTGAACTGTATTTACTTGTAATTGAATCACCAGTTCAGTTACTAGAAACATCTTTAGCTTTGGACTTTATTATGACAATAAATGATAAAGGTTGTGTAATAACTATTGTGCTAGGGACAAGATCCTTATTATTAAGAATGAATATTGCCTTTTATATTTAAAATATAGGTATAATAAAATGCTGTATTTTCACAATGACATGCAGATTTTATAAAACTAGACAGCTTTTAATCTCATGAAATAAACCTACAAAATTATTGTTATCGTGAAAACTAGCTGCTATGTCTATTTCCCTTATTCAAGCAGTTCTTATTACATGATTTTTAATGTTATTTATGCAGCAAATGTATGAATAACTACAAAAAATGTGTGACTACAAAAAAAGTGTGAAAACGGTAGTTGTGTCTTGACACATAAATTCATGTGGACGATAATGTGTGAAAACAAATAAGGATATGAGGCTAAGTCACTTAAATTGCTGCATTAAATGACTGTATAATATTATCTTGGAAATATAAGAAGATATAAAATATAAAACCTAGGGGTAAATCAATGTTAAGTTGGACTTTAAAGAGTGCTAAGCAATTTTTTCAGGATACATTAAGTAATGAAAACCTTCATAAATTTTGTTACAATTGCAACCTAGCTGAACAATGGATATAGTTAAGAAATTGCGTTAGAAATCTAGCAACTAACTTGTAAAGGAAAAAAGAAAATTAGTCATAACTGTCCAAAACATAATAATTTCTTATGTTCAATAGACCATACTATCTTCTTTTTTATGAGACAAGGCAATATAAACTAAGATGCATCTACACAAATTAATTACTCAGAGGCAGAAGATAATAAATAATTATTGAAGTAATTCTGAAAGTGGATATAATTAGCACCATTAATCATCAGCCATAAATTATTTAATTCATAATAAATCCTGGAAGAAAAATTAGTATTATAGTCACTTTTATATTTAAATTTTATCATCGGATTGCTTTCAACTGAAACATATAATGTCTTCAAATATTTTTAATTGTTTTGGTTCAATTAATATTGTGAGGTTACATTAACTTTCACTGAATAAAATAATGACTTTAAGAGCCAACTCTGTAATTATTTCAGTTCTAGAATTTCTATTAGATATAAACTCATTAGCTTTCCACACCCCCAAGAAACTCTAACTTATTGGAACTAATTTAAAAAATTCTAAATAGAATATTAAAATAAGGAAGAGGAAACATATATAAAATTAGATTATAATAGCAGTTATCTATAAAGGCACTTTAGAGCTGTCTGATTTGAAAAAAATTAAATGTTTAGTGTGTGATGTTAGTTTTATCTGTTATGAAAAATCCTGATGTATAGTAATAAGAGTTTATAAACATTTTGATTGTATACAGCATAGGAATATTCAAAGCTAGTGTAGGAGAGGAAACACTTTCTTTTATTTTATCCTCTTAGATTTGCTTGGGATCCTGCAGATTAGACTGACAGATTATCAGAAGAAAAACAGAAATTTATTAACACACACACACATCTAATGAAGGACATACATCTGAGGTTATTAATTTATGTCTTTTCTGGTAAAGAGAGGAGGGAGGACACCTTTATAAATGTATGTCCTACTTTTAGGAAAGTAGGAAGAGGGCAGAGAGCTTTTCTTATATTTCTTTCTTTTCAATTTCATCGAGTTCTACATAATTATTATGTGGAAATGGCATAATTTAGAGTAGCATTTTTACGCAGATCTGATTCATTGATGAACCTGAGTACTTGGAAAACATTGGGATCTTGCCTGATTTACATGGGAAATAGTGGGGAATTATGCTGAAAGGAACTAAAATGAATGGGAAGGGCAAGACAATACAATATATTCCTATTTAGGATCAGGATAAATACAATGTGAGGCAGGGCAATTGGAGTTCTGCATTGATTGTTTTTGGGAAAAATTGGGGGAAATCAGGAGAGGTGGAGAGCTGAAGTTTATGAGACAAGTAAACAGAAGTAAAGAAAATATATTCAGAGGCATTTTTGAGATAATGAATTATATAATTTTGAATTTAAGAAAAAACTTTAGTAAAGATTAATTTGTGTGTGTTTTGTATTATTTATTGAACATCAACTTCAAGTATCAAGGCAGGAACAAGAATCATTGACTGGATAAGCACATTTTGTTAAGTTGTGGAAAAGGCTGAATTATTCAGAGTAAAGTTTTGTCAGGTTTCACTGTTTCTAGATTGCAGCGAATTGTTTTTGCATTAAATTTAAATTCTTGTATAAGTAATATGGGATTGGATTGTATTTCTACAATGTGGTGAGGGTTCATATTATTAACTAATGTTCTTAGAAGTAGAAACTTTATGAAACTGAATGGCAAGCATTATTTTGCTCCCTCTGAGCAATGCTGCATATAAAAGAAAAATGTATAAAATATGAATGTTGCTTAGGTTGTTTCCTGTCCCATTGCTCATGGAAGATAGTGTGCTAGCCTTTATTTTTTAATTTAGAGATTGATATATAATAATATAATTGGTAAAACAACAACACAACAGTGGGATAGTAACATATTCATGGAGGAGTGGGCATGTAATTGGAATTAAAGAGAAAAGTACTTCAAAGTAGTTTGTTTTTTCCAATTAGTTTGATACTGTTTTGAAAAGGAAATATTTCACTACTTCAGCTTCGATTAATTTGTTATGTAGCTTGTGCTAAGAATCAGACACTTTTTTTTCTCAAATTGAACATTAAGTGATTGGACAATATGATATCTTAAAATTCCTTTAAGTTTTATTATTCCCACAATTATCTCTTTAAGGAAGGAATTAAAAAGCAAGAATTAGGAGTTGTCTCTGACTGGCAATATAATTAATGAACAAACTGGAGGTGGTGGACATGTGGAGATGATCATGTTTAATACCTTGATTGGGGTGATAGAATCACAAGCATATACATATGTCCAAACTCAGATTTTGTATATCAATTATATCTCAGTTTTTTAAAAAAATAAATGAATGACCTTTTTAAGATACCAATTTCTACCTTTCATTTCTAATGTATTTGCTTAACTGCATCCCATATAAAAAGATAATTCATTTTTTATTCATATAAATTTTCTAATTGTATTAAAAGAATGGAAGTATTAAAAAGAAAATATCTATAGTACTAGAGCCCCAGTGTACAAATTCATGCACAGTTAAGGTCCCTAAGCCTGGCCAGGGATCAGGACTGATCAGGGCTTTCTGGCTTCTGGCCCAGGCCTTCCTTACCAGCCTGCTGGCTGTTACGTGTGGTCTCCCTTCCCTGACTGCCAGCTGCCAGCTGGGGCCTTCCTTCATTCCAGGCCACCCCCTGGTGGTCAGTGCACATCATAGCAAATGATCAAACTCCCAGTCTCTTGGTCAAACTCACGAGGGGATACTTTGCATATTAGGCTTTTACATATATAAATATTTAGGAACAAATATGGAATATGTTTTGCCTCATTGCTTCATTTCAGCATTTAGTTATTATTTTAATATTCTTTGTGTAATAAAATAAGTACATTTTTAAAATATCAAGAATGTATCCTTAAATCATTATAAATATTGTCATTGATTGAACCCATATACAATTTAGAGACCCAGGCATTAATTGCACAGGAGATTCATCTCCTAGGGTGAATAAAGTGATCATAAATATTAAATACCATGTTACAGGTGCTTTATCTTTAAAATGGTTATCAATTTATAGTTCATAAAGCAGCCACATCAACATTATCTGGGAGCTTTCTAAAAATGTAAATTTTTAGTTTTACTGAATGAGATCTATAGTGATAGGAACTAGGTATCTGTATTTTAATATACCCGCAAGATGATTATTATGCACAATAAGTCTGACACCTACTTGGGTAGATTACCAAGGAAAAAGAATGAACTGATTTTCTTTCCTGGAATCTGATATCCATTAAAATTTATTTGAAGCCAATGATATTTGAATAGCTTTAGTGGAGAGCATTGATTATCTTTCATATCCTTAATTTTAATGTGAGGCTGTGACTTTTATTGTCTCTTGGACTAACTTTTTTATCCTTGATTTTATTTGAAAGAATTTATGTTAGGAAGGAATGTGCAAAAGTGTAAACCAATGAAAATACAGATTGAAAGCAAACTTTGAAAGTAACTGATATAGTCACACTCAACAATTAATCTTATTCGTTTGCAAAAATCATACAAGTTAGGATCAAGAATAATACAATTTGAAAAAAAAACTAAAGTAGACTAAAAAGGCATGGTTGCCAAAACCTGTTTGGCTCAGTGGATAGAGCATCGGCCTGTGGACTGAAAGGTCGCAGGTTTGATGCCGGTTCAAGGGCATGTACCTTAGTTGTGGGCACATCCCCAGTAGGTGGCGTGCAGTAGGCAGCTGATCAATGTTTCTCTCTCATGGATGTTTCTAACTCTCTATCCCTCTCTGTAAAAAAATCAATAGAATATATTTGAAAAAAGAAAAAAAAACAAGAGTAGAATAAGGTGACAGAGTGTGTTTGTGGGTGGTATTGTATGTGTATTTTGGGTGCATCGTTGAGGAGGCTTTTCATGGAAATGATAATATTAGGGACGGGAATGAATAATGGATATTTGAACAAAAGCATTTCTAGGCTTGAAGATGGAAATGCAAACACTTTGGGGCAGAAGTTTATCTCAGGAATGGAGGAATAGCAAAAAGTCAAGCAAGGCTTGAGGAAAGTGAAAAAGCAGTGGGAAATAAGGTCAAAGATTGAACCATGAGCCATAGTGAAGACCTTGGATTTTACTGTATGTCATTTAACCTCTGTAAAATGAAGAGCTTCTATAGGTGACTTTTAACATTTCTCTAACCTTCAAATAAATATTTGAAATCTTAGTTGGATATGTGAAAAAGCTAGGAATTAATAAAAGGGAACAAATCATGTTATTGACTTTATGGAGTAATAAGAACAAAAAACTTTCAAAATATCCTATACAATAAAAGGGCAATAAGCAAATTGACCCTAATGATGGAACTACTGGGAATGATCACTTGCTATGACATGCACTGACCATCAGGGAGAAGATGCTCAATGCAGGAGCTGCCCTCTGGTGGTCAGTGCACTCCTACAGGTGGAGTTCAGGTCAGCCACAAGCCTGTGAGTACAGAGGTGGTAGCGGGAGCCTTTCCCACCTCCTCAGCAGTGCTAAGGATGTCCAATGTGGGCTCCCAGGCTTCCAGAGGGATATCTGACTGCCATCTTAGACTTAATACCCTGGGGAACAGGGAGATGGCCTAAGCTGGCAGGTGAACATCCCCTGAGTGGTTGTGGACTGTGAGAGGGTTCAGGGTGGGCTGAGGGACCTCACCAAGAGCATGACTTTTCATGCACTGGGCCTCTAGTTTTGTAATAAAATTATGTATGTTTATACTAAGTTATACTAAGGGTGGGCAAATTTGGGGCTGAAAAGGGTTATTAATTGAGTTCCAAATCTTAACATTTTTTTTCCTCTTCCAGGCACATACTATGCATGGAATGAATAATTTTAAAACGGATCCAATATCTCTACATTAAACTATAGTGTCCTTCTGCTCCAAGTAATACCTCTACCCTTTAGTTAATGTAACTAATTGAAGTGACAAAACAACTCTACATAAGAGAGTTGAAAACAGAGTCCTTTGCCAGCTTAGAAATCCTCTTCACAAATGTAGAATGGAAAGAAAACAACTGTATTATTGAACAAGCAGTAAGGCAGAATGTGATGTGCATCACAGGCAATCTGCTAAAGAGATTGCAAAGACAGAAAGACATTTTAATCTTTTATATAGTTGAATAGGTACAACCCAATTGCAGACATTTGCATAAGATAAATAATAACTACCCAAATAAGAGGACTTGACAACACCATTTGTCAGGCATAGTTACCTTAAGTTCACCTGGTAATTGGGATGGCCACCTGTGTTTGCTAATTGTCTTTATCCAAAGGAAAAATAAATGTCATAAATGTTCCAGATCTTTGTGAGAGGGGGGAGGATTGTAGCTTGGAGCCAGCTGCTCATTGAAGTTAGTCTTCTATCCCCTAATAGAAATTGGGAGTGGGCGCCATCTTCCTTGATCAAAGCATTTTAAAGAGATCTGTGGGAAAAAAATTCCAATTTTGTGAGACTGGCAAGAGGAATATTTAGTGGTTAGAGGGTGATCAGGCTGGCAGGCAGGCTAGCAGTTGGGAGCCAGCAGTTCTAGCCTAAATGGGCAGTTGGATATCCCTCGAGGGGTCCCAGATTGGAGAGGACGCAGGCTAGGCTGAGGTACACCTTCCTCTGGGAGGCCTCGGGGGATGTCCAACTGCCCATTTTGGGCAGTCAGCCATCCCTCTCACAATCCAGGACTGCTGGCTTCCAACCCCTTGCTGCTTTCCTATCTGCCTGATTAACTCTAACAGCTTTGCTTGCCAGCCTGATCACCCCCTAACAACTCCCCTGCAAGCATGATTGATACCTAACTGCTCCCTTGCCAACCTGTTTGCCCCTAACTGCCTTCCCCTGCAGGCCTGGTCACCCCTAACTGCCCTTCCCTGCAGGCCTGGTACTTCCTAACTACCCTCCCCTCAGTCCATCTTGTGGTGACAATCTTATATCCACATGGGGGCAGGATCTTTGACCACATGTGGGAAGAATACATGGGGGTTCCCTTGGGGTTTGGGGCAGCCTGGGTGAGGGACCTGTGGTGGTTTGCAGGCTGGCTATAACCCCTAGCGACCCAAGTGGGGGCTTTGATATCTGGGATTTATCTTCTACAGTTGAAACTTTGTAGCCTGGAGTGGAGGCATGGACCAGCCAGGATGTGCAGAAAGCTTGGCTTCCTCCATCGCTGGGGAAACCCAAGCCTCCCTCCTGCTCTCTCCATGGCCACAACCATCTTAGTTGGGTTAATTTGCATACTCACTCCTGATTGGCTTGTGGGTGTAGCTTGTGTATATAATGGAGTTATGGTTAATTTGCATATCATTCTTTTATTAGGATACTCTGAGAAAAGGGAGGGGGAGGGGCTCTTTTCTATTTTCAACTAGAGAAAATTACTTTTTCTTATTTAATTTGTATTTGTGCTTACACTCTTAATTGTAGAATATGTTGAAAGGTCTGGCCCTGCCACTTAAAAATCTGGATGTTTACAGAATAATCTTCCTTCCCTTGTGAATTTAGGAAAATGCTTGCCATTTTGAATAGACAGTGAGGAGATTGCTTTGCAACCTAAAATTTAGAGGTTGATACATGGTGGACTAACCACTGTAGAGAGGTATGGATGGAGAAGAGTAAATAGTTTAAAAATATATTTAGAAGGTGGAATATATTAGATTTGAGAATTAATTGGATGTGTAGGTTAAGAAAAATTCATTGATCAAATGATTATATAGAAGTTTCTGATTTAGATGCTAAGAGCACTGTGGAGCCATTCACTGATATGGAAGCCATTCCCTGACAAAGGAAGAGAGGCAGCTTTAATATGGGGAGGATTTAAGCAACAAAATAAGATGAGCTTAGATATGATGATAAGAGTTTCTATAGAATAGGACACACAAATAAATGTGCAGGTGTGAAAATAGTCTACTATGACTTCTATCTCCCCAAGATGCTCTATACCTTAAAGACTATTTTCTTAACCTGTATCTTTATCACTTCCCTCTTGGCCCCTCCCTTATTTTGTTACAGCAAGTAGTACTGTTTTCTGGAGTTACATTACTGAAGTATAATTGTAAATGAAACAGTTTATTCATCATGACAATAAGATATATTTCTATTTAAGAAAAAGAATAAGTTTACCTAAAACAAACATCTGCCAGCATTTTTTCCCTCTCAAAGTACAGCTGAGATAAATGTGAAAATAAATCCCATTGGTATTCAGGGATGGTGACCCCCATGGTTGAATGTGCAGTGAAATTCTGAATAATGAGAAAATTAATAAGACTTGGAAACTGCACTTATCCAACAATCTGCTTTGTGGCACCTTTTCTTCATGATCCGTTGCCTGAGAGTGATGACAGTGATTGTAACAGCTTGGCTAGAAATTCCTATTGGTAAATACCATCAACTCAGGTAAAGAAATTGCAAGCCCAGAAACAATATCTGATCACTTGTGTGATAAAAGAACTGACACACAGTCATGACTGCTACAGAGCAATGAAAATGTCCTGTTCCTCAAAGTTGTTGTTGTTGTTTTTAATTTTGATTTGAATGTTTAGTTTTCATAAGAAACTGCAAACAACACATATATTAGAAAAATATTTTAAATGCAAATCTAATCTATAGATGTTTTTTGGTTGACTGTTAATATGCTGTTATTGTTACTGTTACTGTTGTTTTGAAATTGAACTTGAATGCTTTAGTGGGGTCTTTAAACTTGATTTTCCACAGGCATCATCTTAGCTCATAGTCCTATAGAAGCCCTAATTTACATGTTTTTTAACATACATGTTTTATTGATTTCAGAGAAGAAGGGAGAGAGAGAGACAGAAACAGCAATGATGAGAAAGAATAATTTATTGGTTGCCTCCTACACCCTCCTACTGGGGATTGAGACTGCAACCAGGGAACATGACTTGACCTAGAATTGAACGCTGATCTCTCGGTTCATAGGTCAATATTCAACCACCAAGCTATACCAGCCGGGCTTCACTTAAAAAAAAATCATTTGGCCTTATAGGCCTTTAAATCTATGACTTCTGATCCCTCTGTTTGTATCTATGATTTTATGATTACTGGTTATAAGAATTTAGATAAAATCTTGTAAATTTGCATCATGCAACATAGTATGGCTTGTATTTTGTTAAGAGTAATACTGTTCTTCAGTGTTTTTTAGATAATCTCACTCTACATTGAAAACAAGAGTAGACCCAGGATCATCCAGATACTGGCTAAATATTTAGAGAGACTCACAATTCTATGTTTGTTAGAATAGGAATGCATTGAATTCACCTTCTGACCCAAATTCTCATTTTAATGCTGAGGAGAGAAGAGTCCTGGTGGGGATGAATTCTGAGACAGATTCAATTGACCAAAAAGAATTGGGGATTGGCAACCTCACATTTTGTTTTATTGAATGTAAGAGAGCCTAGGATCTGCAATAAGGAACTAAAATGCTACTTCTGATATTCAACAGCTAGGTGACAAATATTGTGGATTGGCAGTGACTTACGTTTTATGTTTTGTTTTGTTTTTCATCTATAAAATTAGACCCACTTAAAGACAGAGTCATTAATTTCTTCTTCTCATGTTCTTTTTCTTTAAATATAGGTTCATTCACACAACCACATAAACTATAAATAAATATGCAAGAGTGCACACAGGTATTTAATGTTATTATATTTATGCAATTGGTCTTAGGATAGTTAACATTTGAATCTACAGTTGCAATGACAAAGTAAGCCAACTTTTGCTACGAAAAACTATATGCCTACCTCTCTACACACAGAGCTCATATATACAATTTCTGATATGATGAACACATCGTTATCATTTCTACTGACAAATATCATTTTTTCACTCAACTTCATATCTTTATACACATTTGCCCCTTTAAAAATTAAGAATTATCTGGTCAGAAGCTGAATCTTTCTAATAGCACCTGAGCCACTGACAGGGTGTCAGAGCAAGTGCCTATAGGAGACAAGTCTGTCCTTGGTTTTATGTTAAGTAGAAACAAAATGTGCTGACTACGTGACCTGAGCAACCTCATGATGACATGATGTCTTGTTCAGACTTGTGATGAGTTTTAGTAGGCAATTAGTTTTGAAAGATTGGTTTTGAACTCTACTAGACATTTAAGGCCCCAACACTTCATTTCTGGTAGTCTGGGGCTTAATGACAGAAGGAAAAGTCTGACTGGTTAGGTTATTTCTTGAATATATGCTGCACTCTAGAAAGAATCAACTTGCTAAAGTCATTTTCTGGGATTGTTTCTCATATAACATATTGCTAAGTTACTTGTGCTTCTAATACTTAAGTACACTGAATACCCTACAGTTATGGAAATAAAATGTGAAAAAAAATTCTAAACGTTAATGAGTTTCTTTTCTTACACTCGTACTGAAACAACGATACACTTATTAAATGATTCGCTACCCTTCCTTCATATATTGTTGTAATTGCTGATCTAAGGCAGATACACTCCTGTACTATGTACATATTTAAAAAATTATCCTCAGACAAGAAAATTATGAAGCATGTTGTCAAGCTTTCAGGGCAATACAACACAATTTCATAACACTGCCTGTTGACAATAACATGCTAAGATGCCCTGAATTAATTACAGCAGGCTGGAGGGTGGATGGAAGAGACAAGAGAGGTTAATCAGTTAACAACAGCAGGGCAAAAACAACAAAGGACTGATTACGTTCCCGAATGTGTGTCAAAACTTTGAATTAATTTCCTTGATTACCTTAAAAAAATAGCTGGGCATCACTGGCCATCAGGTCCCTCTGCTTCTTGCTTACACATAAACTCTACAGACTGTTGCCCACGATCGATCCAAAACAGGAAACACTTTTTTATGGCTTAATGCACCTATCTCAGAACTAGCCCCACTAAACCTTCTCCCGCCCCCTTTATCTGTAGCCAGTGTAAATTCTTTCAAAGCAACTTACATCGTTCTTCCCATCTGTTTCCATAAATGAAAGGACCAGTCGACTCCAAGACAGCAGATATGTGTATGTTTTTCTCCTCCCCTTCCCCCTGCAGATATCTGAGGTTCACATTGCATGCTTCTAGACCTGGTCTTTTTCTGGCTAGCATCTGGCTCAATATATCCTTTCTTTCATAAAAGCTGTGGTCATGAAAGTATTTTGCTCAACATAGTTAAGGCTTTACTTAATATCAATAACTGGAGGTCCTAACTGGTTTGTCTCAATGGATAGAGCTTCGGCCTGTGGACTGGAGTATCCCAGGTTTGATTCTGGCCAAGGGTGTATGCACCTTGATTGCAGGCTCATTCCCAGTAGGGGGTGTGCAAGAGGCAGCTGATCAATATTTCTCTCTATTCCTCTCCCTTATTCTCTATTAAATATATATATATATATATAATATTTAAAAACGTATCGATAATGTGAAATAGTTTTGTATCTGTCTTTGAACAGCTATTCATTCTATTGGTGTATATTTCATGGCCTTAAAAAAGTTAGATGTTTTGCCCTAACCGGTTTGACTCAGTAAATAGAGCATCAGCCTGCAGACTGGAGGATCCAAGGTTTGATTCCGGTAAAGGGAACATCCCCAGTAGGTGGTGTGCAGCGGGCAGCTGATGAATGTTTCTCTCTCATCAATGTTTCTAACTCTCTATTTGTCTCCCTTCCTCTCTGTGAAAAATCAATAAAATATATTTATCAAAAAATGTTAGATTTTTCTTTCCAGACTAAGTAAGCAAAACTTCTTTAGCATTTTCATTAGACACATTTTTTCTAACTTCATTTACTTTTGTGCCTCTTGTGATCAAGAAGGAAAACTTTCAAGTAATTCCGTTTACTTCCATATTTACCCCAATATTGCTTAGTGTTCTTCATGCTATTAGATTCATACTCTTATGTAACACTATGGGTCCACTGCACGAATTCATGCACCTTGAAAGAAACTGTGGGTCATGGTGGGCACAGGGGTGGGTCCCGGCCCAGACTCCACATGCCCACCCATCCCCTCCTGCCACAGAACCAGCCCCCTGTCTGTTGGCAGCCCCACTCTTCCCACCCCTGTTCCCATGTTCTGACAATGCCAGCCCTGCTTACACCTGCTGATGGCACAGAGCGATTGGGGCTGGTGCCACCAGTGGGTGTGAGCCACAGCTGCTAGCCTGATCATCCCAAGGAGCAGAGGGAGGTGGAGAAGCCCTCAAGGGTCATCAGGGCCTGCAGTAACTGCTCACATCTTTTGATAGCATTAAGTTATCAGGACCTGTGCTGGAAGCTGGCAGCAGGTGTGAGTGCCAGGCAGGACCGCAGGGTGTGGGAGCAAAGAATCTTCAGTAACCACCAGAGGCTTGCCTCAATGACAGCAACCAGTACCCTGCCTTAGTCTGGTTTCCCCGCTCACTTGTTCCACCATCTGCCATGGCCAGTGCTCACCATGTTCCACTCTCTGCCACCTACTGCCAATGCCCACCATGTTCTTCTCATGACCCCTGATGGCCAGCACACATCATAGCGACTGGTTGTTTGGTTGTTCGGTTGTTTGCTGTTTTGTCTCTTTGTATATTAAAGTTTTATATAGAGAGACTTTAAAAATACTTAGAGTTATTGGGTGGAGGGTATAGAAACATGGACATGTGATTTCTTTCTTACTCACATATTAACTGCTCCTCTGTGTTTATATGGATCATTTATTTTCTGACTCAATCTTTTTCACTGTCTTTGACACCATATATACAATGAAGATCATAAAGGGCACTAATATGAAGTTCAGGTATCACTAAATGCATCATGTTTATGGGTGTGCAATCATCTCCCAGGTTTAAGTGTAGAACATTTCTAGCATCCCCCAAATTTCCAACTCCTCAGAGCATCTCAGACTTCTAGAAACTACCTGCTTACCATAGGCTCAGTGATGGAAAGTAGTTTGACTTCAGTGTCACTATTGTACCTTTAGCATATAGCTAGAATATGAAAGGTGTTTAATAAAGGTTCTTGGAAAAATAAGAAAGTAAAACCATCTGCTGTGTAATATTGAAATGAAATAATTAATCAAAATAGTATTAAGTATGCATTTTCTCAATGATCTCAGACTCCATTCCATTTCAGAAGGGCAAAATACCCTCCCAGTCTATAGAACATCTCATACAGCTTGTCATCCAGTACAACAAAATACCTTCCCTCAGTTCAGACATTTTAGACTGAAACATGGAGACAGAGAGATATTGGAATGGACAAGGTGGGATTGAGAAGTTCAGCCCAGAGTTAACCAATCATGTGAAGGATGGAAAAAATTCACCAGCATCGTCAAGCCAGAAGTTTCCTAGAGTGCTACCACTTTTACAACTCTGACATCTTTTATATCAGTAATATGGATTCTACCTCCTAAAAAATCTCCTAAATCCTGTTTTTCTTTACACTGCGTCTATTCTGGTCAAATCCAATAGTAGTTATCACCTAAAAATTGCAACTGCTCCCTAACTGATTTCAGTGCTTCCTATGTAAACTCCCAATCCATTTCTTCCATGTAATATGAATGAGATTCCAGATCCCCGATTTTCTCATACCACACTCTCCTGTAAACAACATTTTTGTTGTTTTTTTAATTACATTAATTATAATACTGTATTTACAGTATGTGTGTGTGTGTGTGTGTGTGTGTGTGTGTGTGTATATATCCTATCTAACAATGATGGAGGCACTCATAACCACAAGATGGCAGAGCCCAGTTCCGTTAGCCCTGTTGAAGTCCCCCAGTCCTTTCAGCCCCATTGAGGGGGGTGCGGGTTGGAAGGCATGTGGTGTCATTGGACCCCAGCCAACCAGAGCTGCCCTAATGCCCAGGAAAGACTCGGATGGCAATTGCCCAGCTGATGCCTAAGATGTAGGCAAGCCTCAGATGGCGGCTGCCCAGCTGCCTAGGGCTGGCCCAAGGTACAGGCAAGCTTTGGATGGTGACTGCCCAGCTGCCCAGGGCTGCTCGAGGTTCAGGTAACTAGGGCTGGCCAAGGCTTGTACTGCCGGCAGTGGCAGGAGCAGAGGTGTGATGGGGGCATTGTCTTTTCCTGATCACCAGGTTGCTTCCTGCTCCTGAGGGCTCCCAGACTGTGAGAAGGAGACTAGGCTGAGGGACAACCAGAGGCAGGCCAGGCTGAGGGATCACCCCCTCCAGTGCATAAATTTTCCTGTACTGTGCCTCTAGTGTATATACACTAAGTAGCCAGATTATTACGATCTATTAATGCATAAAACTCTGTCCACTCAGTGTGTGTGTGTGTGTGTGTGTGTGTGTGTGTGTGTGTGTGTTTTCCATCTGGCCATTTCCCCAATTAACATGTTTTGGGATTGTTTTTTAATTGAATTTACTGGGATAACATTTGTTAATAATTTTTTATATTTTATAGATTTCTATAATACAGTGGTTCTCAAGCTGTGGGTCACGACCCCTTTGGGGGTCGAACGACCCTTTCACAGGGGTCGCCTAAGACCATCAGAAAACACCTATTTCCAATGGTCTTAGGAATCAACAGACCACTCCTCGGTGTAGCAAAGTGTAGCAATGTAGTTTACTTTTGTCATATGAAGACTGTTACCCATGCTACACCATGATTCAAGACAAAAATTTCATTTATTTATAATTAGAAATAAATATTTCACAATATATAATTACATATTGTTTTTGTGATTAATCACTATGCTTTAATTATGTTCAATTTGTAACAACAAAAATACATCCTGCATATCAGATATTTAAATTACAGTTCATAACAGTAGCAAGATTACAGTTATGAAGTAGCAATGAAAATAACTTTATGGTTGGGGTCACCACAACGTGAGCAACTGTATTAAAGGGTCGTGGCATTAGAAAGGTTGAGAACCACTGTATAATATATCATCAGAATATTATATTGTACATTCACTATTTAAAGTCAAGTCTCTTTCCATTACTATTTTTCTGCCCTTCTCTTTACCTTATTCTACCTCTCCCTCACTCCACCCTCCCTCTGGTAATAACCATACTCTATGGGATTATTTTGAAACATGGGATAATGAAAGTATTCCATATAGAAATTAGGTATTTCAGTCTTACTACTAAAGGAATCTTTAATATTTATATTATAATTCTTACATTTTAAACTTGATAACATATAACTGTAGTTTATATTTTGGCTAAAATTCATATGATGAATATCACTTATATTTTGTGTCTCTACACACTATAATTTCCCTACTGCATTTTTCATCTTAAAATTATATAAATTGCTAAACATGTAAGATTAGCATGGATGTAGATTCATGAAAGTTTGTTGTAACTATATTTTAAAATTCTGTGAATTTTCTGTTGATAAGTAAAACAGATGTAGACTGTTGAGTCTATATATTAAGATATAATATTAGTGTCACATTAGTTAATGCTTTTAGACTTTCTTATTGCTTTTAGAGAAATATTCAATGTTAATATTGACATTGAATAACAATAGATTCTATAACCGTAACATGGAATCTTATAAATCTGTTTATTGATATTGTCATTGGAGCTTGAAATGATGTTGAAACTTTGAATAGTTCAAATAAATTCTGAGCACCTGCAGAAACTAGTTAATGTCTTCTTTTGTATTGAAAAAATGAATTCGACTTTAACATAACACATTCTAAAAATAGCCATTTTGCTTTCATATGATTTATATTTTATTTGAAGCAACCTTGCAAGTGCGTTGCTCTTTTTAGTTCATTTATACAAAAGTCTTTATGAGAACATGGACATAGATTGTCCTGTTATCTGTTTGATTTGTGTATCACTGTACACTCCATAACTGGGACATGAAACAGAAATGCTTATTTTTCCTCTTGGGAACCTCAAAAGAATGAAAAGAGGTGACAGCAAGACAATATGCACTATCAGAAGGAGCAACAGGAAAGTGCATTTGTTTCAGTTCTGTTGGACAGTATCTAGATAGGATTTGTCAGTGAAATAATGTGGCTCATTTATATTGGACATATTCCGTGGAGCTCAAACTGCTTTATGGGTGCTCTCATTAATCCTAAAGCCTTGCTATCAGCTAGGTATTTAGCAGCTTTTGTCCCCACTTTATGGCCAGGGAGACTGTAGTTTAAAGGAAGTCACTTGTGCAGGCAAGTGAACTTGACTAGTATGAGGGTAGATAGTGATAGTTGTTATCACTATCTATGAGATAGCGGTCTATGAGATACTGAAATAATAAAGGGTCAGTTAGCTATATTTACAAGGACAACAAAATAGCAATAGCCAATTTAGTGCACTGGTCAGTTAGGGGAAATAACTATAAATTTAGTGATCTAAAATAAAAGTGAAACATCTGTGCCAGTTATTTAATGGTCTGATTTCTGTCAAACTGACAGTCCTCAGGAGAAAGTCAAACAAAATACATAATCTGGGATAATATCACTGATAGCAACTTGATCATTAGGTATTTGGGTCTTTTTCATAAAAGTGCAACACAAAATATGTTTTTAAAAACTCTGCTTTTTCAGGTCTCTGATTGCTTGGTTCTTTATGAAATGGATGTATTTGCACTTTATATTTTTTAATCATTTACTATAATCTATATATCTATAATAATAAAAGCAAAATGTGTTAATTAGACCTGGCACCCTTTTGAACGTCCTTCCAGACAACCTTCTGGACAAATCCAGGGCTGCAAGGAAGCCCGAGTCCCAGATCCCAGGTGCCATAGGTGGTGCCATAGCCAGGGGAAGGAAGGTCTACTCTAGCATGAACTTTGTGCATTGATCCTCCAGTCTATTATAATAAAAGGGTAATATGCTAATTAGTCCAGATGTCTTCCTCACATCATTCAGGATGTCCTTCATGATGAAGTCAGGGCCAGAGGGAAACCAACTGGGTCTTGGGTGCCTATGGGCAGCCTTGGGGAAGCCAGCTCAGGTCCAGAGTGTCTGAAAGCTACTGGAGGAGGGAAGCCTGGGTACTGGGTGCCAGAGGATAGCTGGTGATGGCAGCTGAGGGAAGAAAGGCCTACTCTTGCACACATTTTCATATATTGGGCCTCTAGTACACATACACATAAAAGCCTAATATGTTAAGTGTATAGACCAACCATCTGACTGTTTGACCAGTCGCTATGATGTGCACTGACCACCAGGGGGCAGACACTCCAATTAGAAAGTTAGCTTGCTGCTGGGGTCCAGCTGATCAGGATTGGGTGAGACGGGCCAGACATACCCTGGAGCTCTCCTGTGGTAGCTTCCTGGCTTAATCATTCACTGGTGGGATCCCTCAGCCTGGTCTGTGCCCTCTCACAATGTGGATAACCAGTTTTGGCCCAATCCCCACAGGCCAGGCCAAGGGACCCTACTGATGCACGAATCTGTGCACTGAGCCTTTAGTTATTTATAATAGTTGAAATCCTAGGAAAAATGCAGTCAAATCAGTTAGTGATTAAAGTATTCATCTGTGGTTGAAATAAAGTGTTGTCAATGTAATTTTAATCTTTAAATCACTAATTTTTTTTTGAGGAAATGATAAAAGCAAACAGAAATGCTCTCAATCCACTTTAAAAACTTGCTATATAGTGTTTCAGGTGTTCAGACTGGTTACCCTTTTTAAAGAAAACTTGAAAAAACGATTGATTTGGGGTTTATTGATGTAGTCAAAGCTTCTGTAACCTTTAATTATGGGAAAAAGTGGTTTCTATATATTCTTTGCTACAAAAATTATATAAAATATTATTTAATGATTTATACCAGTTGCTTATATAATGTTCAAATGGGGTCTTAGACTACAGATACTGATTCAGAAGGTCTGGGCTGGGGCTTGAGATTCTGCATTTGTAATGAGTTCCCAGGTTATGCTGATGCTATTGGTCCAGGGACTATATATTGAAGAGAAAGGATCTATGCTTACACTATTATGTCTCATAGATTTCATGTTAACACACACACACACAGTCAGTTGCTGAGGGTCAAGTTATACAGAAATTGTGCTATCCTTGACAATGGAGATATAGTCTCATCACTGATCCACAAAAGACTTTTATTTACCAGAACTTTTTTTTTTACATTATCTCATCTTAATGGTGCCTTAATTCTACGGATCTCAGTGTCTAAGTTATCTAGTTTCTGAAGATAAATAACATTTGCTGTATACACTAATTTTTCAGTTGAGTTTAAAATAATTCCATCTTGCCACACACAAAAAGTGCTTGCAGCTAAGAGTGAATGCTTTCTTTACACACATAACCAGATGTGATTGAAGTAGACAAGCAACAGTTTGAAAAACATGATGCAAAAGATGTTAAATATGTCCAATTAAAATGCATTTTACTTATTTTTAACCTCATTACTTCTAAGTTTCAACAACTGTGGTTTAGGCTCTGGGCCTCTTGAGCTAATGTACTCTTTATTCCAATAAATTAGCATAATGGAGACCCTTCCATGTCACCTTGATTGTTGCAGTGTTGTAGATGGAAATGACATTATTATAATGAAATCATTTATATGTTATATTTCAAACAGTGAGACAGCAAATGGAGTTAAACTTGGGACTCCCTAGCCAATTTTGTCTAATATATATTTTATTGATTTCAGAGAGGAAGGGAGAGAATCAATGGTGAGAGAGAATCATTGATTAACTGCCTCCTGTTTATCCCCCAGTAGGGTTCAAACCTGTAACCCCAACATGTGCCCTGACCAAAAATCAAACAAACCGTGACACTCAACCACTGAACCATACCAGCTCAGCCAGACATTGTATCAGGGACAGGATTATTGAAGAGATGGATCAATTTGGATCTTTATCTGAGTTACAAAGAGTGCATAAGGTGAAGAGAGAACTACTTATCTGCTGAAATAAAAGTTATTGTCAATCAGTCTCATTGAGCATACACAACATGCAGGGTATGCTATAATTGCTGCAAATCTACAAGTTAGAATGCTGGAATATAAGATCAAATCTTTTCTGTATGTATACTTTTCATCAAATCTATAATCTTCCTGATTTTCATCTCATAGCCAATGGATTCTTATAGTAATAAAAATTACACATGTGTTTGATATTATTCAGAGCCTCTTAATAATGTAAGAAAATGTAATTATTCTCTAAGATTTTCTTCAATAAACAAGTTTTTAGGAAAAAAACAACACCCTCTGTCTATAATTTAATCTTAGTGTTCTGTAAAATCCTGCTTTTAGTATCAGCTCTCAGAAGTGAATTGTTTGTTAAATTTCTATTAAGCTGAAGGTGAAAAATTAATGAGCCATTTCAGATATTTCAAAATGAATGCAAGTCTGTTGGTTATGCAGTACACAAATCAAGATTTTTCCATATTCAAGTATGGTCTAAGGTTTACTGATATTTAACTTTTGAATGCATTATTTCTTATGTTTAATGGATCATTTTAGAGGGGAAAAAGAAGATGGCTATTGATTTTTTACTAAGGGATAAATATATCTCAAATGGTTTTAGTAATCAAAATATTTTTTTACCCACAAAACATAACTTCAGAGCAAGGATAATCAGTGAGAGTTGCTGGAGACACCTGAGTTTTGAAAACTTATGGGAAAGCAATTAGCTGGGGAGAAAGCATCCATATATAGCAAGCATGAGCTTAATAAAATTATAATTTATTCTTTGGTTGTACCTGTGATCAATTTTCTAGGCATTCAGTAAAACAAAGACATTGAAACTACCTTTCAAAGAATTATTGATTCATTTTTTTTCCCAGTAATTATTGAGCTCCTCTTGTGTTCCTCACAATCTGCTTGGCTTTGAGTATCATATAATGAGGAAGAAGACTTGTTTTTTTGCCTTCAAGGAATTTAGCCTTGAGAGGGAAAACCAAAGTTTTTATTATGAAGTATTATTGTTAATTAGGAATGGTGAGCACTACAAAAAAAAAGGTACAGCTATATCACATAAATAGGAGTGTGTCAGAGAAAGCTTAGAGAAAGTGACTTGTTAGTTGGAGTCTGACATGTGCGATGCAGGAGAAAAGAAAGTGAAGTGGATGGGTTAGCTTAAGCAAGAAATGGAAGATGTAAATCACAGAATATGTAGGGGGACAGCCAGTTTTAGGATAAGATGCATGAAGAGGAATGATGGGAAATAATGTTGGAAATATAGGTCAGAGATTGTGAAGCGCCTTGAATGACAAGGTAGAATTCTGTATTTGAACTGGAGAGAGGTGAAATCATGCAGCTATTCAAGAAGTTTCATTTTGTGTTGGGGATGTGTCAGCACCTAACATCTATAAAAATTTCAAAATAACAGATTGCTCATTTCTTATAAATCTTACAGTAGTCACCCCATTCCCAAGGTCAATGTTCTAAGATCCCTAGTGGATTTCCCAAAATCAAACCCTATATATAACTGTGTTTTTTCCTATAGATGCATGCCTGTGATAAAGTTGAATTTATAACTTCAGAATAGTAAGAGATTCATAACAATAGTAATTATGTAATAGAACCATTATAACAATATATTGTAAGAAAAGTTACATGAATGTGGTCTTCCTCTTTGTGATTCTTGAGATAGCTGGGAGGTTACTAAAAGGCTGGTAGTATGTAAGTGTGGAAATGCTGGAAAAAGTGATGATTTACTTCTCAGGCCAAATGGAGCAGACTGGAGAGAGATTTCATTATGCTCCTCAGAATGAGGCTCAATTTAAAAATTAGACATTTTTTATTTCTGGAATTTTATTTTTAAAAATGTTATTGATTTCAGTGTGGAAGGGAGAGGGACCGAGAGAGAGAACCATTGAGATCAGAGACGGCAACCCTGGCATGTTTCCTGACTGGGAATTCAACTGTGACCTCCTGGTTCATATGTCGATGCTTAACCACCAAGCCACGCCAGCCAGGCATGGATTTTTCCATTTAATATTTTCAGACCTCAGTTAACTGTGGGTAACTGAAATCCTGAAAAGTAAAACTGCAGATAAGGAGGGACTACAGTATTTCATTGTCTGGTATACACTAAAAGTTTCAAAGGCAAGGGATGAGGGGAAAAAATACATGCTGGGCGAAGCAAAGGAGATGGCTATACAAAGGCTTTCCGCTCTGTGCATACTGTTGATGTCTTGAGATTTTTATCACTGTGACTCCAGGTATAGCCTAGAGCGGCAGACACAGGACTGCTCATCTGTGGCTGAGAGCAATTTCCTTGTGGTCTAAAAATCCCCTTTAGTTCATCTTAGCAAGCTCTATTGCTACCAGCATCTTCTGTGTGAACCAGGACCTGGCTCATGGCCATGCATCCTGTACAGTTTCCAGGACCACTACTTAGGAGGACCCATGCCTAATTTAATGCTCTGCTATTGCCATATTGAAACTCTTCATACTTTTTGGACAAGTAAATGGTTAGGAAGCAGTGAGCTGCACTGTGATCAAAATGCACTGCCATACATCCATATAAAAGGGGTTACTGAATTATAAGAGCAACAGAGCGCTTATATAACAAAACCCATTCGAAGCTTGAATCTTCATTATTTTTCTTCTTCAAAGCCATGGCTTCTATGGTTGCCACAGGGCTAAGCTAAATATCATTTCTTAGCCTTGTGGTTCTGCAGTTGATAAATTAAGGAAAAACTTCTGTAACATATTTTCTCATTTATAATCTGCCTCCTGGTGCCTAGATACCAGTATGGTTGAGTTCTGCACCCCCTGCAGTCATTTCAAATTAAATTCTGAGAAAAACTTTAGCAATTATTTTCCCTAATAAAAGTTCTGAAAAATGGAGCTCTCTGTTCACAAACATTATTGGCTTCCTGGTAAAGTTATTCTAGTGTGTGTGTGTGTGTGTGTGTGTGTGTGTGTGTGTGTTTTCTGAGATAAGATAGTATAAAAACTGAATAAGGTATCTTTTATTCTATCCTTACACACAGTTTAGTTTATTCTCTCCATTCTCTTTACCTTGAATAATTTTCCCTTATTTGTGTTATCGTGGCTGTTTTCCCTTTTTATTGTATTTAATTTTTATTTTCTCAAACTTAGAAATGAATATAGTAAAATATTCCCGCAAAGCTTAATTCGTAAAAATATGTCACCTTCACCTATTCTTCATTGTGTCCTTTCCTATCTCCCATAGGTAAACACTCAACTGCTTTCAATATTTTTAGTTAATCATTATTATTATTTTATATTTGCCTCTCTGTCTCAAGAGCATTTTAAAGAGTTGAATTCATGCCAAAACCGGTTTGGCTCAGTGGATAGAGCGTCGGCCTGTGGACTGAAGGGTCCCAGGTTCAATTCCGGTCAAGGGCATGTACGTTGGTTGCAGGCATATCCCCAGAAAAGGGTGTGCAGGAGGCGGCTGATTGATGTCTCTCTCTCACCAATGTTTCTAGCTCTGTATCCCTCTCCCTTCCTCTCTGTAAAAAAATAAATATATGTATATATATTTAAAAAATAGTTGAATTCATGATTCAATTTTATCTATTATATTGACTTACCACTATGGAAGACAAATATTTTAATTTTCTTTCACAAGAACCCTCACCCTTTACTTTTTTCATCTGTTTTTCCTATAGAATATTGCTTTTGTGTTTCAAGGTCATAGTTTCTATTATTATGATTATGCCAATGTTATTCACATTGTATGATGATTATATTTTTCTTGAAAATCTTTCTACTCACTTTGCAGCTAATAGTTGCCTCATTTCATAGATTTTTTTTTATTTTTCTTTGTATTTAGAATCTCTTCACTTGCTAACTCTGATCTTACTGTACATGTTCTCCCAATGCAACTACACATACCTAGTATTTCCATTATTTTTGTCTTCCTGGAGAGTACCCTCTTGAGCCTCTGGCTTCCTACTTCTCTCCTCACTAGGTCTGCTGCCCGTGTGCCATTTTAGCAATGTCTTGGATGAGAGTGCCCTTAAGAGTGGCAGAATTATGCCGAAACCAGTTTGGCTCAGTGCATAGAGCATCAGCCTGTGGACTGAAGGGTCCCAGGTTTGATTCTGGTCAAGGGCATGTACCTTGGTTGCGGCACATCCCCAGTGGGAGGTGTGCAGGAGACAGCTAAGTGAGGTTTCTCTTTCGTTGTTTCTGTCTCTCTATCCTTCTCCCTTCCTCTCATAAAAAATCAATAAAATATATATTTTTAATAAAAGAGTGGCAGAATTAATTAAGCTTGGTTGAAGTTCTTTGTATGGGTGGAATTTATTGACAGTCGGGTTTTAACATAGGGTGTCTTGGATGAGTGATTTTATTGGTAGACTTCAGATTTTAAGTATTTTTATATATTCTTTGTTGACCTAGTCATATTTACTAGAAGTGAATCTTCTGTTGGTCTAATTGGAAGGAAGGGTTCTGGGCATCAAGAGAGTAAAACATCTGCAGAGCTCAGCAATAGTAACGTCATCTCATTGAAGTATTCAACTCTCAGTCCTCTCTATCCGTTGTCTCTCTGCTTGGCATCCTGCCTCAGTTTTCTGCTGGAGTGAAGGAGGGAGGAATAGACACTGTTCGCATCCATAGGGTGACTGAGAGGGCAGGAGGAGAGACACCCCCCCCTCCAGAATCAGAATCTCCATCAAGTCTTTCTTTGCTCTGCTTAACTAGGTAGCAGGTGTTGTCAATCCCTACACCTTTCTGGGTTCTGTGGTACAAACTGAATTGCTTTTCAGCATCCCCGCTCTGCTGGCTTAGGTTTTGGACTCTTTGGTCTGTTATCAACTATTCATCTGCTTCACAGCTTGTAGAATCTTATTGTTATTGTCTTTTTTATTCTCTTGGACCATATGGATTAGTGCTTTTTAAATTTCTTTACTGTCATTTTTCTAAATGGAAGTAAGTGTGTGTGTGTGTGTGTGTGTATGTCTGTATGTGTAAAATCTTCTATCATTTACTAACATGCATAATAGTATTTGGACTGAATTTTTATTAATTACTTCAAATAATTTTTACTTAGTATAGTGTAACTAAGAAATAAACAAATAAAGAAAATAAACTTGCCTTTCATAGTTTAAATACTACAGAAAATTTTTTCTTCCAGTGTTTTTTCCCCTGATTTTTTGTTGTTTTTCTTTAACCTTTAGACATAAGTCCTCCTTTTTTTGCTCCATTAACCTCTTCCAGCCCTTTCCCACCCACCCAAGGCCCTCACCACTATTGTCTGTATCCATAGGTTATGCATATATATATACACATTCATTGGTTGAGTTCTTCCCATTTATCTTAACAAAGGACTCTATACCTTTCTCTTTTGAATACAGTTGGAAGCTTTAGACAAAACCGATGGAACCTCACCTCTCTACTAGTACAGCCCATCTCAGCGGCACTGGTGGCAAAACTGATCTCTTTGTCAAAAGATGGAACCAAAACCGGTGTCTGTCGCCCTCTAGAACTTCCACCAAGTGGTAATGTATTTGATTCCTGTCTGTGTGTTTTATAATTTTTATAAGGATGGTGGTCATTTTTAATCTCTTAAATTGACATGATTGTGCTTAAAATAACATTTATTTTCTTAAGGTACAGCCTTTACCTTCTCTGGCTCTTTAAGGGATATTTTTGAAACGTAATTTTGATAAAGACTGAGAGTTGACCAAACTCAGAGACTGAAAAAAGAGAGGGAATACATTTTGGACTGCAATAAAGAAAAGCAGCTTTGCACATAAAGCATTTTGTAAGTTTCATGAAAATCTGCTTAACATAGCTTCCCGGTTTCAGCTTCAGCAGGCTTGTTGCCTGCCAAGATTCAGAGGATAGCAGTCAGCTATCTGGGGTATGAAGTCCTTTAGTAGAAAGCATTAAAGCCTAATTCCTGCAATTGACTAAAAAATCCCTCTGTCTTTACACATCATTGCCCGAGAGATGCTTCTTGTACAGCAGTGCAGTTTGTCAGGTCTTGTTGGACCACATAGGATAAAACTGAAGAAATTAAACTACCTGTAGTGGTGAAAGAGCTGTTGCCTCTTGTCTCTGCCTCCAGCTTCAGCATTAGAATTCTAGAGAGGATATTCTCTTTACATATTGTTAAATTTGCTGTGAAATTCAACTTTTGGGGCTTTGTTTTTGTGTCCAGACCTGGGGGCTTAACTATCCTTGTTTTATTTTATCTGTTTATCTCTTGGCAACAGAAGCATTAAAAAGATATTTTGAAAAAGCCAAAAAAAAAAATCTGAATACATTCATAATTGCCCTCTGGTAGAGATACAGCTTTTTAAAGGCATATAGATTGAAAGCCTCCTAAACTGATTCTTGATTGAGCAAAGTGGTAAATCTCGACAACAATGATAAGCCTATGTCCTCAAAGTGAAATGAAGAAGCCCTTGAGGAGGTTTTTTCTTTTTGTATGTGCGTGTGTGTGTGTGTGTGTGTGTGTGTGTGTGTTTTCTGTCTTCTATCCTGAGCCCACAAATTCATTATGGGATCAATTTGTTAAAATATATAAACAAAAATCTACACTAATAAAAGAGAAAGATGCAAATTGACTGTACCTTCACAACAACCAATCAGAAGTGAGTATACAAATTTACTCAACAAAGATGGTGGGTTAATTTGCATACACAGTCCCCAAGTGGCCACTCCAGGCCTCTGGCAGCATGGGAAGGCATAAAGGTGGCTCTGAGCCAGAGTGAAGGTGTAAAGGCAGCTCCAGCCAGAACAAAGTCAGTGCCAGCAGCTAAGTGAGGGAATGCCCATTCTTACACAGATCTTTGTGCATCAAGCCTCTAGAATAATAATAGTTTAGTTGTAAGGAAAGCACTTGGCTTCATATAAGATTAGATTGAAGCCTATATTTAATTAATTGATTAAGTCAACAAATATTCAGGTCCCCTATATGTTCCTGCCATGGAGTGTCGTCAGTGAAGTAATAGCTCCCTTACCACACCCTGCATCATCTCCCTGCCAAGAGCTTGTGTCTACACCCACAGAAGTATATCTAATGTTCTAGTTTCTCGAGTTGTTCTGAGAATTAAATCATGATGGACATCTGAGTACTTTTGTATACTGTAAAATGTTATGCTAGCAGCTGTCTTCCTCATCAAATAACCATATCAATGTGCTCCACAATATGGCAAATGTCTGCATAATGATGGCATAGCTAAGCAAAACAGCAATCTTCAGTTTTATCTCTGCAATAATTTAGCCACATATATGAAGCTTAGAAGACATAGTGAGATATATACTAAAACCTGCTTATAACTCTAATGTTAAAGAAGCAGCAAGATAGGACTGTTTTAGAGCTACTAGTATAACTTGTTTGGATCATTGAGAAGTTTATCAGTTAAAGCCTGTGGCTGAAACTATCACATAATCCGTCTTTATTAAGGGAGAGGACAGTTTACTACAGCCAGATAATAAAGAAAGGAAAACATCCTCTTCAGATCTTTCTCAGAAGGAAAAGCAAAATCTCTGAAGAGCAAAAATTAGAATACTTTATTAGCATATTCTTTTTTAAAACAATCTGTCAAGAGACAAAATGGCAGCAAAATAGATGGATGTGTCCTGAGCCTTGTCCCGGAGCAAAGAGAGTGAACAGCTGAAACGAGTGGAATTCAGCCCAAATTGGCAAAGGAGACACAGCTGGTGAGACAGTTTGCAGCCTGGATAAAGGTGAAATCAAGGATCTAGGCAAGAGAGTCTGCTGGACTTCTGTGCCCTAAGGGTCAGGGAGAAATTACAGGGCGCCAAGCCTCGTCTCTGAAGAAAGGCATAGCATCTGACTGTGCAAAAAAGGAATCAAAGAACTGTAGGAGGTAGGGGATTTTGGACCTTGGAGTCTGGATTTTGGATCTGAACTCAGAGGCAGACGTAAAAAGCTGACTAGATGCGCAGTGCCAGCAAGAGAGGAGCTTGCAGGGATGCAGTCCCTCCTCACGCTGGAGCCTGTGCCTTTTTCCACTGAACCTAGTTCATATGACCATTCGGATACAGACACTTACCCATGGCTGAAGTACAGGAGAAGGTGTGGACTTGAGGAATCTGGGGAGAGTAGGCGGCAGTCCAGGGGAGGTGGTAGCAAGTCTGGTGCTGAGTAATATCTAAGCCCTAGTTGCCATTTTCTCCTGAGAGGTAGCCCCTCTCTCCAGTCTCCAGGCAACCAGTATAGCCACACCCAGATCTCCTCCTGAATAACACAAAAGAATCTGAATACTCCCTGAGGTCATAGGAACTGGCCTAAAGAGAAATCTTTAGTCCCAACAACTGGAAACTGAGAAACAGTACAGTACAGAGGACTGGGATCATAAGCCAGCCAAAAGGAATGACACTCCACTTTTTTCACTTCTATTTTTATTTATTTTTTATTATCCCTTTTTTCTTCTTCTTTTTTTCTTTGTTTTCCTATTTTTGTTGTGTACTTTATTTTCTATTTCTTTTCACATTATTTTTCCATCACTATTTTTATTTGCTATTTTTAATTTTATACCATTTTTGAAATCATTTTTTTGTAAATTTATCATTTTTTCTTCTCTTTCTTCTCACCTACTTATTCCCTTTCTACTTCCTCAATACTAAATTGAGGTCCTCCCCATATTCATCCAATTCTTATTTTCACTATATAAACTCAGTCTACACATTCTGCCCCAATCCTCTTTGCTGGGTGTGTAGTGTTTGTAGGGTTTTTTGTTTTGTTTTGTTTTGTTTATCTATTGGTTCTGTAGTGATACACACACACACACACACACACACACACACACACACACATTTCCTCTTTTTATTACTTTGTCTTTTATCCCTTACCTTTTTCTCTCTTCGATAGCATTTGTGCTCTCTTTTCTCTCTGCCCTATCTCTTTTCTCAGGAGGTCACTTATATTGGGGTTATTGGTGTCGTGAGTACATTTCTGCTTAGTCCCCTCTATTTTATGTCTTGCTGAAGTGAATTTTATCCTGTTTGGCCAAGGGGCTTGAGAGTAATCCACATAACCAGGCACCTGGAGAGGAAACTCCATCCACAAATGGGTCAATAAAACCCCAAACCCAACTACAAAGGCAGGAAAAATGTGGCAGTGAGGGAAAGAGCATGAGTGAGGGAGAAAGTAAAAGAAGAAAGTGTAGTCAGGTGGCGTGTGTGTAGGTGTGTGTGATAATGAGAGAGGCACAGTTAGATCCCACAGGACCTTCAGGGGTAGGCTAATCAAGCTCACCTAGGCAACTTCTGATACCATTGCAAACAGTACTTGGAGGCCAGCTTATCCATAGAGGACTAGCCTTTTTGAATAGGAGAGATGCTGTAACTGGGTTCCCAGCCTCAACTCCACCCAGAGTGCCCTCAGATAACACTTGGGACTCTACAGCCACACCTGCCAGGGATATGCTACCTAGGCTATAATCCCACAGTCAACGAGGCTCCAGCCACCCTGGGCACAGGCTCCTGTGAGTTCAGAAGCAGGCTCCACACTGAGCAGCCCAATGCTTTAGTCCAGGGCACTGCAACCATGTGAACAGCAGACACGTGAGCAGCCTGCTCCTGTCCAAAAAGCAGCAGCTGTGTGAACAGCCAGTTCCCCCATCTGAGGAGTAGCAACCACATGAGCAGCTCACCCCATCCAAGGACCAGCAGCCGCTTGAGTAACCCACCCATTACTGAGGAGTGGCAGCCCATGCATCTGGCCCCCCTCTGAGAAGCAGCAGCTGTGTGCAGCCCACACCCTGCCCCTATCTGAAGAGTGGCAGCTATGCCACAGGAGCAAACAGCCGCTATCTGAGGAGCAGCAGCTGTGCAAGAAGCCTGCCCCCTTCAGAAGAACAGCAGTTGTGTGAGTAGACCATCCCTTTCCAAGGAGAAGCAGCTGCATGAACCACCTGACCCCATCTGAGAAGCGGCAACTGTGTGAGCAGCCCACTCCCTTCTGAGGAGCAGCAGCCACACGAACAGTCTCCCCCACATCTGAGGAGCAGCAGACACATAAGCAGACCACCCACCTCCAAGGAGTAGCATCCCTGTGCAGTCCGTACTGGTCCAAGGAGCAGCACCCATATGCAGTCTACATCTGTACAATGAGAAGGAGTTAGGTGAGCAGTCTGTCCCTGTCTGAGGAGCATCAACAGCAAAGCAGCTCACTCCAATGCAAGGAACAGCAGTCACATGAGCAGACCACCCCACGTCCAAGGAGAAGCAACTGCATGAGCAATCTGTACCTGTACAAGGAGCAGCAGCCCTGCAAGCAACCTGCTCCTGTCCAAGGAGCAGCAGCATCACGAGTAGCCTGTCCCATCTGAGGAACAGCAGCAGCATGCAGCCAGCTTCCATATAAAGAATGGCAGGCATGTGAGCAGACTGCCCCTCTCCGAGAAGCAGCAGCCATGTGAGCAGCTGACCCCCGTCCACAGAGCAGCAGACACCAGCAACCCATCCCCATCCAAGGAGCAGCAACCTTATAATCAGCCCACCCTCGTCCAAGGAAAAGCAGCTATCTGAGCAGCCTCCCCCAACAGCCAGAGGAGGCACCACTGCTGTGAACATCCCCCACCAGAAGAATCACTGCCAACTGAGAAGTAGCTGCTACCATAACTGCCCAAGGAGCAATCGCAGCTAGAGAAGCCACTGCCATCCAAGGAGCAGCCCCTGCACAACTCAACATCTAGACTAGTTGGTAAGACCAAAAATGGGCAGAAAAAAATACCCCAAACAAAAGAAAAGAAGGAATCATCAGAAAAGGAGCTAAGTGAAACAGATGCATACAGTGTGTCAGAAAAATAATTCAGAATAAGGGTCATGGAGTTCATAAACCAGATGGAAGAAAAAATTAGCACCCCTTATGTAAGAATCAAGAAGAAATGGATGAAAAAATCAACAATTTATGTAAGAATCAAGAAGAAATGAAGAGTGACATTACTGTAATAAAAAACATTATGGAAAGTTTCAATAATAGACTAGGAGAAATGGAGGAATGAATTAGCGAACTATAAGACAGGGAAGCAAAACACAGACAAACTGAATTGTAACTGAAGAAAAAATTAAAAGATAGGAGGAGAGCCTAAGGGAGGTATGTGACAACATGAAATGAAGCAATACATGAATAATAGGAGTGCCAGAAAAACAGGAAGAGGAGCAAGCGTTAGAACTATTTGAAGAAAAAATGTCAGAAAAATTAATGTCAGAAAACTTTGATGTGGCAAAGAAAAAAGTCACACAAACACACAGAGTCCCAAAGAGGATGAACCCAAAGAGACCCACACCAAGACACATCATAATTATGATGGCAAATATTCAGGACAAAGAAAGAATCTTAAAGGCTGCAAGAGAGAGACAGAAAGTTACAAAAAGGAAACTCCCATTAGATTATCAAATGATTTCTCAACAGAAACACATCCGGCCAGAAAAGAATGGAAGGAAATTTACAAAGTGATGCAAACCAAGGGACTGAATCCAAGAATACTCTAACCAGCAAGGTTATAATTCAAAATTGAAGGAGAAATAAGGAGCTTAACAGACAAAAAAATGCTAAGGGATTTTATTGCTACCAAGCCAGCAATGCAAGAAATGCTAAAGGGACTGGTGTAAAAAGAAGAAATAAAAAGCTAAGAAGGAACACAGACACAAAAAATAAAATGGCTACAAATAAGTACCTTTCAATAATAACTTTAAATGTAAATAGACTAAATTCTCCAATCAAAAGATATCAAGTGGCTGAATGGATAAAAAACAAAACAAAACAAAACATGATCCATATATATGCTGTCTACAAGAGACCTACCTCAGAACAAGGGACTCATACAGACTGAAAGTAAAGGGATGGAAACACATCCTTCAGGCAAATGGAAATGAAAAAAAAAAGCTGGGGTAGAAGTACTTATTTCTGACAAAATAAACCTCAAAGTAAAGGCCATAACAAGAGATAAGGAAGGCCACTTCATAATAATAAAGAAATTGATACAACCAGAGGATATAACCCTAATAAATATATATGCACCAATGCAGGAGCACCCAAATAACATTAAAAAAAAATTCCTGAAAGATATCAAGGGAGAGATCAACAACAATATAATCATAGTAGGCGACTTTAATACACCACTGACATCATTGGATAAATCCTCTAGACAAAAAATCAGCAAAGAAACAGCAATTCTAAATGATTCACTAGATTAGATGGACCTAATTGACATCTTCAGAGCATTTCACCCCAAAGCAATGGAATATACATTCTTCTCAACTGCACATGGGACATTTTCAAAAATAAACCACATATTGGGTCACAAACAAAGTCTTCCCAAATTCAAAAATATTGAAATCATATCAAGCATTTTCTCAGACCACAATGGCATAATATTATAAATAAATTACAATGAAAACATTCCAAAAAATTCGAACACTTGGAAGCTGAATAGCATGCTATTAAACAATGATTGGGTTATCAATGAGAACAAAGAAGAAATTAACAATATCCTGGAGACTAATGACAATAAAAACACATTGATGCAAATACTATGGGACACAATGAAAGCAGTCCTGAGAGGAAAGTTTATAGCTCTACAAGCCTAATTCAAAAAACAAGAAAAAAAATGGTAATAAATCATCTAACTCAACAACTCAAAGAATTAGAAAGAGAGCATTAAGAAAAGCCCACAGTGAGCAAAAGGAAGGAACTAATAAAGATCAAAGCAGAAATGAATAACATAGAGACCAAAAAAAAAAATACAAAAGATCAATGAAACCAAGAGTTGGTTCTTTGACAGGATAAACAAGATTGATGAACCTCTAGCAAGGGTCACCAAGAAGCTAAGAGAGAGGACCCAAATAAACAAAATCAGAACTGAAAGAGGAAAAATAACAATAGATCTCACTGAAATACAAAGGGTTATTAAAATATACTATGAACAATTCTATTCTAACAAACTAAGCAAGGTGGAGGAAATGGACACATTCCTAGAAAAATACAACCTTACAAACTTTCTGAGGAAGAGTCTAAAAATCTCAATACTGAAGAAATTGAAACAGTCACCATAAAACTCCCAGCAAACAAAAGCCCAGGACCAGATGGCTACAAAGGGGAGTTTTACCAAATATTCAAGGAAGAACTAAAATCTATCCTCCTCAGACTATTACAGAATATTCAAGAAGATCAAACACTTCCAAGCTACTCATATGAAACCAGCATCACCCTAATACCCAAAACAGATAAAGACAACACAATGAAAGAGAATTACAGACCAATATATCTCATGAACATAGATGCCAAAATTTTCAACAAAATTCTAGCAAACCTGATCCAGCAGTACATCAGAAAGATCATACACCAGGAGCAAGTAGGATTTATCCCAGGGATGCAAGAATGGTACAATATTTGCAAATCAATAAACATGATACATCATATAAACAAATTGAGAGATAAAAATCACTTAGTCATGTCAATTGATGCAGAAAAAACATATGACAAAATCCAACACCCTATCTTGATAAAACCTCTCATCAAGGTAGATATGAAAGGATCACACCTCAATATAATAAAAACCATGTAAGACAAACCCATAGTCAACCTCATACTCAATGGGCAAAAACTAAAACCATTTCCCCTAAAAACAGGAACAAAATAGGGATACCCACTCTCACCACTCCTATTCAACAGAGTGCTGGAAGTACTAGCCATTGCAATCAGACAAGAAGAAGAAATAAAAGGCATCCAAATTTGAAAAGAAGAACTAAAACTGTTTTTATTTACAGATGACATGATACTGTACATAGAAAACCCTAAAGACTCCATCAAAAAAAAATTAAACTTAATAAATGAATTCAACAATGTAGCAGGAGACAAAATTAATGCCAATAAATCTATGACATTTCTACATACAAATAATGAACTTACAGAAAGAGAGACTAAAAAAGCAATCCCATTTACTATTGCACAAAAAAAAATTAAAGTATCTAGGAATGAACTTAATTAAGAGGTAAAAGTCCTATATGTGGAAAACTACACAACACTGAAAAATAGATAGAGGAAGACATAATCAGATGGAGGAGCATACTGTCTTCATGGATTGGTAGATTCAACGTCATCAAAATGTCCATACTATCCAAAGCAATCTGTAAATTTAATGCACTTCCCATTAAAATACAACAGCATATTTCACAGACCTAGAATGAACTTTCCAAAAATTCATCTGGTATAAAAAAGACCCTGAATGGCTACAGCAATGCTGAGAAAGAAGAACAAAGTTGTTGGGATCTCAATACCAGATATCAAACTGTATTACAAAGCCACTGTTCTCAAAACTGCCTGGTATTGGCACAAGAACATATAGATCAATGGGAAAGGGTAGAGAACCCAGAAATCAACCCACATCACTATGCTCAATTAATATTTGAATAAGGAGGCATGAACATACAATGGAGTCAAGACAGCCTCTTCAATAAATGGTGTTGGGAAAATTGGACAGATACATGCAAAAAAAATGAAACTAGACCACCTATTTACAACATACACAAAAATAAACTCAAAATGGATACAAGACTTAAACATAGACAGGAAATCGTACAAATACTGAAAATCCACAGGCAGCAAAATCTCTGACATATGCCAAAGCAATTTCTTCACTGGTACTGCTCCTAGGACAATGGAAGCTATAGAGAAAATAAACAAATGGGACTACATCAAAATAAAAAGCTTTTGCATAGCAAAATAAACCATCAATAAAACAATAAGAAAGCTTACTGCATGGGAGAACATATTTGCCAATGATATCATTGATAAGCATTTAATCTCAGACATTTACAGGGAACTTATGCAGCTTAACCAAAAAAAAAAAAAAAGATATACAACTCAATCAAAAAATGGGCAACTGATCTAAATAGATACTTTTCAAAGAAGACAGAAGAAAGGCCAAGAGACATATGAAACCTGCTCAAAGTCACTAATTATCTGAGGGATGCAAATTAAAATGACAATGCAATACCATCTCACACCTGTCAGAATGGCAATCATCAACAAATCAACAAATGATGTGCTGAGGAGGATGCAGAGAAAAAGGCATCCTTTTGCACTGCTGGTGGGAATGCAGACTGGTGCAGCCACTATGGAGAATAGTATGGAGTTTCCTAAAAAACTAAAAATGGAACACTCATTTGACCCAGTGATACCACTTCTAGGAATATACCCCAAGAAGCTAGAAACACAAATTAGAAAGGATATATGCACCCCTATGTTCATAGCAGCACAATTCACCATAGGTAAGATTTGGAAACAGCCTAAGTACCCATCAACAGATGAGTGGATTAAAAAACTGTGGTACATCTACACAGTGGAATACTATGCTGTGGAAAAAAAGAAGGAATTCTTACCATTTGCAACAACATGAATGGGGATGGAGAGCATTATGCTAAGTGAAATTAGCCAGGTAGTGAAAGATAAATATCAAATGATCCCATTCATTTGTAGAATATAATGAACAATATAAACTGATTAACAAAAATAGATCCAGAGACAGAGAAACATCAATCAGAATGTCAAACCTCAGGGAAGGTAGGGGACAGCAGGGCTAAGGGGATAGATCAACTGAAGGACATAAGCCTAATGAATGGACATAGACATCAGGGAGGGGAATATGAATGGGAGGTGGAGAATAATGGGAGAATAAAGACACATATGTAATAACTTAATAAAAAATAAAAACAATCCATCATTACCTAGGAAACAGTAAGCATATTTACAATTATGTATTTTTTCAGAGATCTTCTGGACATATTAATCCAAATATTGATTGCCTTGACATTTTATTTCAGCCACAGTAGTATATAATGCCCCGTTCACAGTGCCATTTTAGGTTGTAAGGCAATAATGAATAATTAAATTAAAGCTGCATTTATAAATTTCTTTTGAATCAAAATGCAGATTCAACTAGAAATATTAAGGGCACCTGAACTTAGTCTACCGATTGACTTGACATTTCATTCCTTGACATTTTACAGATCCCAACCAGGTATCTGTGATCCTTCGGACTTTCAGAGCTTTCTCTCTACACTACATAAGTTTTTCTTTTTTCTTAAGATTTTTAAATTGGCTTTTAGAGAGAGAAGAAAAGAGAGTGAGAGAAATACTGATGTGAGAGAGAAACATAGATGTGAGAGTTGCCCTGTCTGGATAATATTTTATGAATCACTTTTGGTGAATATAATAATGACTGTTTCTAAGTTGAATAAAATGTAATTTCATCAGTGATGATGTGATAAGTTTTACATAAGTAAATTTGGGTCATTTCTCCTCATAGGGATAAACGTACATATAATGTATATACATATATACCTACATATATATGTAGTTACTATTTTCCTATTTAAAATTTTATATATGTGTATTATTGAAAATTACATTTATTAGATTATAATGTCTACAGATAATATGGTTTATAATTTTTACATATTTCAAAGATTTATATTTCTAATTTCTGAAAAGCTATTTGAACGTACATATTATCATTTATTGAGCAGGGATTTAAAGTGATATATTGAAAATATTTTCCACAAAAGATGCTACACTAAAATTTATTGGCAAGTAGTACATTTTAGCTTTTCAGGAAATATCCATATTATATTTATATTAAATGTTAGTACAGTTGAATCTAGCATTGTCGTGGTTTTTTTGTATGTTTGTTTTTTGGTTGGTTACATATGAGACCAATCAAAGAAAGAATTCCCCGGGAGACAAAAAAAAATGCTAAAAAAATAGAAGGCTTGTTTTAGAGAAGGGAGGGCTTTAATATATTTCGGCCATGCACTTGTAGGAAAATATCCAGACATGATATAAAAATTTAACTTGTTCAGACAGCTTGTATATAGCATGCATTTGGATATGGCTGCCATTCTTATATAAACAATTCCAGTGAATGACAGTGTTGTGACAAATATAAGCTAGGTGTTAGGAGTCACTGAACTGTGTGATGGTGACACCCCAATTGTATGGCTCTTCAAGCAGTCAGCTGCAACAGTGAACCTAGGAGTCTGAGCTAGAAGCTGATAACAGAGTATTCGTGGAACTGAAGATCAGCCTTCATGAGCTGCCAGCCTGAAGTCCTTGGACAAAAGCTAAAAAAAGCTTCAGAAATCACTTTGAAGGACTATTCATCAAGGCTCTTAAACAGAGTGAGCATAGGTGGGAAACCTATTGTCCAAAGTCAACAGAAAGTACAGTCAATTCTCTGTATCCTGGGGAGTACAGGTTGGGCTTACCGAGGGGGACATAGAGCTGTCAGTCACCCAGAACTTTTCAAGCCTCGAGCTTTCTGTCTCGACAGTTTTGATTTTAGGCAATTATTCAGCTTTGATTCAGTCTAGAGTTTTGTTTGTGTGTTTGTTAAAAGACCTAAAGACAACCTGAGATGTATACTCTGAAGAAAAATTATTTTAACCAGTGTTATCCAATTTTCAGTGTTTCTCAGCAATTTTTACAGGTTCCTACATTCTTCTCTCATTATTTCTCAAATACCTGTCACTCCTTTCAAATTATAGTAGCTCCTACTAAACTTTATAGTATATAAATGTGACAAAAATCCCTTAGAGTACAACCCTATCTTTGTATTTTGATCCTTTTTTTCCCCCCCACAGTGGGTTAGCATTGTCATTTACTAACTTAGAAACTGCCAGAGATTCCGCAATGACTTTCTGGTTCTATATTCTGCTATTCCCTCCAGGTGTCCATTTTTTCTCACTATTATTCTATTCAGTATTATCCAGATATGTTGTGCACGTTTGTGTTTCCACGTAACAAAACCCAAGTATCCCCTAAAGCTCGGTGCAAATGCTATTGTCTCCATAGAAAAGCCCTTCAGTGTTCTAATGGGACAGCCTCTCCCGACTCTGTCTACCATGCTCCTGGGCATTGTAGTATGATTCTGAGGTAGAGTCCAAGCAACTCAGATGTTCATTAGAATGTATTGTTTCCACTTTATTTTATTGCAATTATTTGATATCTTCGTTTTTAACCCAGGAGAAAAAAAAATATGTACTGTGTATGGTATAGCATTCTATATGTATTCATTTAGACTAATTTCCTAAATCCAGTAATTCAGATATTCTATATTGTATTATTAGGTTTAAAATCTCTTACTGTGAGTATACGTTTTACCGCATAGTTCTGATAGTTTTTGATACCTTTATGTTTTAGGCCATTTCTTAGATATTTAAATTTGGATACTGTATATTGTATCTTCCTGGTTGATTGCAATACTTATCAAATGAAATGATCTTTTTTTAGACCTATAAGGCTTGTCTTAAATTTGATTTGTCTGATTTAACTTAACTATGCTCACTTTTTTTATTAGAAACTTTAAACTGTATGTTTTAAACTTTTTTCTGTATCTTTACTTTTTAACATGAGTTATGAATAGCAATTACTTTGTATTTAAAATACAATCTGATGATCTTTTAACTCAAACATCAAGTCCTGAATTTAATGTGATTACTGATGCATGTATGCTCATACTTTTGATCTAAATTTCTTCAGGAGTTTTGTGCCCTTATCCTATCTGGTCTCTTTCTCAGATTTTCCCAAGCTAGATTCCTCCACTTTATGGTTATTTTGGCTTCTACTACACAAGCCTCCACAGAATAATTTCCCCCTCACTGTTTACTCCCCCATTCTGCTGCCGCCCCCTCCAACTCCCCCACACACACACCCATTAATCTGCAGAAACAGTCAGGTTGTTCCATGCAGAGATTGGAAAGCCAGGCTTTCCTGCCTACTGGGCTGTCTGGAGTGACTGTGAAATGGACTCTTCCTAGTTAATCGGGCTTAATATCTTTTTACATTTGAATCCGTCCTTTGTTAATAACTAACTAGTTGCCTATGCTAATATTCTCCCCTCAAGAATCCTGGGCCCTTGCATTTTATAAGGAGAGATGAATGGAGATCTCATTTTCTGTAGCTTCTTCTAGCTGTCAAGAGAAGTGTAGTCCTGCCATCCCTGGGCCCAGAGATGCTTGCTATCTGCCAAAAAGAAGAAAAGATATAAAGAGGAAGGGGGTTTTGAAAGTTCCAAGTCCGTCTATTACCCTCCTTAGAAGACAGCATGCACACTGTCTAGAGCAGTGGTTCTCAACCTTCTTAAAGCTGCGACCCTTGCATACAGTTCCTCATGTGGTGTTGACCTCCCAACCATGAAATTTTGCTACTGTTATGCATCATGATGTAAATATCTGCATTTTCCTATGGTCTTAGGTGACCCCTATGAAAGGGTCGTTTGACTCCCAAAAGGGTCGCGACCCACAGGTTGAGAACTGCTGGTCTGGAGGATGGCATTGTTGGACATCATAGAGTTGACAGATTTGATGAGAAAGTTGAAAAAGCATGATCCAAAATGAAGAGAATTATCACAGCTAAAGTTCTGATGAGAAGTAAGAACCAGATGATAGAGAGAGGGACTGACTTTATATAGTGTCCAGCATTCAATTGGAGAGGGGGCTTCCCTGGACAATGGTGTGTCACACCTATGTGAAGCCTTCTTTCTTACCATACTCAATTCAAATTAGGCCAGAGGGAACAGCCTAAAATCTCCTTCCTGCAGCAGGTTGTATCTGTCTGGGTCTCTTGGGCAGAAAGGAATAGCAGAATTTTGTTCCCCACAGTCCCACCTTTTAAACAATAAAGTTTTGCATTCCAGAAACAAAGCCCATGCACCACTTCACACTTCACCTGCTCAGCCATCTTGCTTCACCTGATGATAAGGCAGTTCAGCTAAGCTGCTGAGTGTCATTTCAGGAGGTAGCAATGTCAGCTGGGCTTCCAAAGTGAAATTTATATTGTGTAAACAAGTAATCAGGTATTTAAGAAGGTTTGTGCCTATGAAAACAAAAGAAAAAAAAGTTAATGATCAGGGCAAATTATAAACCGATTTTGGAGGGTGTAATGTTACAGAATTTACCAGGCGACTGAAAAATATGAGTACAGGAAAAAAAACATTTATTTTCAGATGTTTCTCATGTACGAGTACAGGACTCACAGGAGGCTATTTCTCTCCAGATCCTGAGCAAGCCAGTATGGAAGAAGCTTTCCCTTTATACCCTTTGGTTTCTTTGTCCCCCAGATATGGATCATCCTTCCAGACCTTTCTTGGGCTTTAGAAAAAGCCCCGTGTGTTGGGGTGGGGGCCATGAGAGCACATCTAAAGGCCTGGCCTGGCACCAGTGCTGATCACTCTGTCTGGGGGTGGCGTATCGTTCATGGTTTATGGCTTCTCTAAAATGGGTACTTAGGTAAACAGGTCTTGCAGGACCAGATAATTAAGAGGGGGCATTAACTAGACTATAGGCTAACAAGAAGTTGCATTAAGTTACTGGCACAGATTCAGATTGCTATCCTAACACCCCCCATCTCCCCCTCTCCCCACCCTCCCCCACACAAATATCTCATTTTCCTGATCAGTAAGGTGAAAATGTGTTTAGATGTAAGGCTAAAAAGTTTATTTTGCTAGAATGAAAAGAAAGCAAGCATTGACAACCTGAAAGACCCTCCTTGTCTGAAGTTTGAATATCTCTAGTGATATCATCAGGTGCTCAGGTAAATTCTGTATGCCATACACAGTGTGAAGAAAAAAAAAAGTTTTAGTTCTCAGTAACTCCAATTCCAAAGATGGGATAAAAATGAAACATTATTTTGGATATTTGAAGAAAACTAGGAAAATTCAGGATCTAGTTCAATTTCTAGTTGAAACACAAAAATTTGAAGACAATTAACTGAACTAGAGTCTAATACCCACAACTGGGCATTGTGATTTAATCATGATTTCTCCCCTTAAAATTATTCTTATTTTTATTAAAGAGCTAAATTAAGATTAATTTATATACTGCATTAAGTCCAGTTTCAATTCAGTCAGATTATTTGCAGAAACACAAGAATAATAATTGATTATATCAGTTCTTTTAATTCTGTTTGGCTGGGATCTCATAGGTAATCTCCAGATTGATTTTTAATTACCCTCTCAGGAAGTAACTATGAAGTTTCCCCTTCGTAAGTTACTCCAGCTTAATGTCTGATTCCATTTGTTCCCTTCCTTTGTTAATAACTAAGTATGCTAACATTACTTATTCCCTCTTTACTCATTCCACTTATTGGTATATTTATTTTCATTTTCTATTTTCCATACCTATTATTTACTTTATCTTTTTAAAAATGTTATCCGGTTATTTGTTTATTGCTAATACATTTTCTTCCCATATTGAGTTTAATTACAATGCTTTCTTTTAAATTAATGTACTGTGTGTTTTAATGTCTTTACTTTGGGTAGTTTATGTATTCTTTGTATTGTCTTTCTTTCATGTGGATTGTGGACCTCAGGTAAGTTGGCATTTTAGTGGGAGATCACGTTTCCCTGGACATATCATCTACACCTCCTGTGACTTATAGGAGGGCAAAGTGAAGTTAGGCCCCTGTTTATATCTTCCTTGATGTATATAGTGAGAACAGAGTCCATGTGTTCTCAGGTACTATGCAACTATTCCAAACTGCCCTCAATTTCTGCCAGTTCACTAAGCATCCTTAATTTTCAGAGGTTCAGTGTTATACGATGAAGTGTCAGTATCCATAGGTTTTAATTTGACCAACCTTGGGGAGGTAGAAGAGAGAAGGAAATACCCAAGAGTTCAGGTTTGCTCAAGCCATTTTACAACAGCATTTTATCCCAGCAGATGTGAGGAGGGTTTTCTAAACCAATTTTGATTTCATTTATTAATCTTCCCTTTTGGATATTTTAGTCCATAAATACACACATTTTACCAAGTTCGATTATCATGTGTTCTTTGTATGTTTTTCTTGCCATTAATAATATACCACATTCTTAAATATTATTTTACATTTTTACAGCCACACATTTTATTAAACCTTTCTAAATAATTTCCATGTTTGGGAAATTATATTATAAACTATACTTCAAAGAGTTTAATTATTCTTATAGGATATGTTCCAAAGCACAGGATTGCTACCTTTATTTTTATGAAAAGTAATATTGCTTTACAAATAATTTGTTCAAATTAGCAATACCAGTATCAGTAGATGCATCATGAGAGTGAAAGTTTATTCAAGAATTTACTGACATTCATCATTAAAACTGAAAATGTGCCGAGACTGGTTTGGCTCAGTGGATAGAGCGTTGGCTTGCGGACTGAAAGGTCCCAGGTTCGATTCCGGTCGGGGTCATGTACATTGCTTGCGGGCACATCTCCACTGTGGGGCATGCAGGAGGCGGCTGATGGATGTCTCTCTCTCATCGATGTTTCTGACTTTCTATCTCTCTCCCTTCCTCTCTGTAAAAAATCAATAAAATAAACAAAACAAAACAACAACAACAAAACTAGAAATGTGATCCTGATGCTGCTTCTATTGAAAGAAAAAGGACTCTGCAATTTTGTCTACAATTATAGATATGGAGTAATAGAAAACAATACTTATTAGAATCAACATAATATATTTAGCTATACATAAAATTTGGATAAAATTTGTGTTTTGTTATAAGTCATTATGTTTTACTATAACGCTTTGCCCTGTGATAAATAAGGAAGTTCTATCAGTAAGAAAGATCCCATGAAAATACAGAATCCTTCTCAGAACAACATGTTCTGAGACTTTCTCAAGACTTCAGAATGTAGAAGAGGGCAGGATAATATGAAATCATCCATATAAATGTTTAGGAACTCTATAATATAGAAGACAAAATGTTTTCAAAACCAAATATAAAAGAGATTTTCAAATACCCAAAGCAAGATGAAGACAGAACAAAGAACCAAAGAAATAATCAAAAGAGCTGACCCTGTGCTTGCCTGCTGATGGGAGGTTATGGATCCTGATTAATTAGGGTGGGGATATAGCAATCACATTGGAACAAAAGCATGATTATGTTTCTATAAGAAAGTTGTAAATGGCATTCCTATATAAAATCAAGACCATGGGGTGAAAGTGGGAAGCCTAGAAAGAAATCAACCCACTGTTGGAGAAATGCTTTCTTTTGTCTGAATTCTGGGTGAAAAAAAATAAACAAGTAAATCTGCATTTAGAAATCAAACTCCTTGGCTCACAATTTGTATTACCACAGTAATAGAAAATCCAAGCCAAGAAATTCTCATAAAAATTGTCTCTAATCCAGATATGTTTCTGGGATGCCTGGCAAAAGTAAATGTAATGCTGGGAAAATATATATCAAAGAAACACTAAGCCAAAGAAAGGCTGAGTAATTATATTAATATCAAAGGGTGGGGAAGACTGTAGAGAAATATTAGGATAGAGAAGATATGAAGAAAAAAATTTTTATGTATTTCTATAAAATTAGGAAACCATACAATTTCAAATTATATATAAGAAACCAGTCTAAAATATGCAAAAAATATTATATTATGGCTAGGATAAATTGATAACATTACATGGGAAATTTTAACATGTATTAATAATCTAACAAGGAATAAAACAATGAATAAATTTATAGCCAAATGTTTTTGAAACTTGATCTACTAGACATATATACAAAATGCTACAGCCATATCAAAGGGAACACACATTAATGGTATGGGACATTATAAAAATATTTATTTTCTATTTATCAGATGTAATTGCCTACAGAGTCACAAAACAAATTTTACTTAATATCAAAGTATTAGTCGCATACAGACCTTGTTTTTTATACATAATTAAGTTAGACATCAATATCAAAACAATAACTAACATACATCTTTTATTTGAATATTTTAAAATTACCTTAATACATATGTAGAAATAATTTAATAGAAATTTAAAATGTTGGAATCATAAGATAATACCATAGATCAAAATTAATGTACTATTTCTATGTACTACATAGAAAATGTATAGCTTAAATGCATATGTATGTGAATACATATATATACTAGTATATATATATTATATATGTGTATATATATATAAATATATATATATATATATATATATAGAGAGAGAGAGATGAAAGCTAATGAGCTAATCATTTAACTTAAGAAGTTAAGTAAAAAATAATAGTAAATATTTAAGTAAAATTTAGCAAAGCCAATAAGTATAAAACAAAATATATGTTGAAAAATAATAATAATGATTACTTACTAACTCCAAAATGTTTTCTTTGGGAATATTGATAAATTAATTTACTTTTAACAAAAGTGATGAAGGAGAAAAGGCATAAGTAAATGTTAGAAATAGAAAAGAAGACAAAATAGCATTAAATGGCAGTGATGTTTTGAAAGCATAAGAATAGAATGAACAATTAAATGCAAATAAATTTAGAATAAAAAAACTTAAAAATCTGAATATATTTATAACAATTTTAATAATATTTATTTGCAAATATTAATGAAATCCTATCTAATAAAAGAGAAACATGCACATTGACCACCTACAAGCCACACCCACAAGCCAATCAGGAACAAGTATGCAAAGTAACCCAACAAATATGGCAGCTTCCATGGAGCTGGAGCCAGCTGGAGACTTGGGTTGCCTTCAGCTATGGAAGAAGCCAAACTTCCCACACGCCCTGGCAGTCCCTGGCCTCCACTCTAGGCTATAAAGTTTCAATTGTAGAAGATAAATAAGTCCCAGATACCAAGGCCTCTGCTTGGGTAGCCAAGGGGTGTGGCTGTCCTGAATACCACCACAGGCTCCTTACCCAGGCCATCCCACACCCCAAGGGAACCCCCACTCTGATTCAGGCCACCCTGAGGGCAAACCAGCTGGCCCCTACCCCCATGCATGCCTCAAGCTTATCTAATAAACGAACAATATGCAAATTGATCATCAGTTCAACATACAAGATGGCTGCCCCCATGTGAACACAAGATGGTAGCCACAAGGTGACCAGGAGGGAAGGGCAGTTGGGAGGACCAAGCCTGCAAGGGAGGGCAGTTGGGGGCAATCTAGTCTGCAAGGGAGGGCAGTTAGGGGTGACCAGGCCAGCAGAGTAGGGAAGTAGTAGGTGATCGATAGTGCAGTTGAGGGGGACCCAGGCCTTCAGGGGATAGCAGTTGAGGGGGGGACCAGGCCTGTAGGGAGGGTAGTTAGGGGTGACCAGGCCTGCAGGAGAGGACAGTTAGAAGCAATTAGGCTGGCAGCAAAGCAGTTAGGCATCAATCAGGCTGGTTAGGAGGCAATCAGGCTGGCAGGCAGAGTTGGTTAGGGGCAATCAGGAAGGCAGGCAGGTGAGCAGTCCTGGATTGTGAAAGGGATCCCTTGAGGAGTTCCAGATTGAAGAGGGTGCAGGCTGGGCTGAGGGACACCCCCTGAACCCTCCCCCACCTTCATGCACTAATTTCATACACTGGGCCTCTAATAAAATTATAAAAAATATACAGCAATCCTCTCTGCCCCTTTTCACAGAAGGTTATCAGGATCAAATAGTTTTATGCATGAATTCTAACACTACTTTGTAAAATGGATGATTGCTCACGCTATATAAACTTTTACAGAATCTATGAAAAGGAGAAAAAAATTTAAATATTTATGAGATTGCCCTAGCTAGTTTGGCTCAGTGGATAGAGTCTTGGCCTGCAGACCAAAGGGTCCTGGGTTCGATTCAGGTCAAGGACACTTACCATGATGGAGTCTCCTTCCCAGCAAAGGCCCTGGTCAGGGCTCATGCAAGAGACAACCAATCGATGTGTTTGTCTAATATCAATGTTTCTCTCTGTCTTTCCCTCTCTCTTCCATTCTCCCTAAAAATCAATGGAAGAATATCCTAAAGTGAGGATTAACAACAAAAATTTGTGAAATTGTTTAATACAGATAACAAAATAAGCAAAGAATAAATAACAATGAAATGATCAATCAGCCACATAAATATATATGCAGATATCCAAAAATAGTAATAACAGAATACAAAATACAGATGACCAATCAGAGATTATTCCAGGAATATATGCATTTTATTTCACAATATAAAGTGAAAAATCTTGCAATTATTTCAAAATATTATTCAACAACTCTTTAAAAGAAAACCTCTTGGCAAAGTAAGAATAGAAATGATCTTTCTAAACTGATAAAGGAAAATTTCCAGAAAGATACAGAAAACATCTTTTTTAAAGTAATAAAATCTTGGAAACATTTTAAAAGTGAAAAACACAAAGCAAGGACCAAAGAATGCTGTTCTTACTGCCCCATCCCACACTGTACTGGCAGTCCTAGGCAAGATAATATGAACCGTCAGTCAAAGCTAGGAAAATGTGAAAGGGATAAACAAAATTATCCTTTTTCAATAAGCAATTGTTTACATTGAAACTAAGACAGTAAAAACCCTATAATCAAGTATTAGAATAATAGGAAATTAATAAGAAGGTTCATTGTAAGACCAAGATGTAAAATTAAATAGCATGCTTTTACACAATATAATATTATACATATTATAATTTTTTAACAGAGAAACTAAAAATAAACTTCACAGCAATTGTATAAAACCTTTATGAAGAAAAAACCAAACTTTATTAAAAGCTACTGAAATAAATTGAGAGACATAACATGTTCATTGCTGGAAGATTCAGTATAATATCCTCAAATGGGTATATTACTTTAATAAAATCCTAATAAAATACTGAAATGTCTTTTCATGATACATGCCAAACTAATATATAAGTTCATATGAAAATAATGGTTCATAAAAATCCCTAAAATTGAGTAATAATAATTACATGAATATAAGGATGATGATTATAGAAGATCCATCATTTCATTCATTATAAAGTTATATTAATTAAAAAGGATGGCACTGGTTAAAATAAAATGTAGTAGCAAAATTATAAACAAATCCATATATGAATTAGATCTCATTATATGACAGCAGCTTAATTAATATTTCAATAAATTAAGTGAGAATAATTTGCTATTCATAGGACAGAAGTAAAGTTGAGTTTCTACTTCATAACAGATTCTGTTTGGATTAAATACACAAATTCAAAAATTCATCTTTAAAATATTTGAGAAACATTTTTCTGACATCAGAATAAGGAAGTTTCCTGCATAACATGAAACAAAACAAACAACACCTCCCCAGTACTCAGTATTGACAAATTTGAACATATTAATATTTTAAAATATAATAATTAGCAAGAAAATGAAAATCAAAGGTTGAAAAATTTTTATAAAATTATAATGAACAAGGGAATAATATTCCAATTAAAAACTGTACAAAATACCTAAATGATAAAAAGTTGAGGAAAATGGTTGAAAAATAAACTTTAATTATGAATATACATACAAAAATTGCTGAATCGCACTAGCAATCAAGGCAATGCAAAAAATACCAATAATAAAGTTTTTGTACACATCAAAATGTCAAAATTTAAAAGTCTGTGGAGCAATGTCTACATAGCTAATAAAGTTGAGGTTACCCACACTATATAATCATTCAGAAATTCTACTTCTAGTTATCTATTTGAAAATGTATGGCACACATGTAATAAAATGTAACAATATTATTTGCTACAATGTATTGACGACAATTTGTAAATGACCTCACTAATCCCCAGTAATAGAATTATAGAATAAACTGGGTTAATTCTACAACCAAATACTTGTTAGCAGTTACAATTAATGATATAGTTCTCCATTTACTTTTCTGAAAAACTAGAGGCCCAATGCACAAAATTTGTGCAAAGGTTGATGTGTCTCTCAGCCCAACCTGCACCCTACTCAATACAGGACCCCTAGAGGGATGTCTGCTGCCCATTGAGGCCTGATCCCAGTAGAATTTGGCCTAAATGGATAGTCAGACATCCCTCTCGCAATCCAGGACTGCTGGCTCCCAACTGCTCGCTTGCCTGCCTTCCTGATTGCCCTTATGGCGCCTGCCTGCCAGCCTGATTACCCCCTAACGACTCACCTGCTAGCCACATTGATTCCTAACTGCTCCCCTGTCAGCCTGTTTGCCCCTAACTGCCCTCCCCTGTAGGCCTTGTCACCTCTAACTCCTCCCCTGTAGACCTGGTTCCCCCCAACTGCCCTTCCTGCAGGTCTGATTGCCCCCAACATCTCTTTTCTGCCAGACTGGTCAATCTTAACTGCCCTCCCCTGCAGACTTGATAGCCCCCAATTGCCCTCCTTTGCAGGCCTGATCCCTCCCAACTGCCCCCCACTACTGGCCATCTTGTGGTGCCCATCTTGTGTCTACATGGGAGCAGCCATCTTGTGTATTGGAGTGACAGTCAACTTGCATATTGGTCTTTTATTAGATAGGATAGAGTCCTGGTACACGGCTGGGAACTGGCTGGTTTGCCCTGAAGGGTGTCCCAGATCAAGGTGGAGGTTCCCTTGGGGCATGGGGCGGCCTGGGCAAAGGGCCTGTGGTGGTTTGCAGGCCATCCATGCCCCCCAGTGACCCAAGTGGAGGCCCTGATACCTGGGATTTATTTATCTTCTACAATTGAAACTTTGTAGCTTTGAGTGGAGCAAAGCCTCTTGCTTGCTTCATGGCTGCAGCCATTTTTGTTGGGATTTATTTATCTTCTATAATTAAAACTTTGTAGTCTTGAATGGAGACCTAGGCCTGCCAGGGTGTACAGAAAGCTTGGCTTCCTCCATTACCGAGGAAGCCCTGGCTTGTTCCGTGGCTGCAGCCATCTTGGTTGGGTTAATTTGCATATTGGCTGATGGGCATGGCTTGTGAGTGTAGCTGAGTACGATCAATTTGCATATCACTCTTTTATTAGATGGGATAATAGTAGCCCTGCACACAAATCTGTGTGCCAGTAGGTCACTGCCACAATCCTGTAGCTCCCTCTGCCCCCATCATAGCTTGCTGCTTTGCCCCCTCCTGTAGCTCCCCATCTCCTGCTTGCATGCTGCATGTCCCTCTTGTAGCTCTCTGCAGCCTGCTTATAGTTCACTGCCCTCCCCTCCTGTAGACCCATGATCAGCTTGGTAAGTTGTGTGTTATGCCTTAGGGTATCATAGATAATTAGCATAGTCCTCTCTTATTATATAAGATAATGCTAGTGGAAAAAAATTGTATAAAATGGAATATCTTGTAAAATAATTAAATCTTTGTCTGTTTTTGCCTATTCCTATATATACCTACATCTATCTGTGTGCTTATAAATCTATCCACCTATCTATATCTATATAACAAAAAAACTGGAAATGATTAACAACCTTAAAGAACTAAATCTATAAGAATGTAGTTATTTGTTCATTGGGAAAGGGTATGATGAAAGGAACTATAGTAAAACAAAATGTTAAAAGCAGATGTGGATCATCATTATGTATTATATTATTTGTACTTGTTTATATATGATGAATTTCTCATAATAAAAAATTGTAGTCTTACAGTGAGATGCTTTATTTTTCAGATAAAATTGTTGTTTATATGAAGATCTGAGTTTGAGTCCCAGTTTTGTTCTTATGTGCTTCATTCAGTAAATGAGGATATAGGAGATATTTAATTTGGTGGTTTCAAAAATTATTGAGATCCAATGAAAATTAGTGTATATATGTGAAAGCGGCTATTATAAATTTTGAAGCACTCTACTAATATAAGGAAAATTTACAAGCAGTATATTACACATTTGTATTAATTGTATATGCCCATTTGTATGTATTGGAAGGTTTTCTTGCTGCTGAATTACCCCCAAAAATAATATTCAGTCTTAAAACAGATAAAATTATTCATCCATATCTAACTAAAGAATAAGCTGGGAATATTTTTTAAAATATATATTATTATTATGTTTTTCAGAGAGGAAGGCAGAGGGGAAGTGAGTTGGAAACATCGATGAAAGAGAAACATTGATTAGCTGCCTCCTGCACCCCCCAACCCACCCCCCACTGAAGATGTGCCTGTAACTAAGGTATATGACCTTGACCAGAATTGAACCTGGACCCTTCAGTCCACAGGCCACTGCTCCTATCCACTGATCCAAACTGGTCCAGGCTAAGCTGGAAAATTTTTTAACAAACTATATGGTAATGATTCTTTTATCAAATGTTCACTTACCTGGACTATTTGGAACAGACTTAGAAAAGGGAATTAAACCCATATTAAGAACAAATATATGAGTCCAACTATATGACATTTTTGAAAAGTCAAAAATTTGGAGACATTTGAAAGATCAGTGTTTGCCAGGAGTTCAGGAGGGAGGGAGGAGGGCAAAGATGAATAGGTAAAGTACATTTTGCACAATGAAACTATTCTGTATGATGTGTATGATTACTATTCTGTAATGTTGGATGCATGTCATTACACATTTGTCAAAAACCATAGAAGTACACAAAACGAAGTGTGGTCTTCAGAAAAAAAAACACATATTAATATCAAGGCAATAAATGTATCATACTAATGAAAGATATTAATAATTGGGGGAAAGAGAAAGGATATTTCTGTTAACTTTTCTGTAGATCCGAAGCTATTCTAAACAACTAAGCTGTATTAATGTAAAGCAAACAAAGATGCATAGCATTCAAATTAAAATCACAATCCTCAGGCTGGCTCTAAGCAGATTTCCTTTCTTCATGCATGGGTCCCTCAGGTATTCTCTCAGGATTTCTTTACTCTTGTTTTAGTTATAATTTTAACAAATTCAGTGTATGGATTTTCCATTTAACTTGTTCGTATGGTACAGTCAAGGAAAAAGCAAGTTATTTATCCTAACAATTTTCAGCTAGCTGTCTGAAGTGCCATTGGAAGGCCTTTCAGAACTAGAGCGTGTCTGTTTTGAATTAGCTGCTTGGTTATTGCCTCCCACCCCATTCCACCCCATCCCAACACTAATATCTGGCTGCCCTTGAACGTCCATTAGAAAGCCCCGGATTTACAGATTCCATTAAATGCAGGATTAACACGTTAACACCTGGAGCCTTCAAGGTCACTTTAAAACTGTGACTGGAATCCCTCCTAATGGGTGTCTTTGCCTTATCTGTTACCAAAAAAAAAAAAAAATTAATGTTAAGCATGAACAGAACTCAAAGAGGCAGGGCAATTGGTGGAGATTTAGACTACAAGAGAAAGATCTGCAAACACAGGTGGAAATGAGGAATCCAATATTTGAAACTATATATTGCTAAGGTGTTCATTCTTTTAATGTGTGTAATGCTTTCCAGTTTTCAAAACGGTAATGTAACAATGCATTATATAGGAACATTTAAATTATATTCCACATGTTCTTTTTCTGATGTTAGAAAAGTACATACAATTCTTTGGGAATGTTTTATCTTGATATATATTTTTATTTTTTAAGAAATATGACTTTCCACATTTCCCCAAGGTTGTCTTCTATGTGCTCTCATGTTGAACTCCATTATATGGTCTCTAAATGTGAACGTTAGAATTGCCTGTGTTTGGCTCTGTAGTTCTATGAGGCTAGCAATTGTTTATTAGTCATCATTGCATAGCAGATACATAAAATAGAATCTATACAAAGTGTTGAAAAATATTTGTCAAAAAGTGTAACTTTAGTTATCTTTAAAAATTTAATTATTCAGAATTATTTTCCTGATGATATTGGGTAAATAAATTTGCGTGTTTTAAGAAAAGACATAAAATATAGAGAACAATCATTTTTATTTTTATTTTTTTCAGAAAAAATAATTGTCAACATGCAAGTTCAAACAGTCACAGCATTCAAAACAATTACTAATGTTGTTGGATATTTGAAGGGCTTGACTTCTCCAGGTAAGTATGGTAAATAATTTATAATATGCATTTTATATAAAACATCACAAGGGATTGCTCTATAATTATTTAATTGCAAGTTAAATATCCTATATTACATGTAACCAGAAGTTTATACCACTCTGAGAGGGGAACAATATGAAACCTTGATCTTTATTTTCTTTCTTTTAATAGCTCTTCAAAAGTAAATCATAGTAGAGAAGAAATCCAAATAAAATTAAACTGGCATGCTCCTGGTGTAGATAAGCTATACAAGCCAATGTCTTCTTTCCCTTTGTTTTTCTTTTATTCGCTGTAGCAGTGTCCCTCCTAATGGGTGTCTTTGCCTTATCTGTTATAAAAAATACTTAAAAAATAAAACGTTTAAGTTTTAATGGCATGTGGGACTTTTTTTTTCCCTTTTTCTTCAAATCTAATCCATTTATCTATGCCCTGTCTCTGACCTATGGACCACAGACAATTCTGCCTAAGGTTTGCATGGCTTTAGGTTTCAAAGATGCTTATGAAAATTACCACCTGGTTACATTTTAAATAATTTAATCTTTATTACAGGATGCCATTGAATCTTGGGCTGTTATTATACAGGCCAAAAAAGGAAAAATAACTGACACATATAGTAAGAGATTAATAGCAACACTTTCAAATCCATTGAATGTTTGGTGTGCTCGGTATACAGTGTAGAATGCAACAATATTTTAAGTACACTTGTGCTACTTCTATTAATTTGTTTGGGACATTTACTCCAGTTCTCCTTGGACAAGTATTTTCTCTGACTTTAGTCAAATTGACACTATAGTTGCCAATCAGAGATTTCTGAGATCAAGTTTTTTATCCCCATAGATTCTTGCCAGCCAACTCTTACAAAATTAATGGGCTGTATATATTTCCTCTGAATTACTTAATAGTGTAAATGTTGAACAATTTCTGCTCAATAACACAAGATATGCATACATACATTTGAAAATTCTCACTACTGAATTTTAACAAATTCCCATCATAAAGATGTCTAATTGAAACACCAGAAATACAAGATTTGGCAAAAAAAATGGCTTACAGTTGTGAATATGCAAAACAGAGAGTTAATAAAGTGCTTGTAGTAATCATAAACTGCATGTCTATTTTTATACGAATAACTGTAAATCTATTTTTGCCCACCTCTGTATTTATCAATATCACAGCATTTGCAAGTTATTATTAAAAAACCAAATTGTTCAGTATTATATTGGCTTTAGAGTAAAACCTTTCCTTATAAAGATTCAGTTTAGAAAAGATATTTAATCAATTTACCAGTAGTATACTTCCATGCATATCAGCAAAGCTTTTATCTTCTTTAAATCCTAAAAAAAAATCATCACACATTTTTAATGACTCTGAAAATTAGAAACAATCATCAATCATTATTAAGATTTTTAGATTTTTGTTTATAATATACAATTCAAACAGAACTTTCATACATATCTGGGAAATGAGTGAATAAATTCCCAAGGTTCCAATATTTGCAGACATACTATGTACCTTATTAATTAAATTTTGATGAAATGTTGGCAGATCAAAGACATTGCTGGGTCCAATATCAGTGTGAAAATCTAAAATAGCTTCACATAGTGATATTTCCCATAAGGTAGCCTTTTGACATCATGAATCAACTGGTGATTAATTTATTCTATACACATGTAGTACTTACTATGTATCAGTCACTGTTCAAAGTGCTGTACAAATACTAGTTCATTTAAACCTCAAAACAAGTGAATGTTGCATGTCCTATTATTATTCCCATTTTATGGTTGAAGAAATTAATACATAGAATGATTAAATAAGCTTTCCACAGTCACACAACTAGTAAGTTGATAGGCTGGCTTCAAACCCATGCAGGCAGGCCTCAGAGTCTGCACACTTAAGCATCAAGCTATGGAACATCTCCGAATGTGATAATATTCAATGAATAAATCATTGTACACAAATGTGTAGGCCCACTAAGCAAATACATTTAGCTCTGTATCAATAATAGACACTGACAAGAAAATCAGAGAAAACTCTGGAAGCATGTCTTTAGCCTACTTATTGATGACAATGGTCAGTAATCTACATTGAGTAGGCATTCTACATGTCATTGAGACTTTCCAAATAGCATACCTAATAGATTTTGTATGATTATATAAAATAAAATATGTGAAAAATAAACGTGTACAGTAATTGGATGCCTTTTGCTGTTGTTGATTTTTTATTCTTCAGAGAAAAAAAGTGAGGCTAAAACTATAATTAATACCCTAAATAATTATTGCAAAATCCATATATAACTACCACATTTTTAATATTTAAAGCTACTAAATAACTGCTCCCTCAATGTATTAATAGTTCATTAATATTTACTGAGCATACAGACATTGTTTACAGGGCACTTCCCACTATGATTCTGGAAAAATGTTAGATAAAGGTTTCATTGCGGCATATTTGTATACCTCTCTAATTAATATGCATGTCACAGAGGACAGTAATATGAATCTAAGCTTTGGGTTCATAATTGGGTTCAGCAGCTGCCTCTGCTTTGATATACACAGATGTGTGAATCAAGACAGGGGTGAAAAAATGTAAAGTAGTCTTAATTATTAGAACAATTTTGCATAATTGTGGCTCAGTTGTGTAATAGGATTATGTAAATGTCATTAAGTTTATTGTTAAGGTTTATATTTCGTTTTAATGGCTCTTGTTTCTTTCTATTTCCAGACCGGTATATCATAGTTGGCAGCCACCATCATACAGCATCCAGTTACCAGGGGCAAGAATGGGCTAGCAGCACTGCCATAACATCAGCTTTCATCCAGGCCTTGATGTTAAGAGTGAAGAGAGGGTGGAGACCAGACCGCAGCATTGTTTTCTGTTCCTGGGGAGGAACAGAGTTTGGCAATATTGGCTCATATGAATGGGGAGAGGTAAATGTACATTCATTAGTATTCTCTCTCTCTCTCTCTCAAAAATAGACAAAGTAAAATTGTCAAAGCCAAAGACAAGAATGTGCATTTCAACCAGGATGTCATATCTGCTAGGTTGCTGAAATTATTCGGAAGAATGAAGGGTGATTACAGTTGAACCACAGTGAATAGTGTGTGATCTGCTACTATCTATTCTTATTGATTCCAAACCTACAGACTCTAATATGTCCACAATAGTGTTTACCTGGTTATTGCATATCTCTGTAGACAGGTTGACAGGAATAGGACAAGAAAGGATTAAATGATACGTCCATTAACCTTTCTTTTAAAACTATCTAGCCATTATCTAGAATAAGGAAACCTTCTCCTATGTTATATGTTTATAACCTTAGTATATAATTTAGAGATGCAATATGGAGACTAGACTCAAAATAGTGTGTGTGTTTTTTCTTCTTTCCACTTCTCCTCCTTCCCTCTACTCCTGCCTTTCTCTATTCTTCCAAACCTATCTCTCTGCTTCTTTCCTACCTACATAAATACTTACCTACCTACCTACCTTAAAAAGCCTTTGTCCAAATGAATAGGTTATGGTTAGAAACAACTGGAATATTTAATGTCAAATGCTTCCATGTCTGTGTCTTACAGATGTGCTGTTTTTAATAGACTATGACAGCTGATACTTGGATTGATGCCATATTTGCAACAATGAGAACATTGTGAAACTGAGACATTCTATTTACTTTTAGGATTTTTTAAAACAGTGCAATGGAAACATTTATGAAAAACCTCTACAGTTGTAGCTAGGGAAAAATAAAACACTCAGTTTATTCATTACCTCAGCTTTAGGAAAAAAATTCTAAATATATAATGGGAAATCCTATTGTTTATGTTTTTGTTTTTGTTTTTTAATTTAATCACAAGAAAGAGAGAGAGAGAGAGAGAGAGAGAGAGAGAGAGAGAGAGAGAGAGAGATGTAAAATGTCTAAATGTCTATTGGATACCAAAGAAAATATGTAAGCATAGCCAATAGATACAAGGCATTGGGGTGGTGGGGTGGAGGACAGGTGAGGGCATGCAATAGGGGTGGGGGAGGCAGGGGGAGTTCAGTAGGGAAAAAAGAAAGGAGACATATGTACTGCTATTTATAATACTTTAAACAATAATATATATATTATAGATATATAATATAATATATATATGAACTATATATATATATATATAGTTAAAAAACACACAACTAATACTTAAAAATAATGCCTTAATAAACAAAAGGTATATAAAAGAAAATAGCAAGTGTGTTTTTAATTTGAAGGACAGAAAATGTTTTAAATTGAGAAAAAAATATGTAATGTAAAATTTACTAAGAACACGAATTACAATGTTTTTTCATCTGTAATTTATGGAGTGAATGCCTGTTCCATCTTCAAATATTCTAGTTTGAATGAATAAACTCCATTGCTGAAAGAACCTTATTAAACTGACAAATTTTTAGTAAAATGGAAAATGTATTATCTAAAAAACTTCCCAAACTTCTATTTCAGATTACTTACTTTAAAACTATAAATAAGTAGGGGGGAACAATCTGGGAAATGTATTTGTGATCTGAACTGACTTTAATAATTCAGAATATATTTATCAGACATCAAATAATGTTTAATATTTATTATAATAATAAGGCACATTTTAAGATAATGTCTTGAAGATTCTTTTTAAATTCTAAATATTTACTCTACTATATTATACAGCCTTCTTGATATCTATCCAGTAACTTTCACAGTAAATATATGTTAATCCTAAAGTAATATGTATAATCCTAAGCAATGTATATGTTCTCAAAGCAGGTTTATCTATCTAAAATTAGTAGTTCTTAACTTAAATATCTTGAACCCCTGTGCATTGGAAAGTGAATTGCAAAATATCCTTGAATTTATTTGAACATTATGTATCATAGCCTTTAAGTTGAATCAATGATGTTGCCTTGGTTGAATGTGAGCAATTATATTTTCAAAATCAGTCGATATGTTTGTGGTTAATAAAATACAAATAAATTTTTAAGTTTTACTCAATTTGTTGTACCTTTTAGTGATTTTACACTTTCTCAATCAATAGATACTAAAATTACAATTATTTTAATACTAAAGGCCTGGTGCATGCATTTGTGCACCAGTGGGATCCCTGGGCCTGGCCTGTGGGATCAGGTCTAAATCAGCTCTCCAACATCCCCCAAATGGTTCTGGATTGAGAGGCTGTAGGGCAGGCGAGGGACCCTAATGGTGCATAATCGAGCTGGGGAGGGATGCTAGAGGTTGGTAGGTAAGGACCATGGGGAAGCTCCAGGGCATGCCTAGCCCATCTCACTAGTCCCAGTAGGCCAGACACAGCAGCAAGCTAAGCTTCCAGTCAGAGCATCTGCCCCCTGGTGATCAGTGCATGTCATAGTGAGCAGTTGAACGGCCTTAGCATATCATAACATATTAGGCTTTGGTTGGTTGAACAGTTGTCCAGAGGACCGGACACTTAGCATATAGGTTTTTATTATATAGGATGAGAGTTCATAGGAAAAAATGTTTATGTTAGAAAAGGCTCTTCTTCAAAAGATTAAAAATCCATATCCTAGTTATTAGAGGATTGACTCAATACTGATCTTGATTTTGGGGAAAACTGATAACATTTTACTAGATATGTTCTTCAAAAACTACCATTTATTCTGTGAAGAACCTTTATTCTCTACAGGCTACAATAGAAATACTATAGATTTTACAGTCAAAGGAGTCTGAATTCAAATCTTCTCTGCCATAAAAAATGTGGACTTTTACAAGATTACCCCACCCAAGACTTGATTTATCAAATGAGTATATAGATATCTGTATTATGAATATCTCATGAAAATTAAATGGACTAACATATAGACAGTGTCTATAGGCTATTGTGAAAACAGCCATTCTTCTGTAGTACTTTGCAACATTAGGCTTTTAAAAAATGTTATGTATAAAGCTGAATACCTGAGTTAAAATTTAGCCTTTTTTTAATATTTTTTATTGATTTTTCACAGAGAGGAAGGGAGAGGGATAGAAAGTCAGAAACATCGATGAGAGAGAGACATCGATCAGCTGCCTCCTGCAAACCCCACTGGAATTGTGCCTGCAAGCAAGGTACATGCCCCCAACCGGAATTGAACCTGGGACCTTTCAGTCCGCAGGCTGATGCTCTATCCACTGAGCCAAATCGGTCTTGGCCTTTTTTTCTTTTTTAATATATTTTATTTTTACAGAGAGGAAGGGAGAGGGATAGTTAAGAACATTGATGAGAGAGAAACATTAATTAGCTGCCTCCTTCATACCCTCTATTGGGGATGTGCCCACAACCAAGGTAGATGCCCTTGACTGGGACCCCTTAGTCTGCAGACAAATGCTCTATCCACTGAGCTAAATCAGTTAGGGCAGCATTTATTTTTCTTTAAAATACTTATTAACTTTAAATTAATTGTCTTTTCACCTCTCTTACAGAGGTATAGCTGAATTTTCCACATAAAATAAGAGTAACATTGATTCCATAGAGATTTCATATTTTTCTTATCTGTATTTCATGTTTCTAAGACATGAAATAATACAATTTTTAGCATGTTTCTATAGAACTGCCACCACTGTAATTATCTATTAAATATTTGTTCAAGAAGAGGAGATAAATATCAGAGGGACTTTTTACCTACCTAGTAAAACAGATTCATTGGTCATCAAATTTTGGGATTTAGCTGAGAAATAAGAAAGCTATTCTATTTGAATCATTTTATGCTACTAATGTGGATGAAATATATCAGGTTTTATTTCAGTTAATATGTGCAGGGGTAAATTTTATTATGCTCCATTTTGCTCAGAATAAAGAACCACTTTGTTCAAAAGTAACTCGTTGGTTCAAGGAAAGGACTGGTTTATTAATCACTGAAGTAGTTTTTCCTTGTCTATTCCCTAATTCAAAGACTATAAATAAAGTGCCTTCAATATGACCAAAAATTTCATTCTATATTTTGGAGGTGAATCTCATAATATGTTAACCATATGTTAACTATTTAAAAACATATTATCTTAAAATTTGACTTAAGCCGAAACCAGTTTGGCGCAGTGGATAGAGCGTTGGCCTATGGACTGAAAGGTCCCAGGTTCGATTCCAGTCAAGGGCATGTATCTTGGTTGTGGACACATCCCCAGTAGGGGGCATGCAGGAGGCGGCTAATTGATGTCTCTCTATCATCCATGTTTCTAACTCTCTATCCCTCTCCCTTTCTTTCTGTAAAAAATCAATAAAAATATGTTAAAAATTTGACTTAAGAACATATTTAAAATATTGTATCAAATTGTTATGTTTAATCCATCTCATTTATTCAAAATCATTTTATGACTTTGTGTCCTCTTAATAAATACTATGAAATTGCTGACAAAAAACTTGTACAAAGTTATGATTTTAAGTAGACAGTGTTTATAGTGTTTAGAAAGTAACTGATTAAATAAAATTTGTTATATTTATTTATGTTAGAGACAGATTTTTTTTTTCATTTCAGGATTACAGGAAGGTTCTGCAGAAAAATGTTGTGGCTTATGTTAGTCTCCATAGTCCCATAAGGGGTAACTCAACTCTACATTCTGTAGCTTCACCATCTCTTCAACAACTCGTAGCAGAGGTAAGATGAACTGCTTGTTATGAAACGATGAGGCAATACTGCTGTTTTCTCTATAATTTGACATTTCTTGATATTTTTTATTTAAAATTTTCATTGTTGACACTATTGCAGATGTCTCCTATTCTCCTGTTGTGCCTACCTCCCTTATTCTTGTGCACTGGTAGTATAGGTGTACTAATTTTTCTTGGGTATGTATTTATCTAGTTGTAGAATTGCTAGATCATAGAATAGGCACATATTTAACTTTTTAAAAAAATACATTTTATTGATTTTTCACAGAGAGGAAGGGAGAAGGAGAGAGAGTTAGAAACATCAATGAGAGAGAGACATTGATCAGCTGCCTCCTGCACGCCCCCGACTGGGGATGTGCCCGCAACCAGGATACATGCCCTTGACCAGAATCGAACCCGGGACTTTTCAGTCCGCAGGCTGATGCTCTGTCCACTGAGCCAAACTTGTTTTGGCCACATATTTAACTTTTGTAGTACTGTCAAGGATTCTCCAAAGTACTTGTACCATTACACTATCACCATCAATGTATGTTTCCTGTCATCACCAACATTTAGTATGACTATTCTTATAAGTATATGGCGGTATCATTTGGGGGATTAATTTTAATTTCTCTGTTGATTAATAATATTAAGTACCTGCTTTCATATTCATATATTCATTGGCCATTTGGGTATCTTCTTCTGTGAAGGGTTATTTAAACCTTTTGCTTTTTCTTAAAAGAGAGTTGTTCATATTTTTCTTATCTGTATGTCAGAGTTTTTTTATATGTTTGTATAGAGATACAATACTTTTGTTTGTTAAATATTGTGAAATATCCTTCCACTCTGTGCCTTGACTTTTCACTCTCTTACTGGTAGCAAGATAATCTTTCATTATTAATCTTTCTTGTGGAAGTCTTCTAAACAGCATTTTTGGTTCTAGTATCTTATTACAAAGAACATGCTGAAGTTAATTTATCTAATATTTATGTTTAAGGAGCATTATAAATCTTTGCTATTCATTCTAATTCATGCACATTTGAGTGGTTACTATATATATATATATATATATATATGCTTTGCTTTCTATTGGGGACAATGGGATGTTCAATAGAAATAATGGTGTGCACAGGTTGCCTAAATGAGTAGTGAATAAAGTTTATTTGTAATTGGAAAAAAAAGTCTTTTCTAAAAAATAATCTTCATTTCTTTCTTAACTGTAGAATAAAGGATAGACTGATCAGTGGCCTCTTAGTTAATAAAATGAAACTGCCTTTGAGCAAAATAAGTTATGAAATGAAAGATAAAATAGGATTTATTTCTCAAAATATTTTTAACGTTAGGATGCAATACAAACACATACATATCTCTCTATATATTGCCACTCCACCTTTATTTTTTAAAATCGTCTTTCATACATCACAGAATGTATTGATTTTTGCCCTTAGAAATGCAGAATTTGATCCTCCATATATTAGTCAGTGCTCTGTACATCTCAAATAAATAGTGATGAAATTTCTCAGAGGTTATTTTAGGAAAGCCTGAAGCATTTGCACATATGAAAGTAGTCAATCTAACTATAGTCTCCTTAAATGTTGCTTTTGCATCACCTGTCAGAAGCTGGCAAACCTGATCAAAACTGAACAGTTGCCTCAATATTGTAAAACTGTCTACAGGATAAACAGTTTTCTTTTTAAACTCTAAAATGTTAGCAAAGATATATTTATTTTATAGGTTTTTTTAAAATAAAACACATTTTATTTTTCCATATACCAGGAACTCTTCACCAGAAAATATAGTAAATATAACTCTTTTCTACTACATGAGTTAGAATATTAAGCCCATAATCCTACTATAGCATCACTTCATTGTGAATGCCCCAACTATTGCAGAACTCTATTGTATAATAAATTTTATAGACAATCCAACTCTGTATAACATTAAGTATGTAAGCACACAATAAGCATGTGAAATAACTTGGGGCTTATATTTTACCATGAACATAAGATATGCATAAAGAGCTCAAATATAGAGGCAAGTATGATATGTGCTATATAGGAATTTATAGGAAAGAGATAGTGTGATTGGTTTAATTTAGAATTCTGCATTGTAGAACATTGACAAAAAGCTTGAATTAACTGATGATCTTGAAGAAATGTAACCACCTGTCTTTTCAGAACAGAATTCTTCATGTAAACCAGCTCCTCTTATTTATAGTGATCTACCAAAGCATCTTTTCAAATCACATAACTGATCTCCATTTTCTAATTCAAATCAAGGACAGCAATGTATGCTTCTGCTCACTTCCAAACTCCCACCGTTAAATCTGTCACAGTACTTGCACAACTGCTACTGACTGCCTGCTGTAGTTCTAGTTTTTATTTTGCCAGACCATGCCTTTATTTTATAGGAGGGATACAGAAAACATGTGATATATTTTAGCTCTAGAAGCTCATTAGTTCAAATTCTTGAGTTACAAGAAGTCTGAATTTCAAATAACAGATTATTAATTAACATGTTAACATTTTTTCTTGATCTTCTATTTATATACTATGGAATTAAAGAAAAGATATCACTAGTCATCTAAGACATCCATAATAAAATACAGTGGTACCTGGAGATTCAAGTGCCCTAACATACGAGATTTTTGAGATACTAGCCATCGAGCAAGTGATTTTTCTTTGAAATATGAGCAACATTTGAGATAAGAGTAATCACCCGGATTGGCCGGCTGCACAAGACTCACCAGTTTACCATGACTCGAGCATCTCATCGTTTCCCACGCCTCAAGGTTACGGAACGAACTAAACTTGTATCTCGAGGTACCACTGTACCACCAACTGAGTGACTTAAAGAACAAAATTTATTTTCTCACAATTCTGGAAACTGGAAGGTGAAGATAAGATGCAGGTAGCGTGGATTTCTTTTGAGGCCTGACTGGCAGATGGCCACCTTCTCATTGTTTCCTCACATGGCCTTTATTCATTCCTGGTATCTCCTCCTCTTGTAAGGAAATCAGTTGTATTACATTAAGGCCCTAACCTTATGATCTCATTTAAATATATTTTACTTTATTTTAAAATATATTTTTATTTATTTCAGAGGGGAAGGGAAAGGGACAGAGAGATAGAAACATCAGTGATGAGAGAATCATTGAACGGCTGCCTCCTACACACCTCCCACTGGGGATCGAGTCCACAACCTGGCATGTGCCCTGACTGGAATTGAACCCAGAACCCTTCAGTCCACAAGCCAATTCTCTATCCACTGAGCCAAACCAGCTAGGGCAACCAATTTTACCTTTTTAATATACTCACTTTGGTGGTGAGGCTTCAACCTCTGAATTTTGGGAGGACATTTAGTCCATAGTATTATTCAAAATGCACATTGATAGAATATAGAAGATAGGGTTGTAGAAAGATAATAGTTCCCTGTTCTTTCTAGACTCTTAATTCCAATAATTATAGGTTGTTGTTCTTTGTGATTAAACCCCTATAGTTGATCATTTTAATTACAGAGAACCAAAACAAAGTTTAAATTATATTCTGCTTGCTATAAAATATAAAAGTAAAGTTGGCTTTGAAACATTCTTCTACTAATTTGTACTCCATGATATATGTTATAGTTTTTGTTTTGATATTTTGCTTTGTTTAATTGTTTTTTAAGATGAGAAATTCTCTGTAGTTTTCTGTTCACTATGATTTTTTTCATAGTGCATTATTTTCAGGGCACTTTATTTAATTTTCCTTTCTGCTGCATGGATTACTAGTAGTCAACTGAAGTGAACATAAAGACTAATACACTGATGTAAAGCCCCTTCTTCCACTAATTTACCTCTTCGATAAAGTCCACATTTAAAATTGTAATTCTATTGGCAGGTTTATCTATCTTTTAGGATTACAAGGCTTTGCTTTGTCTTAAAACTAAGCAATCCCTCTAGTTTATTTCTGTTTTACAAAGTTTCCTGTTCACTGTAGACTGAAAATTTATAAATTTCTTTTTATTTATATCTATATATTAAGGGAAGTTTTTGTGAGAATCTGGCTAAAACCCTAAATTTCAGAAGGCAGCTGACTTAAATATTTGAACTATATAGTCAAAGAGCATTTTAAACAAGAGATATTAATTTAGTTGGACTAATACACTCAATCAAAACCAATGTTACATTCTTAAAATGGCTTTATCTAATGTAGTTTTTGTCTGTGACATTAAAAAAACACATAATTTTATTGCTTTCAGAGAAGAAGTTGAGAGGAAGAGAAAGATAGAAACATCAATGATGAGAGAGAATAATCAGAACTGTGACCTCCTGGTTCATAGGTGGATGCTCAACCACTGAACAAACAATTGGGCTTGTCTGTGGCATTTTGACTAATATATTAGACACCATTCCTCTATAGGACTCAAAAGGTGCCCTTTTACTCAAGACTAATACTAGTAAATTATCATTGTTGGCAAGTTAGAAAAAATTATTTCACCTACTCAGCATTATTAATGTAGTTCAATATTTTTTACCATTAAAAAAATTAAACCTACCTGGTTTGGCTCAGTAGATAGAGTACTGGCCTGTGGACCCAAAGACCCCAGTTTGATTCCAGTCAAGGACAGGTACCTCAATTGCAAGCTCCTCTCCAGCTCGGGCCCTGGAGAGGCAAGCAATGCATGTGTTACTCTCACATCAATATTTATCTCTGTCCTTTTCTCTCTCTTCCACTCTTTCTAAAAATCAATAGAAAAATATCCTTGGGTGAGGATTATAAAAAAAAAAGTTAAATCTACTCTGATGAGTTGTCATTTTTTTCCCTACTTGATCTTTAGTATGTTTTGGTTAAAAACCTACCATTAATATAATTAGTTAATCATCTACATAGCAACCTCAATAGTATAGTTTTGCCCTATGACATGTGACATTTTTGTAGAACTTTTATGAGTAATGAAATCAGGTTAAATAGATATGATTTTATGCTTAATAAAACATAATCACTGATTTCAAGTTACTTATGGTATTCAAGCTACTTGGGATAATTGTAATATTTATTGCCTGTACCTAATTTATAAATTATGGCTTTTTTGTTTTTAAGTGGTATCCTAATCAAACCATTTTGTTTTTGCATTCATATTTTGGATTTGAATAGTTCACTTGGTTCTTTAACAAAATAATTTATGGTTATACCTTAATGTATTAATAGAAAGATAAATTTAAAAAGCAATACCATTTTCAAAGGCATAAAAATCAATAAAATGCTTAAGAATAAATTTAACCAAAAAGGTGAGAGGCCTGTACACATAAAAGTATAAGGCATTGGTTTAAGAAATGGAAGTAGATACAAATAAATTGGAAGATATCCTCTGTTCTTTTATTGGAAGAATTAGGATTATTAAAATAGCCACACAACCCAAAGTAATATACAAATTCAATACACTTTCTATCAAAATTCCAAAGGAATTTTTCACAGAAATAGAAAAATGTCCTAAAGTTTATATAGAAGCACAAAAGATCCTGAATTGCCAATGCATTTCTAAGAAAGAAAAATAAGACTGGAGACCTCAGACTATCTGACTCCAAAATGTATTACAAAGCTATAGTAATCAAAATAGCATGGTACCAGCATTAAAAAAAAAAAAATTAGTCACATAGACCAGTGGAATTGAATAAAGAGCCCAGACATAAACCCATTTATAGACTAACAACAAATTTTTGACAAGGATGTCATGGCCATAAATAGGGAAAGGATAGTCTCCTTAATATACAGTGCTGGGGAAATTGGATAAACAAATGTAAAATTCACAAAAATTAACTCAAAATAGATTAAAGACTTCAGTGTAACCTCCTCTATCTCCCCGACTCATGCCCTCACGGGTAATGGGGAAATAAAGACACATATGTAACACTTTAATCAATAAAGAAATTTAAAAACATAAATGTAAAACCTAAAACCATAAAACTCTTAGGAAAAAAAAAAAGGAAAAGATCCTTAATATTGATGGGGCAATGATTTCTCAGTTAAGACATCAAAAGCACAAGCAACAAAAATTAAAATAAATGAATGGGACCACGTTGAAATAAAGAGCTTCTACGTAGCAAAATAATCAATCGGTAAATTTGAAGTGTCAGTCTATGGAATGGGAGAAAATATTTGTAAACAATATACAGATATTTTTCAACTTATTATGAGGTTATGTTACAATAAACCCATTATAAGTTTAAAATATTATAAGTCAAACATGAATTTAATACATCTAACCTACCAAAAATCATGGCTTAGCCTAGCCTACCTTCACCTGCTCTGAACATTTACAAAAGCTTACAGTTAGGCAAAATCATCCCACACAATGAATACACTGTACACAATCAGTTGTTTATCCTTACAATTGAATGGCTGACTGGGAGCTCAAAAGATAAGGGATAACAAATGTTGGCAAGGTTATAGAAGAAAAGGAACTCATATATACTATTGATGGAAATTTAAAATGGTACAGCCATTATGAAGAACAGTATGGCAATCCCTGAAAAAAATTAAAAATTGTATCACCATATGATCCAGCAATCTCACTTCTAAGTATATATCTGAAGGAAATGAAACCAATATATTGAGATATATACACACCATATTCATTGCAGCATTGTTCACAATGGCCAAGGCATGAAAACAAAGGGCCATCAACAAAGGAACAGATAAAGAAAATGTGATTGCACACATACACACACACACACACACACACACCTTATATACCTATATAAAATGAAATATTATTCAGTAACAGGAAAATAAATCCTGCCATCTTAACAACATAGATCAGTATAAAGGGCATTATACTAACTGAAAACACAAAGAAGTCACAAGAATAAATACTGTCACCTATACTTAAAATCTTAAAACAAAAGTCAACTTTATAAAAATAAAAATTGTAGTGGCCAGTGATTGGGAAGTGGAGGTGGGAGGGTGGGTGAAAATAGGATGACAAAGGTACATTTTCAGTTATAAGAAGAATAAGTTCTAAGAATCTAATGTATATCATGGTGAATACACACACACACACACACATATATGTACATGTATATGTATATGTATATGTATATGTATATGTATATAAAAGCTAAGCAATGGACCAACAGAATGGTCAGAATGACTGGTCACTCTGATGTGCACACTGCAGCGGCCAACCAGCCCAATCATGGCCCTAATTGTAACCCCCAACCTCCTGTGTCTCCTCTCTCCCACCCTGATGACCCAGACTGATCAGCTCCCATTGGAGCTGCTGGCCAGCACCAACCCATGCATGAATTCATGCACTGGGCCTCTAGAAGTTAATAATATAGTATTGTACACTGGAAAGTTATTAAGAATAGATCTTAAGCATTCTCACCACACACATGAACACACACATACACACATAAAGTAACATGTTAATTATGTAATTATGGATATATTGCTCTAATTTTGATAAACATTCCACAGTGTATATGTATATCAAATCATAATTTTATACATTTTCAATATAGGCAATAAAAATAAAGAAAAATTAAATATCAATGGAAATATCTAAAAAAGACTTGGAAAAAGTAAAAATAAAGGCTTTAACTAAAAACCAAAACAAAACACCTGGTTTTCTGAATCAAAAGGAATCAGTATAACACTGCTAAATAAATGGTTAAACATATGTATGTGTAAATGAATCTTGCTTTAAGTTGGTATTTTACAGTGTGTGATATGAAATGTATCTTTACTAAGCAGAACCTCCAGTATGTTTCCATGTGTGGCAAATGCCCAGAGGTAAATAGAACATGCATTCTTTCCCAAACCTGTTGTATTGTGGAACCTTTTCCTATAGCTATCTTATGAGAATGGCCACAAAAAATGCTGCTGTAATGTAAAAGTTAGAAATTTTTTAGAAACATAAATAAGTGTTGAATCTCTCACTTGGAAAATGGATTTCTTTAAGTGGCAAGATCTCCAATTTGCATACTTTGTGAAAAACACACCTCTCACTATATATGTAATGCTGATAAGACTTTAAGGCACTGGTTATCCCTTCCCTTTGATCTGGAATTTCACCTGCAAATATATAGCCTTCAGTCCTACAACTTGAAACTAATATCTCCACAGTTACTACTGTTAACTATATTTTTAGATGTGAAATTATAATTTTAAGACAAGGGTGATAAAAGAGAATTTGAACAGCAGAAGAAATTTAGCTGTGTTAACCCTGAAACAACAATCCTCCTGAAGGCCATGAGGCAATTTTCTGTATGTCTGCAAGGAATAGAAAAATGACTTCAATTCAGCCTAAAGAATAATTCTTAATTAGGAAGGAGTATCTGAAAGAGCTTAAATTCTGTATAGATGTTGTGAATTGGGATCAAACTTTTTTTATGGGTGGTTGCTTCAGACTATATTTACATAACAATTTACTCCTGAATTCATCCTTTATATAGTTGTATGTTTATTCATTGTTTTTGTTTCTTTAACTTCTTAATGTATAAGAAAGCTTGCAATTGGTTTTCCAAGTTTTTCTGATTTCTAGGTTATTAGCTTTCATATTTGTTGTTTATCTGTGTTATGCTTTATAATTCTTGGCCCTGAATCTATAAGCCATTATAATAACAGCTAGTAAATATGAGACTTTGAAAATTTTAGGTTCAGTGTTGTTGTTACTAAACTGTTTTTCCAAGGTAGTGTAACTACATAAACATAGTGGTAGTTATAGACATTCAGATATGATAACCATCTCAACCTGAATCCAGGTATTTATCCCTGTAACAATCAATACTGACTATAGAAAAGGTGGCAGCAGCCTAGATGTAAAACTGAAATAGACATGAAACTAGATCAGAGGTTCAGGAAAATAGTAAGATATTGCAGGATTCCAAAATGAGATGTCATATTCTAGCTTGAAAAAGATCATAATAACTGACATTTTCACTTTATCCTATAAACAGTAAATTAGATTAAATAATTGTGTGCATTACCTATGATTCCCTAAGAACTAATTTGTATTGTTTATTATTACATTGTTCTATTTATAGAACAGTTATGTACTATACATGGGCCAAAAAAATACAATTAATCATCTATAATTTTACTATTTAAAAATATGTGATATTTTTGTATGATGCATGTTAATATATTGTTACTAAAATAAAATAGTGATCTACATTTCCGCCTCTTAATATGTTATAAAGAGTTTACATTTTTAAAATACATATTACAATATTATAGGCACATGAGTAAATCTAGACAAAATATAATATAACTAGAAGCCTGGTGCACAAAATTTGTGCATGGAGGGGTGTGTTCCTCAGCTGAGCATGCACCCTCTCCAATCTGGGACTCCTCGAGGATGGCCTATTAGGATCAGACCTAAATGGGCAATGAGACATCCCTCTTACAATCCAGGCCTGCTGGCTCTCAACTGCTTGCATGCCTGCCTTCCTGATTTCCCCTAACCATTTCTACCTGTCAGTCTGATCACCCCCTAAACACTCCCCTGCTACCATGATTGATGCCTAACTGCTCCCCTTAACTGCCCTCCCCTGCAGGCCTGATCCCCCCAACTGCCCTTTCTTGCAGGGGCAATTGCCCCCAACTTCTCTTTTCTGCTGGCCTAGTCAATCCTAACTGCCCTCCTCTGCAGGCTTGATAGCTCCCAACTACCCTCCCTTGCAGGCCTGGTCCTTCTCAACTGCCCTTTTTTGCTGGCCATTTTATGGAGGCTATCTTTTGTCCACACAGGGGCATCCATCTTTGATCACATGGGGACAGCCATCTTGTGTGTGGGAGTGATGGTTAATTTGCCTATTATTATTTTATTAGATAGAATAGATGTTGGGTACATGAGTGGGGATAGGCTGATTTGTCCTAAAGTGTGTCCCAGATCAGGTCAGGGGTTCCTTTGGGTCATGGGGCTGCCTGGGCAAGGAGCCTGTGGTGGTTTGCAGGCTGGCCATGCCCCCCGGTAATGCAAGTGAAGGCCCAGGTATCTGGGATATTTATCTTATATAACTGAAACTGTAGCCTTGAGTGGAGGCCAGGGCCAGCCAAGGTGGTTGGGAAGTTTGGCTTTCTCCATTGCCAGTGGCAACCCAATTCTCCTGCTTTCTCCAGTTCCATGGCCGCAGCCTTTTTGTTGGGATTTATTCATCTTCTATGAATGCCACTTTGTAGCCTTGAGTGGAAGCCAGGGCCAGCCAGGGCAGGCAGGAAGCTTGGCTTCCTCCTTTGCTGGGAGCAGCCCAAGCCTTCTGTTTGCTCCAGCTCTTTGGCCTGTGCCATATTTGTTGGTTAATTTGCATATTTGCTCCTGATTGGCTTGTGGGCATAGCAGAAGTACAGTCAACTTGCATATTTATATTTTATTAGATAGGATTCATTGTAATATACTTGCAATGTTTCTGTAGGTTTGAATTTTTTTCTAAATAAATGTATATGATTACATTATTTAGCTATATTACCATTTTTAACCAGTTCACTTTCCTGAACATTTATATATTGTTTAAAGTGTTTATCTTACTACTAACAGTGTATTTTCATATTTGTACACATACATAGTATACATATTTGTACATTCCTTTTTGCCTTTTCCAACTAGGCCATTACCAGTCATTAGACAGCTGCAGGTAACAGAAGACATCCTGTTTAAGAAGTGAGTTGTTTTGCCCTAGCCAGTTTGGCTCAGTGGATAGAGCATTGGCCTGCAGACTGAGGGTTCCTGGTTTTGATTCTGGTCAAGGACATGTGCCTGGGTTGTGGGCTCAATCCCCAGTAAGGGGCATGCAGGTGGCAGCCAGTCAGTGATTCTCTCTCATCATTGGTATTTCTATCTCTCTCTCCCTCTCCCTTCCTCTCTAATATCAATAAAAATATACATTTTATAAAAGGAGTTTTTGCTATGGAATTAGTTGTTACAAGTCTTAGTGCTGCAAGAGCCACTTTTAACTCTTCCACGCATGACTCATAGAACAGCATGAACACAGAGGCCTTCCAAGTGTATTGCTTCCTTGAGATCAGAAAGCTTGGGAATCAAGCTTCTGCCTTGACTGCTAACTCTGGAGCCCTCTCAGTGAGTTCAAAGTTATTGCCTCGGTTACTGCCTGTAAGACAACATTGCCTCAGTGATAATATGCAGGGAAATGTTGTGCCTCACAACCTGCATCTTGGAGGCCACAAGCCACTGAGTATGATTCCTTTCCCAGGAGGCAGTGCCAGCCAACACCTCTGTGACTGTCCTAGCAGAGCACAAGCAGCAGGTGCTGGCTTGCTTTCACCTTGCTAATCTCACACAGGTGCATGCAGTTGGTGGCAGCTAGAGTTCACTCAGCAAGTTGTAAAGTGATCATTAGCTTTCCTGGGTAAATCCTAAAAAAAAAAAAAATCACCCTTAAAAGTTGCCTTCTCATGTTTTAGAGATATACAATCTCTATTATAATTCTGAGATTAATACGATTGGGAAAACATTTTTAAAGTCATTAGCTTTTCAATAAGGAAGAATTACAGAAACTAAAATAGCATTATCTAAAGACCCATATTAGCCAATATCTATAAAGTCTCAGCATGAGTGTTAAAGCAATCATTAGATTCTAAGTCTGTTAAAATTGCAATAATTTTATATTCAGTGAATTCTTCAGTTTGCTCAGGAGGCTCCTTAAATCTGAAGTTTTCAAAAGGCTGCTGTTCAGTATTAAATTTCTAGTCACCAAGTGTATCTCAAAAGATAAAATCATAACATTTTTTACCTTCAAATATGTAACCATAGTCTTTAGATATAGAGTTTATGTAGCCAAAAACTTTTTTCAGTAACTCAGGAAATCTGTGCAGCTGGCAACGAAGACCATGGTCTGATATGGTCTTTTAACCTGTCAGTGTCTTGAAGAGTCCTAATTATAGCAATCCTTTCAGCTCCATTTGAGAAAATCTCTTAGACTAAAATGCTATGTAAGTTATCATGTGATGTGTTGGAAAATTCTCAAAAGATCTTTTCATCATATTCTAAAAGATAGTTGTTCTTTATAGATTCACTACTTCCTAAAATAAACTATTCATATTTACATTTTTATTAGCTTATTAGAATTTTTGAGATTACTGATTCCTTTCAGCCTAAAAATTAAACAGTATAAGTAGATCAGATTCATAATTTATCTGGATGAGATTGTAGTATGGATCTTAGAGAATTTCATGAGGAAAGCCTTAGTAGAGATTGAACATTACTTTTTGAGATTGACACGTGGATATTTTTAGTTATTTTCTGAACCTTTTTAATTTTCAAAAGCATTTTACCACATGCAAAGGATTGGATTTCATTTATAAACTTCTCTGTTCATCCCAGTGACATCTTTTGGATGTTGACCCACAGGTGGGTGAGTTCACTGCATTCAGGCATTATTCCTTAAAATAAGCATACCTGCATGAGAAATCAGATTTTTATAAGTACACAACATAATTCCTTGAGAAATAAACCTTCCTAGGAAGAGATACTAGCTGAGGAAAACATTTATAGATCAAGTTGCTATGCTCTTTAGAATATGTACTCTCAACTTCAGTATCAGAATAATTATAACTTATTCTATTGAAAATACATATAGGCAGTCTTTGGAGACATGCTGAAGATAGTCAATCATTCTTCTAAAAGCATTAGCAGAGTAAGCTATGTGTCAGGCATATAACAAATTTAATTGGAATTAATTTATCTTTTTTGGCTCTTTTCTTTTCACTTGCTTTATTTTCTTCTGGTCTCTTTTAAATCTCTTCTTTCCAGGCTTCTTCATTAATTCTCTTTCTCATTTTTTCTATCTCTTGCTTTCAAGGAAGTCAATAATCAAATGCCTAATTTCCTTACTTATATTACTTTTTATTTATAATTGCAATTAATCTCAACTCAGTTATCTTCAAGGTTAGCATTGCAGTGCTGTTTACCTTTAATATACCTCAAAGGGATGCATTAAGTCTTTCAAGATTAGGTTGTTGTTGATCATTAATTCAAATACTGGTGTCCTATGTTGAGAGGAACAGGCTAGTTGACATAGGAAGGCATATTTGTAATTGAATGTGTGTTTAGGTGACTGGAAGTCTTAGCATTAATAACTGAAAGCAGTGCAGACTTCTTTTGCTGAAAGGAATAGAAATAAAAATAAATATTTATTGAGCATGTATGTGCTACATTTCATACTAAGTGTAGGTTTATATTTTATTATTTCATTGTGTCCTCTAAACAATCCTACAAGCTTGGAATTTTACATAGAGGAGATGCAATTTGTTTAGTTGTTCAGCAAAGAATTAGTGAGATTAGACTGAGAGACAGAACTTGTGGTCAAACTTATTTCATACTTTTCGATCAGCTAGTCCTGGAAGCAAAGTAAAATGATGGCCAAATGGGTTTCTCAGTCAAACAATGTATTTAAGAGTGAGAAAGTGTAACAGAAAGACCACTTTCCAGCCAAATGCTTTATTTTTGCACGTGTGCAATTAAAAAGAAAATACAATATAGATAAATGTACTTAATTGAGAATAGTATATACAGATGTACAAAGAGTAAAATGTTTCTTGTTATTTTAAAAGTTCATCTGCTGGGAAAATCCAGTCGTGAAAAATTAATCATTATATTCATGAAATATACCTATTTATGAAAGGAGTTAACAGTTTATGAGCAACATGATAATACTCAATATTTTCAAATCACAAAGTGTCTCTTAAAAGACAATATTATTTGCACATCCTATGCAAATAACAACTTTACAAAATATAATTTATGCATGTTACAAAATTGTTGTTATCATAGCTAAAATGCCACTATATTGACATTTTTATGTTCAAAATTAAGGATCTTATTTACTCTGTTACTATGGCTATTAATTCTAAGAAAAGTGGGAACATAATTAAACTCAATTCAGTAAAGAACAAAAATTACACTGAGTGGCCAGATTATTATGATCTCTGAATGCATAATAATCTGGCCACTCAGTGTGTGTGTGTATGTGTGTGTGTGTGTGTGTGTGTGTGTGTGTGTGTGCATCTACACACACACACACACACACACACACACATGAATTTGTTTATGAATCATGCATGGGTGGGGTCCGGTCAGCCTGGCCAGAGGGAGAGGACAAGGGTATTTGGCCAGCTTGCCTACTGGTCGAACTCCTGGTAGAGGGGACAATATGCATATTAGGCTTTTATTATATAGGATATACACTGAGTGGCCAGATTATTATGCATTTAAAGATCATGATTATCTGGCCACTCAGTGTATATTTTAATATAAACATTATTCTAAAATATATACTAATTCAAAATATCGTGCATCTAATAAAAACAAAAATATGTAGTTATTTAGGTTATTTTTCACTTTATTCTGCCTGGATCCTCTCTCTTAATCTGCTGATTGAGCTAGCTATCTACCCTCATCATTAGCCTTCACAAGTCTTTCTTCTTAGAAAGCAAAGCAAAGAAGATTCCCATTTGAGGCTCATGGAGCCTAAAAATCCCCCATGCACACTCCAGTTCAAATGGTGTCTGTATTAGGTTTTGATAAGAACCAAAACTAAGGAGGCCAAGGGTTGGTAAGAACTGTAGTTAAAAACTAAATTATGAAAACCAAATTACATTGTTTAAATTTATCAACAGCATAAAATTTTAATTTGTTTCTTCCTTTTTTGAAGAGTCATATGTAAAGAGGAGGTAGAAAGATGGGCTGTTAAAATAACGGAACTGCTAATATCTGTTCTTATCAGTGTTGCTCTTTGCCTGTATAGACTAGTTCTAAATTGAACTAAGTGTATGTTTATATTTTTTTTCATTGTGTCCTCTAAACTATTTTGTAGCATGCTTATAACAAATACTAGTTGCCTTAATGATTCTTGGTTCTACCAAGTATATTAGTTAAGAATGGAAAGCAATTAGCAATGTAAGAATCACAAGATTGATGTATAAATCCATGTTTAGAAAGAATGATTTCTGCTTGACAATTTATTGGCTCTGTGATGTTTGCTCAACGGCTTAACTTCTCTCAGCCTCTGTTTAGTTTGTTTTGTCTTATCTGTAAAATAGGTACAATAATAGTAATACTCTCTTATCTACCTCTAAAAGTTATTGTGGGAATCAAAAGTTAGTGCGTCTGTTAAGAGAATAACTGTGGCATACAAAACTTTTATAATATTTTTTAGCACAAATTGATTGGAATCAAACAGCATCAAACCGGAATTGGTTAGGAACATTCTACCAAGAAGAGCTAAGGGCCAGACTTTCATAGAAGAGAGGCAGAAGCAAAACAAGGAAATTATTTGATTGTCTATGGCTTCAGTGGTTGCATTCTTTGGGAAAGTCTATTTGGCTGTCTGTACTTGGTTTTCCTTACATTTGATTTCTTAACACTGAGTCATTACAGGCTTAGATTTGGGGTTGCTTCTCTAGAGGACTAACACCATCATAGTCCAATGGTCTCCTTGTTTACTTAACATGTGAAAGATACCTTTAAAAATCATAAAACAGTCTTAGCTTGTTTGGCTCAATGGATAGAGCATTGGCCTGCGAACTGAAGGGTCCTACGTTCGATTCCAGTCAAGGACATATGCCTGGGTTGTGACCTCAATCCCTCTTAGGGGGGGTGCAGAAGGCAGCTGGTCAAATATTCTCTCATCATTGATGTTTCTCTCTTTCTCTCCCTCTCACTCTCCCTCTCTCTTCCTCTCTGAAATCAATTAAAACATATTTAAAAAAATCACAAAACATATAAACCTATGTATTTTCCTGAAACAAAACCATTTTAGATCAGATTATTGTTCAACCAAAGATAATATATTAGCTTTACTCTGCTTCTCAGAACAAGGTGCAAGAATCTTAGTGATTCGGGGTTTTTGTTTTTGTTTTTTCCTTCGGTGAACAGGGTGCAAAGATGATTTCTTTTCCAGGTTCTTGTTTAGATGGATTCCAAGAATGAAGCCATGGACAAAAGGTGGTAGTTGAGAAGTACAGAAACTTTATCGCAAGCAGATTCTGCCTCTAAGTCTAAATTTAAGCTTCTAAGACTCTGCCTCTCTTGGCACAGAGAGACAGAAGGGTCCACTAAAGAGGCTGGCCACTGCTCTCTTTTTGAGGCATTATATACCCTGGAGAGTCTTTCCCTGAATCTAAGATCCCTGTGCTCATTGGTCACTCTGCTACATGATGCCCATTTCTAAGGCCAAAGCCCAGTGGTGCACCCTCTTTCTTTCCCCTCATTTTGCAACATTCCTCTATCCTCTGTGAGAATATGTTTCCTTTTCCCCAACATCCTGTGTCTTTTCTTTGTCCTTCACATATCCATCTTATCTGTTCAAGTTGGAATTACGTTTAACCTATGCCATGGAACCTCACAACCTTATCCTGCCAAGCCTTGAGACTGAAACCATTGGCTTCTCAGCTCAAAGAGTAAAATGACCTTTTTTATTTTCCTGGCCAAAGATGTTTTATTACCCCTATGGCTCTCCCAACTGCTCAGGCCAGAGATACATCTGTCCTTGGTTTAGAATTGTTTTAATTATTCTGACCAAGATGTCCTCATCCTGCCTGGATCCCCTCCCTTAATCTGCTGATTGAGCTAGCTCTCTACCCTTATCATTAGCCTTCACAAGTCTCTCTTCTTAGAGAGCAAAGCTAAGGAAAAGATTTCTTTTTGAGAATCGTGGAGCCTACAATCCCCCCATGCACACTCCAGTTCTATTCTTCCTCACTCAGGCTCACATATCTGGGACTCAGAGCACCTGTGCTATTCAGATAGCATTTCTCCTTAATTCTACAGCATTATTGGCTCCTGGATAATAAGGTTGTTGTGGTTTTCAAAGTCCACATTCATCCTTCTGATTTATGCCTTCGGCAACTTTGGACTATATGTGCAACCAGACCTTCCATCACTGGAGCTATAATTCGTAGTTTTCCAACAATGAAATGTCACTGGAGCTCTCTATAGAATGGAAATGTTTAGATATGACAGAGTTCTTTTAGGGGATGGTTTACAAATAATATGAGTGTCATACCACATGATTACTTCACCAAACTCATTTTACTTGTCAATAGTTTCAAGGTGTCTCTTGTCTAACTCTGGGCATCTTACCTCCCACCCAGTTGTTTAGGCCAAAAATGTGTGAGTCATCCTTTATCCCTCTCTTTGTCTCATACTGCTCATATATTTCATTAGGAAATCCTCTTGGCTCTACAGCCAAGAGATAGCCAGGATCCAACCCTCTATCACTGCCTTTTCTGTCTTCACTCTTGCCCCATCGAAGATGTTTCAATAGCCTCCTAACTGCTCTATTGCTGCCTCCTCACCCCCATGGTCTATTCTCAGAATATCAACCACAGTCTTCCTTAAATCCCAACTCATAAATACCATGCTCTGCTTCTTATTCGACTCTGTGTAAAAACTAAAGACCTTAGAATGCCCCCAAAGGCTCTAGAGAATCTAATCTTCTAACTAACTGACCCCATCTCCTACTCCTCTCTCCTTTGCTCCCTATGCTGCAGTCAAGGTCATTCACAGTGAGGACTACTTTGTGTAGCTTATTTAAACTTCTAACCTGCAGCCTTCCCATGAACTACCACCCAGCTAAAACCTGCACTACAATAGCACTTAGAGCATTCTATAGCATCAATTTATTGACCATCTGTACTGTCAGTCTCTTCCTCTAGAAGGTAAGGCACATGAGGACTTGGAGAGGTCCTTGTTAATTTAGTTCACTGATGATTTCCTGGAATCTAAATCAGTGCCTGGTGCATTGCAGGTTCTCCAATAGGTGCCCTGTGAATGAATGAAGCAAAAATGTTTGCTCATCCAGGATACCATCTAGGGAATTAAGGATAGATTTTTGTCCTTGCTCTTCCAAGTGTCCCACCACCAGGTTTGATGATTAGTCTTTGGTAGGTTGTCAAACCTTTATATGAAGAGAGTGAATGGCAGCTGCTTTCTCTGAGATGCCCAGTTGTCCATGAAGGCCATAAAGATTAAGCTCCTTTCTGGAGTCAACACTACATCTCATCACTACTTTTCATAATTAGTTGTGCAACATCCTAAATTAAACAATTTATATGCAATTTAGTTAATCAAAGAGTGAATTTTAATAGAAACATTTGCTGGGGAGTTTATGTGCATGTAGCAGAAAATGTGTCTGATCCAGATACATTAAATAATTTTTGGCATGTTATACAAAGGCTGGCATTCCCAGGATTGTTAGAAATATACAGGAGTGGGGAAACATGGGTTTATAGTTGAGAGCATGCAAACCAATTTATTCTTGTATTATTATTTATTTATGGTTGTGTTATTTTCCATAGGGATAACTGCAAAACTACTTTTGCCCATACCTGTATATTTTTAAATTATGCCCATTATTTCATTTACCCTTTATCATGATAGTCTATCAAATACCATTGCAGTCTGGGAAAGATTGGCATCAGTTTAAGTGAAAGTATTAGTAGGCCAAAGCAAAGCAAACGGTACTAAAATAGAAATGCTAAGAAAGAAGTGACACGATAAAACTGATGTTATGGAAATGAAAAATGGCACACTGTTCAATAGCATGAATAGCTGAGCTATTCACTTGTCAGAGAAACATTGCTTTTCTGTAAAACACTTCCATTTTTGTTTAATTCTACATCAAAGATGTTTCTTTGGACATTTAACATGATTAGTGATTTTTTTGTTTTTCTTTCCAATGAATTGAACAAAGATTGTGGGCAGGCATGATATTAATTAGAGAATAAGATGAATTAGTTTGAAGTCTTGAGATTTTCCTGCACTGGGGTTTATTCAGAGTATGATCTAGAATATACTGGTACAGACAATAGAGGATAAACTAGAATTTTAGTATTTGACCAATTTTTGTAGAATATGTTAAATATTACTTAGAAATCATTTCCATGCCAGATTTGTCATTTTATTGATGTATATGTATTTGTTCCTATGTGTTTGTGTGTGTTACATGCACATTTACCTTTGTGTAAATGAAACATTCATTAAAAATATTTTTTTCTTGACTGTGAACTGGAAAAGTCTCTCACAAACCATCTAATATAACTAGTAATGTTTTTTTTTTCTTCCTCTCACATGTTCTAATTTTCACTTTCAAAGATATATTAGGCCAGATAATCTGGACACATTATAAAATTAAATATTTACCTAAGCAATTGTGCTTAAGGCCACACTCGCCATGTTGGCTCTATGGAATTATATTTTTCCTATTACTAAGGTATTGGAAAAAGTTTCAAGAAGCATAAATTTTGTAGCTACTTGACCATATTCCCTGCCAAGATGTCTCTTGCTTGAATGGAGAGAGCTGGAGGACTTAATCACTGTGGAATAATACTGCAGTTGGCGATGAGCAGATATATAATAAAGGACCAATCAGAATTGCTGGTTACAATAGCTATGGGTGTGGGAATAAAATGACATGGGTTTCTCTGTAGATATTTATATGGCCACAGTAAATGGGGATTGACAAACCATGATACTCAGCATCATATCTAAAAGTAAAGTAAACACTCTTATCTTTGAATCATCATTAAGGAAAGATGAAAAATTATATTTATTAAAATGTTTGAATGTTGTAGATAAATGTTTAAATTAACTTTAAAAATTCTAATAAATCTAAGGGTGACATAAAATATATATAAGACAAAAAGCTTAGAAAAAAATACTTTAAGGGAATATTTTGACAAATTAATCCATTAGTGGGATTACAAAAGTAACGCTAGCCCTCTTATCTCAATGAAGAATGAGAACAGTTAGAACAGAAGAATGGAAATAAAGCCATGCATTTTATATTTGTGTATATAGACTGATGAAGTGAAAGTAAATTGGCACAGAGTGGTGAGAAAGTGGAGGGAGGAATCAAAGAGGAACAAGGACAGAACTTATCTTAAATAATTCTAATTTAAAAGAGAAAGACCTAAATTATTTGTCGGCATACGGGATTTTAAAAGCTGGACAATCTTAGATAGAACTTTTCATTTCCGGATCACTGATCTGAATCCAGTAGATGTCATGTCATCAGGGACTAAGAGCCATTACCATAGTGCCTTATGTGAAATAGGGTAATTATCACAGTTCTTTTCCAAAAGTAGAAATAGTTATGCATATTATAAATTATTAGAAGTAAGCTAGGTATGGAACTTCACTGAGGCAAAGTAATGAAGTAAAATGCTACAAACCAGTCTCCTATTCCTTTACAAAATCAAATATAATTTTTATTTCAGATATGAAATATTATTCTTTATGAAACTGGGTCTAAGAAGATACGATATTCTTCAAATTCATATATAATACACAGTTGCTATTTTACTTTCCGTCCATCTCCTGTCTTTTAGGGAAATAACATCTTCCTCCATTCTCAGTTACATGGTATGGGTAGGCTTGCCCTGATGGTTACCTGTAGAGGTGGGTTCTGGGTGACTTACCCAGTCATCCCAGTCCATCTCTATAACAGCAGCAGTCAGTTTAAGGAAGGGCACATTATACAAACAGATGCCGTGGGCAGTGAGCGAGATGTTGACTGTCTTTAAGGAAACACACTTTTTTTTACTTTTCTTTGTAAATTGCTGGGGAAAAAAATCACAGTTGATGGTGAAAACTGTGACAGTAATTTTACTACCACAGCAGGGAAGCCAGTAGTTGTTAATGACAACAGTGAGGAAGGAGTCCCAAGGTGGGACCTGAGCATGGAAGAGAGATCAGGGAGACAGAGGGGAATCAGGTCCTTGGTGATGATATTTAAGCTGCAGAAGTAATTATTGCCTTATTTTAGGCTTTCAGTGTAGAAAGGGATACATTCATCTTATTGGTTTAGTTGGATCTTTTTGCTCATTTGAAACATAAATAAATATATGAAAAGTGCTATCAGCAGCAGAGCGATAGCCCAGCCAATGTGGCTTGGTGATTGAGCATTGACTTATGAACCTAGAGGTCATGGTTCAATTCCTGGCTAGGGCACATGTCTGATTTGTAGGCTAGAAGCCCTGTGGGGGCATGCAGGAGGCAGCCGATCAATGATTCTCATCATTGATCATTGATGCGCTTTCTCTCTCTCTCTCTCTCTCTCTCTCTCTCTCTCTCTCTCTCTCTCTCTCTCTTCCCCCCTTCCTCTGAAATCAATAAAAATGTATTTAGGGGGAAAAAAGAGCAGGGCCATAACTAAAATAGACCCCTCCTTCCCCACCAATCAGGGAGGTAAGCAATCCTTGTTGCATCACAGCTGAATAGCTGACTGAATTATCATCTTGTATTTAGAAATTCAAACCTAGACCACAGAGTTAATGAACTGGGTAGAAAAATATTTTCAATATGTTGGTAGATGATGACTATATTTTATAGCCTTCACAACATTTGCATGACATAAAGTTTCTTTGAAAGTACAATTCAAACAAAAAAGGAACAGATACTTTTGGAAACTGAATTATTTTGCTGCAACAGTAGCAGCATTTAGAACAATCTGTCAAACTTTGTAGCAGCAAGTCCTGACACTCCAGATGCACATCAGCTATTTTTTCTGTCTAAACTTTGTTCTCAGTCCTTCACATTTATTCTGGAAGCTCCAGGTAGTCTTCTAATCAGTTTCCTTTTGATGAAATTAACCAGAGTAAGTTCTGTTACTTGTGAGCTGAGAAACCTGATGGAAAAAACACATTTCACACAATAATTTTGTATGTCTTTGTTAATTATTTTGAAATTATCTTTCAAAATCCCCTTACATATACACAATTAAGTAAGTTCTTACTTTAAAATTATTTATTTTAAAATTACATTTCTCTGATTTTAATAGATTATTTTCCCCAACCCATTTTCATCTTATTACTGTGATGATTATTTTTACATCTAAAATAATTTCCTCCTCAGTTTACTTGCATAGTCTCCAAATGACCTCCATTACAATCAGAAAGAACCTGATAGTTCATCCATTTCCATTCCCATTCAGTGAGAGAAATTAGAGGCCTTGAGACAAAAAAAAAAAAAAACTTACAGTTAGTGATTATCATGGACTTTTACGCTCAAAATTCATGATATATCTACTTGTCCACATTCTTTGGAGTAATAATCATCTCCCTGATCTCAATTATTTTCTTAACAAAGGAAGAAATATTGAACAGAGAAGTAAATTTCTCATTCAGTTCAGTAGCATATTGTTATATATGTTGCAACCACACATTTATTAAATGCTAGTACATTCCAAAGGAAAAAAAAATTGTCTCTGAAAATGTTTCTTTAAAAGACTAAGCCTATATAAAAAAAAATCAATGAGCAAGTCAAACACTCACCATGTGCCAAGTAAATAAGTTACAGCTTCTGTTCCAAAGTAGGGAAAATGAGATGATTTTATTTAATAGAAACGAAAATTCCAGAAAGAACAAAAAATGTCCTTTAATTCAAAGCTGCATATTCTTTCTGAATAAAATAAGCGAGCATGGTATTGGAATAATAACAATTTCTCCTTCCAATATCAAATTGGTCTTTTTCCATATAAAAGAAACAAAAAAGTTAGCATTCACCAAGTGATATCCATTCAGTGAAACTTTGAGAAGATTTAAAAGAAAAAATTATTCAATATTTTAGCTCTTCTATTGTAACTTCAGCCTTATTACTTCTTTGTAGAAGGTCCTGCTCCATGATCTTTAGTGACTCATGTGATTCGTGTAATGTTGATGACTTATTTGAAAAATTAATCATCTTAATTTTAAGTGTTTTTTTTCTTGCTAATATGTATGGAGAATCTATAAGATATGTTGTTATCCTTTTAATATATCTAAATAAACATACAGGAAAATATTTCTGTGAAATAATACTCAGAGTGGGCTCTATCTCATCATTCATTTATTGCCTCATAACTATATATAAAGAGGTAATATGCAAATTGTCCAGGATGCATAATGTCATGACGGCTCAGGAGGAGGCTTCATGCACAGGTGGGCAGGTGGGGACTGTGTGTGAGATGAGGCAAGCCACAGATACCACGATGCCTTGAGCAGGCCCAGAGTGGGGAATCGGGGGTGGAGGGCTGCCAGCGCCAACCGTGATGGCTTTGAGCAGACCTGGAGGAAGGAGATGGGGGGCCTGCCAAGCGCCAGCCTTGGTGGCTTTGAGCAGGTCCGGAGCAGGGAAACATGGGGAGCCTGCCAGTGCTGGCTGTGTTGGCTGTGAGCAGGCCCAGAGAGTGGAGACAGGAGGAACCTGCCAGCCACCGTCTGCTAGCAGTCCTGCTTCTGCTCATGAGCTACAGAGAGAGCATCTTTTCCGATAGCTAATTGGCTAAGCTCCCTGAATGCCATGCTCAGTGTTCATAGTAACTTGGGTACTAAGAATCCAAGAAGGTGATCTAGGGTTGTTCCATCTCATTCTGGAGGAAAAAAAAAATGAAAGTCTGTTGCTGAAGCAGCTAAGAAATTTCATATCCTGCCCTAGCCGGTTTTGGCTCAGTGGATAATGCCTCGGCCTGATGACCCCAGGGTCCAGGTTCGATTCTGATCAAGGGCATGTACCTAGGTTGCGGGCTTCTCCCTGGCCGGGGCCCAGGTCGGGGCTCATGCAGAAGACAACCAATCACATTGATGTTTCTGTCTTTCCTTCCTCCACGCTCTCTCAAAATCAATGGAAAAATATCCTCAAGTGAGGATAAAAAATAAAGAAATTAATGTCATATCCTATGAAAGAGACATCTTGAAAATGCCTAACGAAAGTTGTCACTTTTTCATCGTGAAAGGACTGGACCCATGTTAATGAAAAGACCTTGGTGGCTGTGGCAACAGCAGCAGGGTGATGGGGGAGGCACATTCCCCCTGACCAGCCCAGTTGCCTCCCGAAGAGGGAGGCCAGACTGTAGTTTAGGCTTGCTCTCCATGGAACAAATATTATCTCTTATCTCCCTGGGGAGTGGGCCTAAGCTCTCAGTAGAACATCCCCTGAGGGCTCCCAGAGTGTGATAGGGACGCCCCCAGTGCACGAATTTCATGAACCGGTCTTTTAGTGTTTAATGAAAAGATATTCCAAAAAGTATTTAAAGCAAAATAAAAAAGCATGTAATCCCACATTGCTTTTCAGAGATTCTTAGTAATCAACAAGTTGATCATACTTAAATAATCATATATTGCTATTATGCATCTAGTAATGTTATCCATACTGAGAGAAAAAATAAAGAGTTTGTACAAGTTTTCTACATGGATCTTAAAATAGTGGTCTGACTAATGAGTAGGCATCAGAAAACTTTCTGTAAAGAAACAGATAGTAAATATTTTAGGTTTTGTGAGCCACATGGTCTCTGGTGCTACTACTCTGAAAACCAGCCATTGACAACAATAAAGGAATGGGCATGACTGTGTTCAAAATATACTGTGCTTACAAAAATAGATGGTGGGCTATTTGGCTTACTGGCTGTAGTTTATTAAACCCTGCTTCAGAATATGAAGAACTTTTCCTGAAAGTTATCAATTCACCCTAGAGTAGAAATAATAACCAAAAAGTGAACACAGGCTGCAAGTATTATTTTAAAATTCCTGAAACAGAAGCCAGTCTTTAAAATGTAGGTGTTCATTCTAGGTTGTACATTTGATAAAGTAAGGACCTTTCCTACCAGGATTTATGAGGGTCTAAAGAAACTGCTGCCTGCCAGTGCTGGACACCAATCTCTGTCTGAGATAACAGTGATGATACATCCTACCAATGTCTACCTACTAAAGAATGCAGTACAAAAGTTTAAAAGAAACAGTTCTACCATATGGCTCGTTAAGGAAGAAACATAACCCCTGTATAGCATACATGTAATGACCTAAGAAGATGATAGCAGAAAAAAATAAATCAAAGCTATTTCATAGTCTTTTTGTTTATATCACCTACATAAATTAGAAAGAGCTTTACACTGGAAATAGAACAAATATAATCTCTTACATAATGAGAATACCTAGAGAAGAAAATAATTAACTTAGAACTTGGAATTCATCTTGGTGAATAACAGCATTCTTAAAAATAATAATAATAATAATAATTTCTCTATATGCTTTGAATCTATTAAGTTACTTTCCAGTGCCTGATTCAGAATTTATTAGATTGTTTATTTTTGTTTATTTTTCATTTTTATTAATTTTTATACATATCTCCCCATTGCCCCCCCTCCCTCCCAGGCATACCCCAACCCCCCAGTGTCTATGTTCATTGGTTATGATTATATGCATAGATACAAGTCCTTTGATTGATCTCTTATTTACCTCATCTAACTTTAATCATCCTGCTGTAATTTCACAGTCTGTTTGAAGCTTTACTGTCTCTGTATCTATCCTTTTGTTCATCAGTTTATAATGTTCTTTATTATCCTCCAATGAGTGCGATCATGTGATGCTTCTCCTTCATTGACTGGCTTATTTCACTAAGCATAAGGCTCTCCAGTTCCAACCAGGTTGCTGCAAATGGTAAGAATTCCTTCTTTTTAATGGCAGCATAGAATTCCATTGTGTAGATGTACCACAGTTTTCTGATCCACTCATCTGCTGACGGGCACCTAGGCTGTTTCCAAATTGTGGCTATTGTAAATTGTGCGGCTATGAACATAGGGGTGCATAAATCCTTTCTGATTGGTGTTTGTAATTTCTTAGGATAAATTCCTAAGGGTGGGATTACAGGGTCAAATGGGAGATCCATTTTTAGTTTTTTGAGGAAACTCCATACTGTTCTCCACAGTGGCTGCACCAGTCTGCATTCCCACCAACAGTGCACAAGGGTTCCTTTTTCTCCGCATCCTCGCCAACACTTGTCTTTTGTTGATTTGTTGATGATTGCCATTCTGACAGGTGTAAGATGGTATCGCATTGTCGTTTTGATTTGCATCTCTCGGATGATTAATGACTTTGAACATGTATGAGAGTGTTTATCATCCAACAAAATGGTGGTTGGAGACATTTCTCTATTGAATGAGAAGCTGATATTATCTGAAATTTCTTCTTTTTCTAAGATTCAGACTTGAAAAAAAAATCTTGCTAATAGCTTCCTCATTCACGAAGGAAGCATTACCACTGGTATATCTTTGACTCTTAATTTTCATGGGGGTACAATAGTAAGAGATTCACATTGAAACAAACTGTATTGGAGTAATGTGAGGTTTTACCACTTAGTAATTGAAAAAAAAAAAGAAGTTGGTGTACTCTGTCAAAATATTAGTTTGTTTTGTTGTTTCTATTAGTGTTTTAACTGTTATATCCTTTACCATGTTACAAATTTATTTTTCTGTTTTGAAAGAGAAAATTTATATTCTCAAAAGAAGTAGTTCACAGAACTAACACTTTCTCCCTCTCTGTCTCTTAGAGAATAAAATATATTTTTAATTGGAAAGAATGATGCTTGAGTTTTTCTGTAGTTATATTATTCTGTTTTTATTACGTTGACTTGTAAAAAATTTCTAATCTAATTTGGATGATATGTTTAGACAAAGGAATATTGGGAAAATTATTAACAATCTTTTTATGTGACACTAACAGTTTATAGTTTTATTTTTTTATATAGAAATAATATCATAAAATCAAAGAATTGGAAAACATTTTATTTAGTCTATATATAGAAATAATCTTAAAGTATACTATTAATTCATCTTGATCTAGATAATGAGATGAATTTATGAATAATAAAATGAAACGTAGTGAAGCAGAAAATATTTTTCTATGCCCCCAGAAATAAAGTCTTAATTACTGAAATTTTAAAGAATGAAGTGTTCTGATCATTTAATTTTATGTATGATGGAAGAAGGTAAACAAAAAATCTTTATATATCAATTTTTGTTTTAGAGCTTCTAACATGACTAAGTATTATCTCGTGCCTTAGTAAATACTAAAAAATGATTAAATTTTATGATTCTTGAAGGTCACTTCAGAAAATTCTCTCTCCCTTCTGTGATCTCATTGTTTTCAGATCTCATACAGGGCACTTATCACAGTCTGCCTTGTGACGTGCATAGTATTTCTTCTGCCAGTCCATAAATGTCTTGAGGCTAGGGACCATGTCTATATCTTCATTTTTTCCTACAATGGATGATACAGTACCTCATATGTAATACATGCTCAATCAATATTAAATGGGGTGCTTATGAATTTCAATTATGACTTTGCAATATTGTATACTCAGAAATTATTTCTTGCTTATAAGAACATGTCAGGAGTAATGATAGCTAACTTATAGATTCTGTCTAATCAAAATCTGATTTTTGGATCTGCTTGATTAAGTAATGGGCAAAAGTAAGTTTGTAAGCAACTAAAAAAATAACATGGGCAATATCTAGGAGCCTATAAAAAATAATCTGCTATTCTGCCATCAGGAACTACTCAAGAAGAAAGAAACAGCTTTTACTTGTTTATTTTACACAAGATGTATCTGTTCCAAATATGCATTAGGAACTCATATAACGTAATGGAGAAAATAATTTTACCACCAGACCTATTAAAATATTGGTATATAAACTTTTAGATTATGTATTAACATATTTATATATCTTGTATTTACATTTATCTCTTTATAATTATATAATACAGTATCATAAACAGATAGCTTTTTAACTTTAAATATATAAAATGGTTTCAATATGTACAAATACAATTTTATATAAAATCATGTGGTCCAATGAATCACATTTCCAGTTTTATCATGCAGATGGAAGACTGAGAATTTCACGGAAACAGCATGAAAGCATGTACCCCACATGCATGAATACAGCCCCTCAAGCTGGTGCGGCCAGTGTTGTTTTCCTGGCATGATTTAGACCCTTTAATTCATGTGGAACAATGTCTGAATAACATAACATACCTAAGTACATTGCTCTTCAAGTTCATCCTATCATGACGATGGCATAGCTCAGTGGAGAGATGTCATAGCTCAGTGGAGATGGCTTCTTCCAATAAGACAATAAGCCATGCCATGGTGCTCGTATTGTGCAGGAGTGGTTTCCAAAACATGAGAGAGACTTTACCTTGCTTAGATAGCCCCCACAATCACCAGATCTCAATTCAATTGAGAATTTGTGGGATGAAGTTAAAAGTCATCAGGCAGCTGGTTCCACAACCATCAAATCCCACAGAACTGGACAGTGCTATTCATCTGGCATGGTGTCAGATTCCTCACATCACCTTTCAACACCTTGTGGAGTCAATGCCAAGAAGAATTGTTGCAGTATTTAAGGCAAAAGGTGACCCAATGAAGTACTGATGGGGTAGTCATAATAATCTGGCCACTCAGTGTATATATACATATTCCCCCATATAGAGTAAAATTCTTATAAGTAAAGTGGCTAGTCAAAGTGTATGCAGCTATTGAAGATTTTTGTTGTCATCCAAAGACATAATAATTTATAATTTTACCAGTAAAAATATATGCATATGTTTATTGAATGCTTGATTATATTGAATTATATTGAATATTATCCCATTTGATCAATTGCTGGTAGAAAGTAGCACATTTTTCTATGTGTTTTTCTTGGATCATTAATTAATTTGAACTTGTTTTTATTTCTATTACAAATTCGTGCATGAGTGTGGTCTGGCCAGCCAGCCTCGATAGGGACCTATTGGAGGCGGGGCCAGCGGGAGGCGGGGGCACAGGAGATTGGCTGGCTCTGCCCTCAACTGACATGGGGGGCTGATTGAGAGTGAACCTTGTGAGGGGTAGGAGCCACAGGAGGTTAGGGAAGCCGATTGGGGTCCCAATCAGGCTGGTTGGCCACCACAGTGCGCATCAGAGTAACCAGTCATTTCTATTGTTCTGGTCATTTCGGCCTGCAGGTCACTTGACTTTTATATATAGAGATGTGTATTTCATCTCTGGTACTCTTGATGTTTATTAGTGTATTTTTTTGTTGTTTATTTTTTAAATATATTTTATTGATTTTTTTCAGAGAGGAAGGGAGGGAGATAGAGAGTTAGAAACATCGATCAGCTGCCTCCTGCACATCCCCTACTGGGGATGTGCCTGCAACCAAGGTACATGCCCCTGACCATAATCGAATCTAAGACCTTTCAGTCCACAGGCCAACTCTCTATCCACTGAGCCAAACCAGTTTTGGCTATTAGTGTATTTGTATTGCAAGCTTATATAGAAAGTTATTTGATTTTTAAAATTTATTTTGTATGCTATTTTTTCTCCATTTGAAGTATGTAAATTTTAAATTTTTATATAGTTGAGCTTTTTAACTTTTGGCATTATAGTATTCTAGCTTTGTAAAACTTTTTCATAGCCTGAAGTTTAGAAATTATTGCAAACACATACTTCTATTTATTTAATGCTTTTTTATATGAAATTTGTTATGTTGAATAATGTAATTCCTATCCTCATTGCTGGTATGCTGATTAGCTGTGCAGAGGCACTGCAGTATATTGCTCACTGCAACATAAATATCCAGTAAAGCAAAATTCCCTGTCCGTTGGGCCATGCCATTTGCCATGCTTCACAGATGTCTTACCTGCATGGCCAGGGGGAGCCTGGAGCGGCCAGTACCTACAGTCTGCTCTGCAACTGTGCATAACCAACAATATTTATGGCTCATATCAAGATATTATCATTTTCAAATATGTGCTATAATATTAAAATGGTTAAAAATCACCTTGACAAAACTATATTCAGAATAATGTCCAAGTAAGACTTTTATCAGAAAACTTAGAAATGATAGCTTTGATGTTTTCTGACCTTAGGAGGTTATCCATTCCCCAGAATGGGTCCACCATTCAGCTCATATTTCCATCTCTGAATAAGACTACCACTGGCTACAAAACTATCAAGTGTTTTACTTACATTACTTATTTAATGCAGATAGTATAATAAGAATTTTTCAAAGGATATTCCAGGGTAAAATTTTCTTTTGAGCTTTTCAATGAAAAAAAATGCTATTTCTTAATGTAGAGTAATACTATTTATCTCTTAAAGTTGAACTCTACTTAAAAAATGTTTCCTTGCATACACTTTTCAGTTCAGCATGATTGGTCTCAATTGCCACTCATTCTTCAGTGTATGGCATACTCAATCAGGCAGCTCTGAAATGTGCTAAAATAAAGCCTTTACAGTTGAATTTGTAGCTTTGAGAGATAGAATACTTTTCATCTGCATTCCTACGTTTTATCATTGTCCTTAAAGTGTCTTAGAAAGAAAATACATTAATACATATGGAGTATAAAATGCTAAACAGGCAAGGTGGTAAGCACCGTTCAAAGGAAGAGATGATACCCACACAATAGATGATGATTGTGAATGTTTAGTAGTTGTGCCAACACACCAGTGCCCTTGGCAGGAAGGAGTATTCTGAAGGAAACCTGTGTATCAATTTTTCCATTATTAGTCCAAGCATTAAAATAATGGTCACATGGATTTAAGCATGAATGTCAACTGAAAAACACATACGTATACAAATATCCACATATATTTATACACATATATAAATTAAATATGTCCATTCATACTTAATTATATGTACAGATAAGTTCCTGTAAATATATTGATGCATAAAATGTTATGACATTATTTCTAAATAATTCCCTTAAAGATAATTATAGTATGATAAAAGACAATTTAGTTGCTCTTATTTTCATCATTTTTAGATTAAAAGAGGGAAATAGTCAGGATTGTAATAAACCAGGAATCATCCAATGCTATCAGAATGTAGTCAATCCTTAAGAAACATACTGTGTGAAACATTCATTGATAGGACATGTTGGCCATTTACTGCTCAAGGTCATCAAGCTCAGTTTCTACATTATGCCACCTCACCAAAAAGCAACAAAAAAAATTAGCCATTTAACTTTGCCCTCTGTGATATATATAAAATATAAAATTTCAATTTAGCACTATGCCTAGCTTAAACAGGGAAAGCTGCATAGCTTAACCAAGAGATAGCACCGGGCACTTTGGCCTCTCTATCATTTTCCTTACAAAACATATCTTTTCCAAAGACCAATCTACACTAATAAAAGATGAACATGCTAATTGACCATACCTTTGTGATGCCTACCAGCTAATCAGGAGTAAGTGGGCAAATTAACCCAACAAAGATGGTGTGTTAATTTGCATATGCAGGCACTGAGGAGTGGAGGTGGGGTGGGGCAGGACTTGTGTCATTGCCATGATGATGATGCAGGTGTTCCACACCACCCCAGCCCTCTTGGTCTCTGGGCAGCATGGGAAGGCAGAAAAGCTGCTCTGGGCAGGAACAGAAAGGTGACTCCAACCAGAGCGAAGGTGGTGCCAACAGCCAGGGTAAGAAAGGCCCATTCTCACATGAATTTTCATGCATCAGACTTCTAGTATATTTAATAATCACCAGTATTACCAATGCAATTGTTTTCAATCTACTCGTATAAATATTGTCAGTATGTCACTTTGCATCTTTTCTTGAAACCTCTGTAATATGTTAATTCCAAAGCTTTCAAATTATTTGTGATACTGACAGATAAAAAGATGATAGATATAGGTGATTGATAGATAGATAGATGATGCATGGATAGATAAACAGACACAGAGTGAAAGATGTACAGTCTATTAAATTTTCCTCAGTTTTCTAGGAGCTAGGAATCTCAGATATAAAATTTTGGAATAAGTATGACTAGCATAACTTTCTTGGTATAATTTCTTTCTGTCTCCATTAATTTTTACATAACAAAAATAATTTTAAAAGTCTTAAGTTAAAAACATTATATATTTCTTATAGACAACATTAAAAAACACATGGAAAGTCACAAAAGTAAAAATTATTTATAATTCCACTATTTAATCAAATGTACACTTACATAAATATTTTGCCTTTTATATTATACACTATGCATATTGTTTAATAATATTATTTTTCACTTAATATAGTATATATTTTCCATGTTATTAATCTATTCTCAATTATTGGTAACATGTTTTACTATATTTAGATTTGAAAGCATTTCAATTATTTTTGTTTTATTGCTATGTGGTAAACATTTTATGCATGTGTTTTTATGCATGCATCAGCTGATGTCTTGCCATTAGAATGGCAAGGTAACTCTGCCTGTTCATTTTTAAGCATTTAATACATTGTGAGCTTTTAAAATAAGCCTGTGGCTTAAGAAGATCAAGGCGATTGTAAATTCCTCCTATGACTCAGGTTCTCAGTGAGACGTATTGAATTCCAACAGCTCTGTGGTCAGTCAGAGGCCCAAGATGAATGGAAGGTCATTTTATTCATTTCCAGGTACCAGTGTTGCCTCAGAGTACAGCACAGGCCCAGTATATTCCAACTCAAAGAAACTAAGCTTGTTTTTCATTATGGAAAAAAAACACAGGAACCATATTCCACATTGATATTACTGAGAGCAGGGAAGTACACTCAGCCATACCCACAAGGCCTAGAGAAAGAGTTTTAAGCAAAGTTATCCTAAAAATCTCTAGTCATTTATGAAAACAGTCATTCAGCTGACTGACCAGTCGAAAGGTAGCTAGGCCGATGCTCATGGTATAGAAGATCAAACACTTTGAATTTTAATACATTTTTTAAATCATAAAAATAAAAATTAGGTCTAGCCACATGGCTCAGTGGTTGAGCATTGACCTATGAACCAGGAAGTCACAGTTTGATTCCTGGTCAGGGCACCTACCCAGATTGTGGGCTTGGTCCCCAGTAGGAGGCAGACAGGAGACAGCTGATCAATGATTCTCTCTCATCATTGATGTTTCTATTTCTCTCTCCCTCTGAAGTATCAAGAAAGTGAAAATCTTTCTATTTCAAGTCTGGTAAACTTATGGTGACCAATGCAGCTGAAAAGCATAATAAAGTACTAGAGGCCTGATGCACACAATCTGTGCAAGGGGCTTGGCCTTCACACCTGTGGTGGCTTGCTTCAACCCTTGCAGCCACAGCAACTTGCCTTGGCCCTCACAGTCCCAGCTTTGTCTGGAAGATCATCTGGAAGGTCGCTCAGCTGTCCAGTCTAATTATCATATTATACTTTTATTATTATCGATGGGGGATAAAAAACAAAGTTAGTCTTTACCATGACTCTGTTTATGTAAAATCTCTAGTTTCTAGAATTCCCCATTCTTACAGGGAAAATATGGATTGAGTATTCAGTGATTTGGGATCAATTTCTAATTATTGCTACTAATTGGCTATATTAATTTTATAATTCTTTTTTATATTTAGTTTCTTTTTTTAAATATATTTTATTGATTTTTTACAGAGAAAAAGGAACAGAGATAGAGAGTTAGAAACATTGATGAGAGACAAACATCCATCAGCTGCCTCTTGCACACCCCTTACTGGGGATATGCCCACAACCAAGATATGTACCCTTGACTGGAATCAAACCTGGGACCCTTCAGTCTGCAGGCCTAATGCTCTATCCACTGAGCCAAACCAGTTTTGGCTGCATTTAGTTTCTTTTTTTTTAATATATTTTATTGATTTTTAGCAGAGAGAAAGGGAGAGGGATAGAAAGTCAGAAACATCGATGAGAGAGAGACATCAATCAGCCACCTCCTGCACACCCCACACTGGAGATGTGCCCACAAGCAAGGTACATGCCCCTGACCAGAATCGAACCCGGGACCTTTCAGTCTGCAGGCCGACGCTCTATCCACTGAGCCAAACCAGTCTCGGCTGCATTTAGTTTCTTAACATCTATAAAATAAAAGCCTAATTGGCCATTAAGGCAGAACAACCAGAATCCAGAACTACTGGTTGCTATGATGTGCACGGACAACCAGGAGGCTGACACTCAACACAGGAGCTGCCCCCTGGTGATCAGTGATTTCCAACAGGGGAAGCATGGCTCAGCCAGAAGCCAGGCTTATGGCTGGCGAGTGCAGCAGCAATGATGGGAGCCATTCTGCCTCTCTGACAGTGCTAAGGAGCAGCAAAGCAAGCAGTGAGAAGTGATCAGGAGTGAGGGGTCCCAGACTATGAGAGGGTGCAGGCCAGGCTGAGGTAACCCCCTCTAGTGCACAAATTTCATTCACTGAGCCTCTAGTTTAAAATAAGAAAGTTTGTGTGCAATGGTTTCTAACAAAATTTCCTGACTTAAATTAAACAGTTCATAAGACTAACCTCTAGTTGAATTACTTCTTTTTTAAAAATATATGTTTTTATTGATTTCAGAGAGGAAGTAGAGCGAGAGAGAGATAGAAACAATGATCATAGAGAATCATTGATCAGCTGTCTCCTGCACAACCCCTACTGGGGATTGAGCCTGCAACCTGGGTATGTGCCCTTAATTGGAATTGAATCCAGGACACATTAGTACACAGGCCAACATTTTATCCACTGAGCCAAACCAGCTAGGGCTAATGGAACTATTACTGCTTTATTGTTTTTGTCTATTCCAAGCCATGTTCATACACTCTCAGTTAAAGTTCTACGCATTAACAACTGACAACTCCAAATATTTTCTCCTAGTAGCCTCAAACATTATTTTAGATCCCCAGAAGAACTTTATATTATAGAGATCAAAAAGCTAAAACTTTCATTTGCTTTTTACATAAATATTTTATCATCCATATCAAGTTAGCCTTGTAGCTCAAATTAGATGTCATTAAAAGAAAGAAAGAAAGAAAACTAACCTGCTACTTTTTCTTCAAATATGAATTTCATGAGAATTGTGGTTTAAAAAATAAAATGGATTTCCCAGAACATTATGGTATATGTGAAAACAGCTTTTATTAATTTTATAAAATATAACAAAACTGATGGTTTGCTTTCCCAGTAAAAGTGCAAGCTTACTTTGGTTTTAGTTTAATTTTAACAACTTTGAGGTTTATCCAGATATTCAAGACTATGACATTTTATTTTTAAAAAGATGACACTTCTAATCTGAGAAACTTGAGATTATTTGAATGCAGTAAATTATTTTTTACTTATTTGAATATCCTGTGGATCTTATCATATATTGACAATGTGAATTTCTTGACTTGTTAATTAGTATAGCAGAAATTTAATCTGGAGGAATCCACTTCCAACGGCTAAGAAAGGACATTTCTTTCCTGACATAATTGAATATACATAATTCTAAAAATAAATATTGAATGATTAGGCTAGTATGTCATTAGTGGCAACAATTTTAGTTCTAAAACCAGGATTTTGTATATTAGAGGTGCATTATCCCAATAGAAATAATACTTAGAAATTCCAAACAACATAGTAGTTAAGAAATGGTACTTTACCTTATTCACTTTTCTTAGTAATTTCTCTTACAGTCAAACCTACAAAGCAGATTCGTATTTTTACTAAAAAATTCTTATCTTGGTTTCATAAACATTTATTTTATTCAATAAGAAACATGATTTTCCATCTCAGTTGTCTTAGCCTGTCACATACATGTGTGGTTTTGCTATATATTAGAGATTTGTACTTGAGGTATTCTATGAAATGTAATTTTCTAACATTTAACCTTAATTTATTATATTTCCAATTACAGTTTATATTCATTATTATTTTATTTTAGTAGTTTCAGAGGTACAGCATATTGGTTAGATAACATAATGTACAAAATGATCACTCCAAATTTTAAGTATGCACCTGGCACCATACATAATTCTTACAATATTATTGACTATATTTCATATGTTGTATTTCACATCACCATGACTATTTTGTAACTACTAATTTGTATTTCTTAATCCCTTCACCTTTTTCTCCCAGTCCCCAAAATCCTTTCCCCTTTGGCAACCATCAGTCTATTCTCTGTGTTTATGAGTCTATTTCTATTTTACTTGTTCATTAGATTTCACATGTAAGTGAAATCATATGATGTTTGTCTTTCTCTGGCTGACTTATTTCACCTAGCATAATATCCTCTAGGTTCATCCATGCTATCACAAATAGAAAGATTTCATTAATTTTTTGTGGCTGAACAATATTCCATTCTAATGTATAATCTATATTAATAAAAGGGTAATACTTTAATTAGACTGGTTTGATTGGATATCTTCCAGACAAAGCCACAGCAGTGGGAGCCAAGGCAGAGGCAGTTGGGGTGATCAGGCTGGCAGGGGAGGAGTTAGGGGGTGACCAAGCCAGCAAGGAACCAGTTAGGGGGCAACAAAGCCAGCAAGCAGAGCTGGTTAGGAGTGATCAACCAGGCAGGCAGGTGAGTGGTTAGGAGCCAGCAGTCCTGGATTGTGAGAGGGATGTCTATGGATGGGGCCTAAACCGGCAGTTAGACATCCACTGAAGTGTCCCAGATTGGAGAGGGTGCAGGCCAGGCTGAGGGACTCCCCGTCCCCCATGCATGAGTTTCATGCACTGGGCCTCTAGTCTTTAATAATGTAGTACATATTAATTGATTATATGAAAGGAAAGATATCTCAGGTTAATTTAAATAGAAGAGTCATTGGGGTTTTTTCTCTAATAAATACCAAAAAAATTGAGAATTCCATATTAAGTCATTATAAATAACTACTAATGAATTTATCAGAATTAACTGTGCATGAGGTTCCTAATATATTTTTTCATTATATGTAGAGGAATTAAAATAAATTTAAAATATGCTAGGCTTTATGTGATGGCCATTGTGTAACTTTACTCAATTAATATGCAGAAACATACTAAGCATCTTAAAATAATTTTACTGCCTTTTTAAGTAAAAATACTAAATTTATAGTGTCATTATAAGATAAAGAAAAAATTGAGATAAAATTCATATTAAGCATTTCCCTTCTCTTAGGAATAAAAATACCAATATATTAATATAAATTTTCAAAACATTTTTTCTATGTCATAAATATCATATAAAAGAAAATTAAGTGTCACTCCTCAAAGAACACTTTATAAAGTAGTGGAGAAATGACTAATGTAATTTCTCTGGTTTTACTTTAATAATATTTTTCTTCTCAGATATTGCCTACATCCACTTTATATCAATACCTTTTGATGGCTTTAGAGTAGGATGGCATATGTATGTTTGATTTTTTCATCTGAAATAACCCGAGTCTTAGGTTGCTTTTATATTTCATGTCTGGTAAAGTAAAATGAGCTGTGGGCATATAATAAAAGAATGAGGCTTAACCTTCAGCTCCATCATATTGACTCCATCACCTTTGACACATCACTTAGTCTCATGTTTATTGTAAAAATATGGTTAGACAATATAAGAGGAAAACCTGCCACCAATGATTGGTACATAGTAGACCCTCGAATATTTCTATTTCCTTTTCCTTTCCCCTATTCAATTTGAATATCTATACTAATAAAATGCTAATATGCTAATTAGACCAGGTCAACTGGACATCTTTCAGGCATTTGACTTCTTTCTGGACAGTTAGGGGGCCACCAGACCAACAAGGGGGCGGTTATGGGTTGACCAGGCCAGTAGGGGGGCCATGAGGAGGTGACCAGGCTGGCAGGGGACCAGTTAGGAGGCAATCGAGCTAGCAAGCAGAGGCAGTTAGGGGCAATCAGGCAGGCAAGTGAATGGTGAGGAGCCAGAGGTCCTAAACTGTAAGAGAGACAGCCAACTTTTGGTTTCAGTCCCATTTTGCAGGGCAGTTGCACATCCCCCAAGGGGTTCTAGATTGGAGAGGGTGCAGGCTGGGCTGAGGAATGCCCCCTCCCCATGCATATATTTCATGCACCGGGCCTCTAGTCAATAATGAAACCTGTTCTTTATTAAATTGGATCATATTCTATTTACAAGGGCATTACTTATTTCCCTTACAAAAGTATTGGTTCTCATTCTTAAATTATTATGTCATTGTCATGGACTAAAGGGCCATGATAAAATTCAGTGAAATAGACAACACAATACTATGCTTTATCAATTTTATCTGCTTATGCCAAGGCATTTTTAATCCCTTTGTTATTACCTTCACAAAAAAGAACTCTTAAGAAATCCTGCTATTTCTCCTTTTCTCTTTCTAGATATATATACTACAGCAAGAAAGTTCCTATATTTAAAAAACAATTGAGGTGATGAATATGTTCTAGAAGTAGGTAGTGTTGACGAGTACACAACATTGTAAATGTATTAAATACTACAAAATTGTACATTTTAAAATGTTCAAATTGGGAATTTAATGTTGTGTGAACTTCACCACAGTAAAAAGAAAACAGCCGATCAAAATGGGTTTTGTTGCCTGGCACACAGTAAAATGCTCAAAAAATAAGATTGCCATATAATTTAGTGTCTAAAACAGTTTTTCTTCTAAGACCAATATTTAACTGTATGGTACACAAGGATTCAACATATAAAATAACATTTTCATATCCTGCATGAATATTACCATATTTTTTTCTAACCTAATAACAAATAAAGCCTTTTTAAAATATCCCCTTACTTCAGGAAAAACTATGCACATAAAACAAAATCAAACATTATAAAAATTTGGGGTAAAAAATGTTGTTTCCATTCCTTCTCCTTATCCTTCTTGAGCAGTGTTTTATAGCAATATATTTGGGCAAAAACTTTCTCTATTAAAGAAAAATGAATTCTTCATTCTTTTTTCTGAGCTGTATACTATTCCAGTATGGCTATAACATGATTACTTCATTGTCCCCCAACTGATAGACTGTTAGGTCATCTCAGTCTTTTGATACTATAAAAATGCTGCAAAAACTCTCTCTGCAGTAACATCATTCCATTGAATAATGATTATAGCAATAACAGGTTCTCAGAAATAGGATATCTGAGTCAACTTAATGTGGATAAATATGGCCACATAATTCCATAGATACAGTGCCAATTTCTGTTGCTAAAAGTGTGAGAGTAAACTGTCAAAGTTTTACTAGTAATAAGGGCTTAATTCCCTGTTCAAGATGTCCTTTTAAATAGAAAATGAAAGGTAATAAAAGTACATTTTGATATTTCACAACTTTGCCTATGACTGATCCAGGTTATCATTCTTCTAAGAATACTGTTTTGCTTGATGATATATGAAACAATCTTGGTATTCATTTGTAGTGCAGTTTGGGATATAAAATCTGAGTCCTATCTTTAGTTAGGTTCTTCATGGTATTTACATGGATTTTGTGCTCCCATCTTTATATGTCTCTTATGAACAGATATGCATAAGATTTGGACCTCTCTTCTAAAATGTTTATAAAATTATCTTTACAACTTGTTTAGGATTTATTAACATTATAAAAAATGATTTTATGCCAATAAGGTAAAGTAAGTCATTATTCATGGGCTGAACCCCCTCCCCATTCATATATGAAGTACTAAGTGACAGTGTATTAGAATGTGACTGTATTTGGAGACAGGGTCTATAAAGAGGTAGTCAGGTTAACAGGAGGTTATTAGGATGGCAGCCCTAGAAAACAATTATAGTCATAATAAAGTATATTTTATTTTATTTTATTATTTTATTTTATTCAGTATCTTTAAATAAATCTATATTGCTCAGATTATTACAATTATTTCTCTTTTTCCCCCCATAGCTCCCTTCCACTCAGTTTCCACCCCACCCTCTGCCCTTACCCTCACCCCAATATCCTCATCATTAAGTGTAAAATTTTTGTCCAGCCTCTTGCCACACCCCCTACATCCCTTTCCCCCCTGAGAATTGTCAGCCCACTCCCTTTCTATACCCCTGATTCTATTATATTCACCAGTTTATTCTGTTTATCAGATTTTTTATTCATTTGATTTTTAGATTCACTTGTTGATAGGTATGTATTTGTTGTTCATAAATTTTTATCTTTACCTTTTTCTTCTTCCTCTTCTTAAAGAGTATCTTTCATCATTTCATAGAATACTGGTTTGGTGTTGATGAACTGCTTTAGCTTTTTCTTATCTGTGAAGCTCTTTATCTGACCTTCAATTCTGAATGATAGTTTTGCTGAGTAGAGTAACCTTGGTTGTAGGTACTTTGAATATTTCTTGCCACTCCTGACTGGCCTGCTTAGTTTCTGTTGAGAAATCAGCTGGCAATTCTATGGGTGCCTCCTTGTAGGTAAACTATTTTTCTCTTGCTGTTTTTAATATTCTTCTTTGTCTTTTGCTCTTGGCATTTTAATTATGATGTGTCTTGTTATGGTCCTCTTTGGATTCCTTTTGTTTGGGGTTCTCTGGGCTTCCTGGAGTTGTAAGTTTATTTCTTTTACCAGATGTGGGAAGTTTTCTGTCATTATTTCTTCAAATAGGTTTTCAGTATCTTGCTCTCTCTCTTCTGGCACCCCCATAATTAGTATGTTGATGCACTTGAAGTTGTCCCAGAGGCTCCTTACACTATCTTCATACTTTTGGATTCTTTTTTCTCTTTTTTCTTTTCTGGTTGGGTGTTTTTTGCTTCTTTGTATTTCAAATCTTTGACTTGATTCTTATGATCCTCTTCTGCTGTTGGATCTCTGTATATTATTTTTTATTTCAGTCAGTGTATGCTTAATTTCTAGTTGGTCCTTTTTCATATCCTCGAGGGTCTCGCTAAATTTATCAGCATTTTCTAGAAAATTCTTGAAAAACCTTAAATCATGGTTTTAAATTCTCTATCCAGTCTTTTGCTTTCCTCCATTTCTTTCATTTGTGATATGTTTCTTTTTCTCTGCATTTTGGTGCTTCCCTGAGTTGATAGAGTGGCTTTGTGTGCTAGGTGTCCTATAGGGTCCAGTGACTCTGCCTCCCCAGTTATTTGAGGTGGACACTCTTGGTGCACCCCTTTGTGGATTGTGTGCACAGTATTATAGTTAAGCCTTGATTGTTGTTGGTATCACTGGGGGAATTAACTTCCAGGCCAATTGGCTGTGAGGATCAGCTGTGTCTATCATGAGAAAACTTCTGTGCTGGAGACACCTTTATGGGACAAGACTTGCTTCAGTGGGGCTTTGGTGCTCACTGAGTCTGCCCTCTTAGGGTGTCCCTTATAGATCTGAGGAATTGTAATCTGGATGGTCCCACTCTGACCACAGTGTACACAGGCTCTTGGATCTCCAAGGAGGTGCTAATTTAGCCTCTGCCTGAGGCCACCCAGCAGGAGCTACAGAGATCTTCAGATTCCTCTTCTTTTTTGGGTTTTGGAGGTGCCCAGATAAGGCCCAGCTGTGAACCAACGCAAGCTGATGTAGAGCCTTGGGCCTTCTTTTGGATATTCTATGTCTCACTGACTCAGCTGCAGTTTGTTAGGTAAGTTTAAAATTCAAAGGACCAGGCTATTCATATACAAAAGCCTCTGTGCTCAGCTTGGAATGGGGTGGGGTCTCAGGACAGAGCAAACAGCACTGTCTTCTGGTCAGCCCTGTCCTAACAGGCCTTGGTTCTCAGTCTCCAGTGGTAATCACTGCAAGCACCTCTGAGAGATAGCAGCTCTCAAGTTTGGCTCACTGCCAGCCAGTCCAGTTTATTCCCGTATGAGTCGGGGTCCCCAGAGCCTTTCCCAGAACTGGAGTTCAGACCAGTCAGGAGCTTTTGTCTCCCTCCCAATTGAGAAAGCCAGTTGCATACTCAGTTGCAAGCTCTCTCTGTGCATGTGCCTCTGTATCTCTGCCGTCAGCAGCTCCTGTAAGTCTTGATGTGCTTTTCTCTTTCCTTCTAGTTACAGAATTTCTACTCAGCCTGCCTTCCTGGGGTTCTGGATGATGTTCGTTTTGTCTTTTAGTTGTCGTTTTGAAGTTTTTGTGCGAGGCAGTAGTTTAGGTGTTTACCTATGCCAACATCTTGGTTTCTGTGCAAAGTATATTTTAGAGGTATTCTGTGAATTATTTTCTTATTGGTTTTCCTTAAGGACTTTCTTTTCAGTGATCATGCAACTTAAATTCAGAATCCTAAGAATTTTAGGTCACTTGCTCTTTTTGACAAAAGTTTTCCATTTAGAGGACTGCTCTAAATAGTTATGATGTATGTTCTTTACATTTCATTATAGGTTTATTCATAACAGCATTAAGTATTTGAGCTTGATTTATTTTTGTCAAATGTACACTTCAGTTTGTGGTAGATTCATTAATAATCAAGCAGACTTAGTGAAACGACAAATGTGCTTATTTCTATTTATACTTTGTCTAATTTACAATGTAGTTTATCATTTTCTAATTATTAATATGATACTAATACTACTAATAAAATGTGCATATAGCTAATAAAAGTTCACCAAACATTTAAACTTTAATTACAGTCTTAAACAATGAAATGTCTTAACAATTCTAACAAGTTTCGTAAGTCACTTAATTCTTTAATTCACCCTAAAAATTAAGCAAATAAGATTCTAATCATCGTAATCTGGTCATTATTCTTCTGTCGAAGTTGGATCCAGAATGCTAAATCTATGGATTTAAATTTGTTTCTAAATTTCATCCCAATATCTATTTTAACTACCCTTTTTTTTTCAGCTTGACTTAGGTTTATTTGACAAATATAGCTGTAAAATATTACAGTGTACAATGTGATGATTAATACCCTAAATAATAAAAGGCTAATATGCAAATTGCTCCCTCAACAGGAGTTCAACCAGCAGTTTGACCAGGAACCAGGGCTGCCTGGCCAACTTCCCCTGGCACCTCCCCCTGGCCTTGCCCCCAATCATGACCCCCACCCAGATTGGGGGCAGGAGCAGTCAGCCAACTGCTGGTGGCCCCCACCCCCAAGCCAGCCAGGCCCAATCTGGGGCAGGCCAGCCGAACCCCACCCATGCGTGAATTCATGCACTAGCCCCTAGTATGTATATATTGTGAAAGGAGTTGCAAGATAACACATTCATCACCCAACACACTCGTTATAGTAAGTTTTAATTATAGTATTAACAACTATAGTCACAGTAGTATATATTAAGCATCAGATCTTATTTACCTTATAACAAACTGTTTCTCTTTTAACCTTTTCCTTATTTCCCCCTCCTCCTAGCCTCTAGCAAACAACATTCTACTTTGTCTGTATGAAATTTGACTTATTTAATTTCTAAGTTCTTTAGATATAGTTGGTAATTTTTTTACATCTAACTAGATAAGGTTATAAACCTAGATTTAGCATTTGATATAAAAAATCAATGACTGAGAACCTGAGATAGGAATCTTAAGTGCACATTCCAAGATGGTTCCTGAATCTATTTCCAGATGATCTTGTCCCATTTATTATTTAAATTTGCCTATTTCATCATTTAAGCATCCAGATTATTTCCTTTCATATATCTGCTATTTTTATTTAACATTATTCATTTTCTCAAAATGATATTTAATTTAATTTTATTATATTTTATTATACTTGCAGTAAGTCTACTATGTGTTTTTCCTTATTTTTCAGCTTCAGTCTGTGTGTGGTCTGATCTGGTTCGTTAAATGTGAAGTCTTCAGTCTTATTTGGCTCAATACTATTGCAACATTTCTTTTTCATAGTCTAATTAGAGCCGCAATATTGACATATCCTTACTTTATTTCTACTAGTAATAAATCACTTGTTTGTATATGCATTATAATCATACACAGTAACACAAAATGATATTGAATGTCTACAACATGCAATACCCTGTGCTGGGTGTCATGAGATACTACAAAGATAATTCTTCTTCCACCTTCTATAATCATTATTCTTTAGAATGAAGGTAATGCATATACATAAATCACTCTAATGCAAGGCAGGGAAAAATATGTGCCATTAGAGAAGTCTGGATAAATCAGAATCAGGTTTTTTTTTTCTTGGAGAGGTTTCATTTAAATCTGGCTAGAGGGATCTAAAGCAATTATTCAAGAAGGCAGCATTAGAGTAAGGTATTGAAGTAGAGGTAGCATTCCAAATATATATATTAGAGAAAATAATTTTCCAGACCAAACTCACAGTATATATAAAGGCACGGAAGTAGAAATATTCTCCAGAAGGTTTGGCTCGGTGGATAGAGCCTCAGCCAGTAGACCAAAGGGTCCCAGATTTGATTCCGGTCAAGGGCACATACCTTGTTTGCAGGCTCCCTCGCCCGGGACCTTGGTCAGGACTCATGCAGAAAGCAACCAATCCCTAGTGTTTCTCTCACATTGGTGTTTCTCTCAGTCTTATCCTCTCTCTCTTACTCTCCTTAAAAATCAATGTGAAACTATCCTCAAGTGAATAGTAACAACAACAAAAATAGTAGAAACATAAAGGTTGACTTTCTTGGGGAGTAAGGAGCTTTGTTTGGAGAGAGCAGAGACTATTCTCATTAATTCATTCATCTCCTAATTGGAGTGTCCCATAAATCAAAATCTGTTAGGCACAAGGATCACAATAAAAAAGAAAGAAAATAAAACTCCTGATCTCCAGCATTTTCATTTATTTAATTAGCAATTATTATGTGCCAGATATTTTCTAAGTGCTTTACTAATATTAATTATTTTAATTCTTATAACAGCATTGAGGTAGGTACTATTATTTCCATATCATAAATAGAGAGACTGATGCATTTATTTTTATTTTTTTAAACTTTTTAAAAATATATTTTTATTGACTTCAGAGAGGAAGGGAGAGGGAGAGAGAGATAGAAACATCAATGATGAGAGAATAATTGTTGGCTGCCTCCTACACAACCCCTACTGGAGATCGAGCCAGCAACCTGGCATGTGCCTTTGACCAGAATCTAACTTGGGACCCTTCAGTCCACAGGTCAGTGCTCTATTCACTGAGCCAAACCAGCCAGGGCGAGACATGAATTTAGAAGAAACTTAATCAATTTACATAGCTAAGTGGCAGATCAAGGATTTTAACTCAGGAATATGACTCCCCAGTTTGGGATCTTATGCACTCTATTCTTCTACATGATTTAGTGAATTGAAAGATAAGTTTCTATGGATAAATACAGACAGATTGTGAATGGCCTTGAATGACAAGCTAAGAAGTTTGATAAAATAAAAACTGTGATTTAAAAGATCATTCTGACTGCAGTGAAAAAGATTTATTGGAACAGTGAAGTTCTATAACAGGTGGGTGGGTATTGCTTTACCCTAGATGACAGATGATGACGTTTTAAATAAGGGTGATAGCTGTGATAATACACAGAAGAGACTGTATTGGAGGAGAATTAACAGGAACTGGATAAGAGACCCAGACACAAATACAATGGCAATGGCATCAGTCAGGATTTTGTAGATTACAAGTGATAGGAAGCCATTTCAAACTTACTTTAATAAAAGTGAGAATTTCTTGGTGCATATATTTTAATCAAGACATGCTGCCTTTTACTTTTTCTCAGATCAGCTTTCTGTTGCTGGCTTTATCTTTAGGCTGGTTCCATACATGTGGTTGTGAAGATGGTTTCCGATTTCCAGAATTACAGTATCCTAAATGCTAGAAAATCTTCATTTTTTCATGTCTTTTGCCACAAAGCAGGATATGACTCTCAAAGGCTCAGTTTAAATCAAACGTTCAAACCAGGAGCTGAAGTTGGATCAACCTTTTGTCAATATTAAGAAGTGAGAGAGAGAAAAGAATGGTTTTCCTAAAGGAGGAGACATAAGATAGACAAGAATTAAGTATTCACTTCAGCAACATTTTGAGCCTTAGTGACCAAGAGTGTGATAGTTCTCTTTATCAGAAATAAGGTATATGCAAAAAGGTCAATAACAAGTTTGAGAATGAAAAGAGACATGTGGAGTTTAAATAAGGGCAGAACACTTGGGTAGAAATGACTAGCTAAGATTTAAAAACTATAAAACTTGAATTTAGGAACACAATGAATACTAACTATAAAATATTTGGAATCAGATGAATAGTGAAATGGTTGTTGAATCTGTAAACTTTAATGAGATTAAGAAAAATGATTTTCATAGATGTAAAAGGAGTTCTGAAGTCAAATGCTATCATTGAAATCAAGAGATAATCATCCCAAGAAGATAGATTAGTCCCCAGGATCAAAAGTCAGAGCTAGATCAAGGAATATCTGATAGAAAGCCATTTGGTCTAGATAAAAAGAAAATCAATAGTGCTCTTGAAGAAAAGTTCAAGTACATAAAAAGCACATTGTGTGGAATTAAAGAATAAATGAGATAGAACAAAGTGGCCTTAAATTTCTAGCCAGCTAAGTAGCTCACTATGTAACCCTGGGCAAGAAACTTTAAAATTTCTATGCCTCTGTTTGCTCATATTTAAAATACAGATTATACTCCTGACCCCTGTTGCTCAGTGTTTGAGCATCAATCAATGAAACAGGAGATTATGGTTTGATTCCCAGTCAGGAGACATGCCAGGGTTGTGGGCTCCATCCCCAATAGGGGGCGTGCAGGAGGCAGATGATTAATAATTATCTCTCATCATTGATGTTTCTCTATATCTCTCCCTTCCTCTCTCTAAAATAAAATTATTGAAACACAGATTCCAATAGTGCATCTTGTTTATAGGTTTTACTTGAAGTTATATTTAAAAAGTACTGACATAATGCCTGGCAAATTATAAGCTCTCAATAATAGCTATAAGTGTGTGGTTGACATAATGAGTAGGGAGGACATGACAGAAGCAAAAGTGTAGGATAATTACATGACTTTTTGTAGTGAAGGTAAGTAAAGAGATATATGTGATAGATTTAAAGTGAACACAAATTCTTTGACATTCCACCCATTAAGAGATGGAGCCATGGTGATCACTTTCTAGCTCTCAGAATATTTGCCCAGAAGAAAGCAGGTCACCATGTAAAAAGTCAATTTATCCCAAGACTGCCATCTGTGAGGAAACCCTAGCTAGTCATGACAAGAACCTGCACACACAGAGAGAGATGCCAGAAGAGGAATGTATCTGAAGATGACTCCCCATAACTATATGAGAGAGCCTGAATGAAAGTTGCACAGTAAAAATCAGTCAACCCACAGAGCCATGAGTGATAACCATAAATTATTGTTTAAGAGCACTATAGTTTGTTTCATAGCAAAAGATAAAGAGAACAGACTTTGTCGTTTGTGCAAATGACAAAGTCTAAGAAGTTGACTTATTTTTGTTGTATTTTGGTTTATGTTATTTAGAACAGTAGTGGAGAATGTCAAGCCCACAGGCCTTTTAAGGCCCACAAAATCATTTGGTCTGGCCCTGCCAAGGCATTAAGGATGAGTCAATTAAATGTTTCACCAACTCTGCAGGCTAATTTTTAAGGTGATAATTTTGTATAGTCCGAGAATGATGTTATAAATATCCAATGGCCGTTAGTAGAAAAAAGGTTCCCCACCCCTGATTTAGAAATTAGAATTGAGATTTATGTGGGCTCTGGATTTATATTCAGAAAAAAAAGAAAGAGAAGCTTCAAGAAAGAATGTAATAGGGACTTGAAGAGACATTAGAAAATCTATTCAAAATCTTAGGAAGAGGAGTTTATCTTTCCCAGAAGGATAAAAACCTCTTCCTCTGAGAAAGAATAAATGAGAAGAGATAAGATATATAGAGTAAGAAATAGGAAAGATGTCTATGTAAGAAGCAAATTTTCTTCATTCATATTAGATTTTACTCCCAAAAATTTGCATCATGAAATTTTTAATGTTGTGGGATCTCCCAAAGACTTCTGCCTCCTCCTCTGGTTGCTGGTGATTGGGATGACTCGAAGGCCAATCGGGGAACATGAAAAACAAAAGTCTTAAATAGGCCAGAGAAGGATTTAGGTCATTTTCTACCAGGCTTCCTTTGACCCAATAATTCTGGTTACTTTTATCATTGACTACTTTTACCTCTGGGCACAAACAATTACAAGCTGTAGTGCTTAACGATTCCTCTAAATCAGATATTTCATTGCTTTTGCTTAGGTGAAATGGAAAAAAACAATAAAGTAGATATGGAGTAGTGCTTTTTCGGATCTTCCAATTTATCTTTTGCAGTATGTGACATGTAAACACTTCTAACTTAATGTACTGCACATGCATCATCCTTGAATGTTTAGTTTTATTGCTGCAGAAGTAATTTCTGAAGGTCATCTTACAATGGATGAAAACTTGAAGGTTCATGCAATTTATGTTCATTATATGTAATATTGTACAACATTTAGAACTATCAACTTTTATTCTCTAAATGTTTGGTCCAATAATTTTAAGGATAAAATATGGTTATCCAGTTTTTGAAAGTGTACACCCTTGCTGTGAAAACTCATATTCAAATATGGGTTGACAATGTAAACTCTTCCATGTTATTTTTTCTTAACAGATTTTAATTCATCTCAGTCACACTTCACTAGACTTAAGATAGGTATCTCATTCATGATTAGTCTCACAGTAATAACACAGAATAAATCTGCCAGTCCCACAATAAGAATGCCACTAGCTGCTGGCTCAGTTGTACCAATTATTTGGAAATAATGAAAGACAGATGACTGATATTTGTAATGTGCTTTACAGTTTTTAAAGTGCTTCCTTAAATATTAATTCACTTTTGCAACAACTCTGTAAAAGAGCACTGGGGAAACATTCAGAAAATTAAAAGAAATTGGTCAAGGGTCAGAAGGACTAAGAAATCCCCCTGATTTTCACACTAAATCCTACTATTTGCACAATGGATTCAGACTACTTAGGTTTAAAACTCAGTTTCTGCCGAGACCGGTTTGTGTCAGTGGATAGAGAGTCGGCTTGCAGACTGAAAGGTCCCAGGTTCGATTCCAGTTGAGGGCATGTACCTTGCTTGCGAGCACAACTCCAGTAGGGGGCGTGCAGGAGGCGGCTGATCGATGTCTCTCTCTCATCGATGTTTCTGACTTTCTATCTCTCTCCTTTCCTCTCTGTAAAAAATCAATAAAATATATTAAAAAAAAACTCAGTTTCCCCACTTAGTATCCCTGTGTGTTCCCCTTCTTCATCCTCAAAATCATGATGGTATCATTACCTACCTAATAGGGTCTTTGTGACAGGTAAATGAACTATTTTTGTGTGCAACTTTTAGCATTGTGTCTGCCACTGAGTTAGTATTCTTCAAATGTTAGATATTCTAGAAATCCTCCCTGGTAAAGAGGGACTAAACTGATATCATGGCTAGAATCTCTCTCTCTCTCTCTCTCTCTCTCTCTCTCTCTCTCTCTCTCTCTCTCTCTCTCCACATCCATTTCTCAATAATTAAAGACCCTGAATTCAAAAGAGCATGGGAGTTGAGAAATACCACAGAAGATAATAAAATAATATAAGTCATATGGACATATGCTTAGAAGTTCAATCACTCCTGCATTGGTAGTTCCTGGCGACCTGACCCAAGCTAAGCATAATCTAGTCTCATGAAACTCTCAGGATAGACTATTAGGGGTAGTAATGGGCTGAATGGTGCCTCACACCAAAAATTAATGTTTTGAAGCCTAGCCCCAAATAACTAGAAATATAGTTGTATTGGAAAATAAGGCCTTTAAAAAAGTGATTCAGTTACAATGAAGCCATTAGATTGGGTCCTAATCCAGTCTAACTGGGGTCTTTATAAAAGAAAATTTAGAACACACATAGAAACTTCAAGGATGTTCATAACAGAGGAAAGCCCAGGTGAGGACACAGGTAAAAGCCTAGAAGAGAGGTGCAGAAGAAACCAAACCTACTGACACCTTGATTTTATACTTCTAGTGTCCAGAACTATAAGAAAATAAATTATTTTGTTTAGGCTACCTAGTCTACGGTTTTGTTATTGCAGCCCTAGCAAACTAATATAGGATCTGTTGCTCATTATCATCCCACAGGTTAAGCAGGTAGAACTAAGGCCTGGGAGACTTAGTGATTTGCTTCAGATCCCACAGATTCTGCCAAAACCATAAATGCAGTTAATGTTACCCCGAAGACTGAGTTTGAGCTGCATTATATTAATTCAAATACAGTAGGAAATTCAAATGTCAGGAACTTACTGTGCAAAGAGCTAATTCTTGTTGCAAGCATGTTCCAACCCGGGATATGTCCAATTTTTTTTCGGGATTAAGCTTTGATCAATGGGTTTATGTCTACTAATTGGCTAAAGAAAAAGTTTCCTTAAATTTTGGGGACATTTTATGAGTCCTTTAATAAATGTTAATGATTCTGGGTCAAAACTATGGAAGCTATGACAGGGTCAATGATAACAACTTATGAAAGGATAGCTGAACTTTTCAATAGTTATAATTATTAATATAGTGCATCAATGTGGCACTGTTAACTTTCACAAAGCCTTTTAATTTATTCTAGTTCAAATTTTATGGGGAAAAATCTAATCCTATGAAAACTAGGACAGAGCCCTGGCTGGTGTGGCTTAGGTGACTGGAGCTTTGCCCAGTATACCAGAAGGTTACGGATTTGATTCCTGTCAAGGCACATACTTTGGTTGTTGGTTTGATCTCCAGTCTGGGTGCATATACACAAGACAACCTGTAGATGTTTCTCTCTCACATCAATGTTTTTATATTTTCCTTCCTCTCTCTCTAAATCAATACATGTCTTCCTGTAAGGAGAAGAAAGGAAGAAAGAAAGAAAGAAACAAAGAAACAAAGAAAGAAAGAAAGAAACAAAGAAAGGAGCTAAAATACAATTCAACTCTTTGTATTACTTTCAAGAGAGAGAAACAGCCTGGCGGGCATGGCTCAGTAACTGAGCATCAACCTATGAACCAGGAGGTCTAGGTTCAATTCCTTGTCAGGGCACATACCCTGGTTGCTGACGCAATCCCCAGTAGGAACTGTGCAGAAGGCAACTAATCAATGATTCTCTCTCATCATTAATGTTTCTCTCTCTCCCTCTCCCTTCCTCTCTGAAATCAATAAAACTATATTTTAAAAAGAAATAGAAACAAAAACTTCAGATAACAAATCTGCTTTTCTGCAAATATTTTTATCATATGAATCACAGAAGACAAAGATAAAGCAAGAATTGATGGCAGTGTCAATATGGTAAAAAAAAAATGTTCTTGAGATGGGCAGAACTACTGTACTGTTTTCTTGAAAGGACCAGTCGTCTTCCAAATGAGATATTATCTGTTGTCACTTCTGTGAAAAATAAAGCACCTGCCTCTGCATGTTTCTTCTACTTTGAATGGTTTTCCTGGGTGAGACCCAAAAGGTTGACTAATAGAGGAAAACTATTTGCCTTTGTTTCCTTGGATCAGCAGCCTCTGAACTCACATTCTCTCAAATTCAAAGTTGAAGTGCTGTTGTCTAGTTTACCAGGTTCATCTATTGTTCAGACTTCCCTGTTTGCTTTGTAGAGTGAAGGAACATATTCAGAAGTGACTTCACAGGAAGCTACTCTAAAATATACATGGAGATTTACTTATTGAACAAACTATTCTGAGCTCAATGCTCTGTCCTAGTTTCTGCATGCTTATTATTTCAGTTTTTCTGAAAGTCAGAAGATAATGTCATAGTACACAATTCACTCACTTATTAATTCAATAAACATTATTAATGAAACCTGTTTGTTACGTGTTCCAGGCACGATCCTAGATACAAAAAAAAAAACAAAAAAAAAAACAAAGACAAAATCCCTGAAAGAAACCACAATCTAGAGCTGAATTGTTTAATAGTGTAGCCACCAGCCACATCTGAATTTTTAAGTTTAGATTTTAATTAATTAAAATAAAATAAAATGAAGGATCAGTTCCTCAGCCACACTAGCTATTTTTTGGGGATGCTTAATAGCTATTTGTAACAATGGGTACCTTACTAGATAATGCTGAAGAACATTTTCATCATTGCTAAAAGTTCTGCTCTGGTCTAGACATTAGCATACCCCAATAATTTACACATTCCGATAAAGCATCATTTAATTCTGTTCAGGATGGGCCATAAATACTACAAAGTAATCCAATCCATTTTAGACATGGGGAGAGTGCAGAGAATAATTGATAGACATATATAAAAAACAAGCATCTTTTATTACTCATTCTTTTCAACAAGGAAAATCTGATTTACAGTTGGGATCTAAAGATGTCAATGTTGTATTATAGTAACAGCAGATTGTAGCATCTTAGTTCCCCAAGGCTTCAGAGAGATGAACATTAGTTGTGAACTCAGTTACAGAATTACACGAAGTGATTTTTCCAAGGTCAAGGAGTCCTGTCCGGGTTAGCAGAGAAATTTACAAAATTCACATGGAGGTTCACCATTTCAGTGTGAAAGGAACAGTAAGTCAGATTTAGGAAATAAAGCTAAGATGAAGAACAAGATGAGACCAATGTGTGAACCACAGGGCAATCCAGTTGAAGTTCATTGAATGGATATCTTGCTGCCTCCATTCAATATACTGATTATGAAATGTAGTAGTGAGTTCCATGCTATTTTTTTCAGAAATAATTCAGGTGAATTTGGGTTGTGTGGGGTCATAGTTTAAGATTAATGTGGTAATTGCAACAAGATCATTGAAAGCTTTTATAACACTGTTGTAATCAAACTTAGCTTCCCATAATTTTCTGACTGTACAATTATGAATTCATTTTTTGAGGATTTAAATGGGAAGTTATGTTGTTCAGAAAATGACAACATTATCACTATTTTGGGAAAATGTGTAAGTTTATTAGCATTCATAAGCTATTAACTATAATATAATGAAAGAAAAAATGTTATTTCACTTTAAAATGTCTTTTTATCATATTTTCAAAATCTTTTTTCTAATCAGTATGAGTACAAAGGCAATTTAGGGGACATTAAATATGAATATTTCAGTATTAAACACTGAAATGATATTTTGGCAAGTCTCTTAAAGTTACCAAATTTTGATTTTCAGTCTTGCTCCTTTACGTGGTTGGTTCTGAGGAATCCCGTGTTCAAGTGGGAATGTGTGTATAATATAGATACAGGGGAAGAAGTTGTAAATGGAGCAGAGTTCAGGGTGGATTTTTGTTGAAAACAATTAGGGTTGTGTTTTCTTTGTGAAAGAATTGATGTTGATAAATGAGAAAATGAATGAAAAATTGGTATAAAAGCAACCAGAGACAATGCCAATTACTGTGAGGCAAGATACAAATCAGTGAAAGAAAAAAAATCAGTCAAAAATGAGAGTAGAGTTAATACTGAAAGGAATGAAAAAGATTATAAGTATTAGGTGTTTTTTTTTCCTGACAATAGATATCAGAGGCTAGGATTTTGACATTTTATAAGCATGTTTTCCCTAAACATGTAGTATCTATAAAACAGTGGTTCTTTTGTGAGGATAAATATCAGGATTACCTGTGAAACTATTAGAAGATATAAAACATATGTAGTCTATATAGGCCTATGCCCCACTTCAAAGAGATTCTGATATGGCATCTTGAATCCTGTTTAGGTCTATAGAGCTATCTCTGTTGAAAAACATGGGTTTCTTTATCTGTCTCTTGCATAACTATCAAGGGTTTCTATTTCCGCCATAGTATTTGGCCTATTTTCTCTTCTTCAGATCACATGAGTTCACTTTTCTTTTTGTGGTTTTACAGAAAGCAAGAGTAGCATTGCCAACAACTTTTTGCATAAAAATGTAGACTCTAAATTATATAAAAAAGTTCTAGCACAGCAGGAATAGCTATTATCAAAAAGAGTTGGTATCTCTGCTTGTGAGGGTCCCAATAAGATAGCCAATGGGAAATAATAGGGGACATATGCAATACTTTCAACAATAAAGATTTTAAAAAAAGAGAGAATTTTGCTAATGAATACTCTGTCTTTTGCCATTTCTCCACAACTTTTGAGATGCCAGTATCCTGGCTGTGGAATGTATCCTAGAAAGACAGTTCAGAGGTTGGTGCTTTGCTAATAAATGCTATGGTTATTGATCCTAGCAATTATGTAATTTAATTCAATAATTATTATTATTTGTGAAACTGGAAGAGTGTTCTACTACACGTGATTTTAGTTGCAAACAACATAAGACAATTCTGGCTAATTTAAGCAAAAGTGAAAATACAGAATAATATACAACTGATATAATTAATAACCTGGTTATTATTAACAGGAAAAAAGTAAAGGGAAGACTAGATAATATAGGCATGCCATCTGTACAGCTTTTCTAGGAAGCTGCAATTAACATTTTTTGCAGACTGCTAGGGGAAGGGACTGGACAATATATACATGCCAAGTAAGGTGTGGGTGATGTGAGGAAAATGTTCACCTGTCAGTCACATCTGGGGACCAGTCAGTGGCCAGAATAGCTGTGGTCCCTGCAAACACAGGATATTTAAACTTCTGATATTTAAACTTCTGAACAATGGGAGCTCTCTTTCTCTCTTACTTTCATGGGCTCTTGGCCTTTTTGCTCTCTCAGACTCCTATTGCAGGGAGCATGCTCCCCTCCATTCACCCACATGGCTACAGCCATGTGGACTCCACACAAGGACATATGGACCAAATCTTGCCTTATGCTACATCAATCTCAATTCCACAATGGAAGGGAAGCTCTAGACACTGGCTCTGCTTTTGGCTCTCCTGGAGCCCCAGAACTCATTTAAGAACAATGGCACTTTACAAACTGAGGGGTGTAACTCATTCTTCAGTGTGAGTCTTAGAAAATTCATGAATTACTAATACTCACACTGAAGAATGAGTTATACTCCTTAATGTAACTGAGGGGTGTATCAGTTACACTTCTCTTGATACTGCAAGAGCCAACTCACTCCCACTAGCAATGAAGGAATCCCACCAATTCAATCCTCCAGCAATATAACTACTGAAAGAATGTTTTTAAAAACTGGCAGATAGAGAAATCAAAGAAAATTGGGCATCACATAAGCAGGCTAGATAAAGCAGGCTGAAACCTCCCCTGCTGATCTTCTGTCATTGATAATGGTACTCTTGGATCTCACCATCTTCCCATCACTGCTCCGAATGATTTCCCAACTGACCCTGCATTTTTGTGTTCTCCCTTAAGATACACAGTTATCTGTGGAACCTTCTGTTCATTGAGCTTCAGTCATATGTATGCCTGTGCCCTGGGTACAAAAGAAAATAGAAGTATCTTTAGTCACTGCAACTTTCATGGAGGGAGGTGAAAATCTGAACATCTTCCATCTCAAAATTATTTTAAGCCGAGACCCATTTGGCTCAGTGGATAGAGGGTTGGCCTGTGGACTGAAGGGTCCCAGGTTCGATTCCGGTCAAGGGCATGTACCTTGGTTGTGGGCACATCCCCAGTAGGGGGTGTGCAGGAGGCGGCTGATCGATGTCTCTTCTCTCATCGATGTTTCTGACTTTCTATCTCTCTCCCTTCCTCTCTGTGAAAAATCAATAAAATATATATTTAAAAAAAACTATTTTAAAATAAGACAATTGTTTAGGTGAAATATAGCCTAAGGTGAAAAATGTTTATGACAGACCACTTATAAGCCATCCTAGCTGTTAATTTAGGGGCTAAATTGAGCATGGGACACATTTGCTTTTTTGGTAGTTAGCAAATGAAGTCTTAGAGCACCATGGAGTGTCTGGTATTGTTGAAACTGATTATAACATTGATCTTTGTCACTAACATGCATTAGAGTTCAGAGTGAAGAAAGTAAATACTAGCAAACAGAAGATCTCTAGGGCAACAAGACTCCTATAGCAAATTTTAGATGTTGGCCCACATTCCTTCAGGCTAATAAACAAGGCTGTTTCCTTGGTTACATAGATGAGTGGTGCCTCAGAAGTACAGAAGTGCTAACTCCAAACTTTTGTATAAATGTATGTTTACATATGAGATAAGTGTTTATGATAAGCTATGCAAACCACTGCATGGTGCCAACATAATTCAAATATTTGCAGTCTTTGTTGAGAACTTCTAGCTTAAAGATCTGGGAGTGGATGATCAAATCCTCTTCCTGAGATTGTGGCCAGGAGCCTGAAATTCTCAAGCAATAAAGGAAAACTATTATTTGAGCAGTTTATTTATTATCCATCTCCCTTCCACTCTCTCTAAAAATCAGAAAAATATCTTCTAGTGAGGATTATTGTTTTGAAGAATAATAAGGAGAAAGAAAAAAGACCTTGATAATTACCTTTATATCTTAAAATGCACAAAGCCCTGAACACTGGGTGGCTCTAAGTTTTGATCACTTTGTTTATTTCTTCCCCTGTATTGTGAGATTCTATTCAATTTTGATATTTTCAAATACTATGACAATTGAACTCAAAGTGTTCTTTACTGGCCCTTTTTCCTAAACCTGGACATCTGCTTGCTATTATCACTTCTGTTGACTTTAAGTTTTTTTAAGTAATTTTTCATTAAGTCTGTGACTTTATCAAGCAATTACTAGTCTTTGTCACTCTGTATAAGATACTTTTGGAGATAATACAAATGTTTAGCTAACTCTTATATGCATATAATAGCCTGCAGCTATTTCTCTTTTTAAACAGTGTTTAAGAACAACTCTTTGAGCACAATGGAGCAGTTATTCAAGTGTATTTATATCAATATTCTTTCTCATGATGCTCTATTGAAAGCAATCTCATGTCCATCATGTTTCTTCTAAGGTTTCCACTTTCATTCCATAATCTTAATAAGATTTATAATGGCTCATATTGTTATCGGTGGGGTGCCCTCTGTGTCCCCACCAGTTACCAATGGAAGTGGAGTTCTTGGGGTACCACTGAGAAAAGAATTTCCTGAGACTCCCATCAGAGGATTGAATTTTGTGGGCTGCTTTAATGATGTTGTAAAATTAAGGTGGCTCCTTCCAAAGGCCCCCTCTTCTTCCCTCTAGCCATTGAAAATGTCTAATATTGTCTTCAACAGGGCTAGAATTAAGGCCACTGTCCAGAGCCTTCACTCCATATTAAATCACAGTGCAGCCCAGCATCTGGCAACCAACTGATGTTTCTTTATCTATCTTCCTTCCACTCTCTCTAAAAATCAATAGAATAATATCTTCTGGAAAGGATTAATAAACAAACAAATGTTTTTTAGACTTTATTAAATATAATGTTTTTCAAACTTTATTCCTTAACTAAAGGCCCTATACACCGAATTTGTGCACTCAGAGGGGACCATAAGCCTGGCCTGTGCCTTCTTGCAATTCAGGAGCTCTCAAAGGGTGTCTGACTGATGGCTTAGGCCCACTCCCTGTAGGGAGAGGGTCTAAGCCAGCAGTTGGCATTCTTAGCTCTGCTGCAGAGGAGGGAGAGACTCCCACCACCACCACCACTGTTTTTGTCAGCTGTGAGCCTGGCTTCTGACTGAGCAGCATTTCACTTATGGAAGTGCAATCACAGGGCAGCTTCTACATTGAGTGTCTGCTCCTTATGGTCAGTGCATGTCATATCTACTAGTCATTCCACCATCAGGCCAAAAACAGCTCTCTGATATCACTCAAGAGGTCCTGGATTATGAGAGGTTGCAGGCGAGGCTGAGGGATCTCACTGATGCATGATCAGCACCAGGGAGGAATAGTGGAGGTTGGCCAGCCAGGGAGGGATCCAGGGCTTGTCTGGCCCATCATGCTAGGTCCTAGTCTGTTGGACCCCAGCAGCAAGCTAACCTACAGATTGGAGTGTCTGCCCCCTGGTGGTCAGTGCATGTCATAATGAATAGTTGAGCAATCTTAGCATATCATTAACATATTACATTTTGATTGATTGAACAGCCAATTGGATGACTGGACACTTAGTGTATTAGGCTTTTATTATATAGGACTAGACACCCAGTGCATGAAATTTGTGCATGAGTAGGGGCCCTGGGCCTTGTCAGCAATCTGGGGGCCCCTGCTTGTACCAGCCTTGGCTGGCTTGGCACCTCCTGCTCATCAGCCCCACCCTACTCATACCTACCTTGGCTGGCCTGATGCCGTGCATTCACAATCCCATCTCCCACTGCTCTTGCCACTGCTGCCGCCACTGGTTGGGGCCTGTGGGCTGGGGGCAGCTCCTGTGTTGAGTATCTGTCCCCTGGTAGTCAGTGTGCATCATAGTGACTGGTCATTCTGCCTTTTGGTCAATTTTCATATTAGGGCTTTATATAGATAGATGATTACAACGAAAGAATAATATTGATCAAATCCACTTGAAAATAGATTCATCAATCAAAATTGAGTTTTGTGTTGTTTTCCATTGATGATGGACTTCCCAGCATCTTCATTGTGCTAATGAATAGTTCTCAGAATTTTTTTTTTCTATAACATATGATCACAGGCAGTCCTCAGATTACAGTGGACTTGACATATGTCATTTCATGGTTATGTTGCCATTTCCCATTTATTTATAAAAAAACAAAAGTTCCATCATTTCAACAAATGTACATATGTGCTTTAGGTTTATTTTTATTTTTTTACTGCAAGTAAAGGTCAGGAATTGTTATCTTTCTTTTAGGATTTTTTTTTTACTGTTTCACTTCATTACTCTTGTGTATTTCCTCCAGGTGAGTGATGTAGGGGTTTATGTAGGTGGATTCCAAGTTATAGTGAAAATCGCATTACCTCGCACTGTAGGAATGGATCTCCAATGTAACCCAAGAACCTACTGTATAGGACATTGAGTAGAAATGATTTTACCCATTAAAAACTTGCTACTTAAGGAAATGCAACCAAAGGACTTATATGCATGTATATAAGCCTAATCAATGAACATGAACATCAGGGCGATGAGGGCATGAGTGGGTGGATGGAGGAGCAATGGGAGGATAAGGACATATATGAAATACCTTAATTAATAAAGAAAAAAAATTGCTACTTACATGTGGTGGTTTTAAAACTTATTATAATTACTCTTATGGCAATAACATGGTATTATTAATCATCATTCCTTAAAAATACATTTAATATTAATATTTCTCTATAGAGATATCAAAGCTAAGCCTGATCCAGTTTCTGTTAAGAGTGGAGAAAATATGCCAATAAACTTAGTAGGTATTAATATTGATCAGGACTATGGTATGATAACAACCAAGAGCCTTTAAAAAGAATAATCTACAATTCACAGCCAGAATCTTTAAAATGTAAAGTTTCAATCTTTTTTAAAAATGAGGACACTCTTGTTAAATGCTAATTTTGGAACTACTTAACTGCTATTTTTTTTCCCCCAGCAACTAGTGTTAGTACTGGGGGGAAAACATAAAAGTGCTTCATGCAATTTTTAGTAAACTTCATTTTATCTTTGCATATAAAAAGATATTACCCTTATTTATTTGCAATTGGGATAGCCATATTTTAAAGTATCTGTGGATATGTATATAAGTGGCTATAATTTACCCTTATTTTACAGTCAAATAATTAGAAGGAAAAATTGGCAGTCATTATTTTCTCTGCTTGTTCTTTCAATGTGTTTGGCATTCTAAAAATAGTTGACAAACTTGTACAGATTAAATCATGTAGGTTTTTGCTTTACATTAGAGCTAAAATTAAAGTGAAATATGAATTGTACTGTTAAGAGATGTTTTTCTTTTCATAGCATCTGTAGGCCAAAGGGTGTTTATGTGTTTAATGTTTTTGTTCAGATCATCCAAGTGAGCAAATGAATGCTTAAAATATAAAATATATCAAAATATGAGATTAGATTCGTACAAACCAGAGAGGACATCGTTCCTTGCCTAGACAGAGTCCTAATGAAATAAGAACTCCAAATAGAGGGCTCTGGAGTTAGGAAATTAACTAAAAACAATAACATTAGTATTCTTTTGCCTTAATTGTTTTTGGAGGCCCACCAGCAAACGTGAGGAACCATTTTTCGAAAGAAAGCATAAATACTGTGACTTTTACTTTAAAAAAATGATGCATTTAGCCAAGACCATTTGATTTTTCTATTATGATAGCAAATACGTAGTCACCTTTTCTAGAGATGGTCCATTTCTAAAGGTTTATGATTACTTTTCCCCATTTGTTACTTTTCTTGGCCTTTTTTTTTTTGTCTCTCTCTCTCTTTTTTTTAATGATAGTAGTAAAATCTTTAAAATGAAAAGAGCTTATGGGACTTGTCATCAGAGCTGCCCAAGACATAGGACCCCAAGGAACATACTGCAAGAAAGAAAAGACAGGCAGACAGCTAACTTAGGGGAGAGGAGCTCTGGGCTTAGCTTGATGTTCATGAGGACCCGGAAGTGAAATCATGGTTAGGGCTTTGCTGTTACGCTCTCTTTGCATAGGCCTGGTTTTACTGGAGCATATTTTCCTGTCCTTGCAGCTGATAAAGCCCACCAACCAGTATTGGAGGTAGAGATGGATAGTTAATTACCTGGTTATAATCTAGGTTACTGATGGATAGGAAATACCATCTTGGAAGCTAGATAGCCCACCAAAATTTTCTTATACCGTAATAAAATCAGAGGCCCGATGCACAAAGATTCATGCAAGAATAGGCCTTTCTTCCCCTGGTTGCCAGCACTGGCTTCCCTCCAGCACCCAGGACCTGGGCTTTTGCTCTGTAGCTCCCTCCATCCCCTGCCTCCCCATAGCAAGTGTCCTGCCCTGCCCCAGCAACTCTGTGACTAGGGCCCAGAACAGCTGGGGCAGGGCAGAATGTCTGCGTCCCAGCCCTGCCTCCACCATCTTTCCTGTGTCAATTTTCATATTCCCTCCTTATTGACTCTGGGCACCACTATCTTTTGTTGTAGAGTGGTGGTCAATCTACATATTCCTTCTTATTAGATAGATTCTATTAGTTACATAGTTAGCCAAAATACACTTGAGAAATTAAACAGTAGATCACCTGGTCTCTAATCTCCTTCCATCTTCCTCTAAAATTCTGATTTCATTAAATGAAAATAATGTTCTAAGATACTATATAAATAATACTCTAATGGGGACTTAGTCAATAGCTCCAAATCATTGTGTTGAAAGAGGTATTTTAATATCTCCTTGCCATGGTACATGATATATACTAAATCCAATGACATTTTGAAAATAAATATAAATTTCCAAATCCCACCAGCATTTTATAATATCCTGCATGAAATATATTATATGTCTGTTACTTAATACATGCAGTATACATACTGCATATCATATTACATACATATGACATATTTGAAAAATAGCAATACACATGACTAATTCTACAGACAAGTCTTTGTGCTCATAATCTAGGACTAGTTATAATTATCAACTCCCTCAGGAGTTGAAGACCCACAGGTTCAGAATCTGGTTGATTATAAAAAGACATAGGAAATGGCCTTTTGTACAAGGATGGTTGTGTAATTTGAAATAGTATACCCACATTTTCATAAGGAAGCGTTTTTTTAATATATTTTATTGTTTTTTTTACAGAGAGGAAGGGAGAAAGATAGAGAGTTAGAAACATTGATGAGAGAGAGACATCGATCAGCCGCCTCCTGCACACCTCCCACTGGGGATGTGCCTGCAACGAAGGTACATGCCCCTGACCAGAATCGAACTCGGGACTCTTCAGTCTGCAGACCAGTGCTCTATCCACTGAGCCAAATCGGTTTCAGCCATACGAAAGCATTTTTGATTGGTGAGAGTATGGCAGAGAGAGTGAGAAAAGATACAGTGTAAGTTCTTCAGAAAGGAGAGTGTTGAGACCTACCACAGTGGTTGGCAAACTGCGGCTCAGGAGCACTTGCAGCTCAGGAGCCATGGTTTGCTGCTCTGTTTACTAATGAGTTTTCCAACCATTGGGATAGGGGCTTAATCACAAGGCAACAACAGCTTGTAATTATTGGAATTGAGCGTCTAGAAGAATAAACAATAGATGCAGTGGTACAGTCTGGAGATCTTAGAAGCCGATACAATTGTAGGGAGGCAGTGGTTCATGTGCTAAATGAAAAACAAAACAAACAAACAAACAAAAAACCTGCATCAGAATTCAGATGACAGGAAGATGTGCAAACAGGAAAATGTATGGACTGAAAACCACCTCTAGAATCAAACCAGGAAGAGATTCTGATGCACCTAGGAATCATATTGCTCCCACACATCCCTTCTCACTAATTGCAAAACATAGTATGTTTTCAAAAATAATTTTGCTGATCAAACAGACTGTCAAATTACAGCAGGAAGATGAAGGAGAGGTGGGGTAGATAAGAGATCAACCAAAGGACTTGTATGCATGCATATAAGCATAACCAATGAACACAAGACACTGGGGGGTTGGGGTATGCCTGGGGGGGGGCATGGGGAAAAAATTTATAATGTAAAAAAATAAAAAAATAATTTTGCTGAGCTATGGATTCTATAGATTGTAATATGAAAGTGTCTTTTTTTTTCCAAAATATAATTATATTATGTATGGAATTCTCAAAAAAACCGCACCCATCTATTTTTCTCTAGAGGTTCTGATTTTCAAAGGGCAGGGCCTTCTTAAATAAGAATTATTGGTCTAATGCCCTCTTTTTACTAATAAGAACATTGAAGCTTTGAGATTTAATTATTTTCCCAAAGACCTGAATCACATAACTAGAATTCCAAGGGGAGCTTATAGTAAAAACAAAAACATACCAATCCAATAAATAAAGCTACATTTATTGGGGGAGAACATAACCTTTTTTTAGAATTACCACAGAGGAGACACACTATCAATTTAGACAAGTTTTAAGTTGATGACAAGATGCCTGATATGAGGACATTCAAGCAGATGGCTCAAAATGTGGATTTTCTGTCTGCATCGTATTCCTAAAGAGTTCTAGCTACCTAGATCTGCACAAAACAGATGGTTATTTTTAGAGTTGATTATATTGATTTTCTCTGTCATCCAGAATGCCTTTGTTTTGTTTTTATCATAAAGGTATAGACTGCAATTCTTGTTATGAGAAAGTAATTATATTTCTTGTAAACTGTTTTTCTTTCATCTTTTATTTTTAATCCTTTCTCCATCTCATCTTCCAGCATTTTGTTTCTTCAATTTCTCCTTTAGTGTTTATAATTCTCCTCTGCCTCTGATCTAGCATTTATTCTAGCAATAAAGAAAAATATCTGTGTTTTTTTTCAATCAAATATGTTTTCCTGATACCCATTTGAGGATAATAAGAACCAAACAGAAGTTAATCTCTCTTCCAAACTAAGTACTATAAAAACAACTTTATTTTTATACCCATGTGTATATTTATATACATACACACATATATGGATGTACATATCAAAATTGTGAAATTAATAAACTTAGATGTACTATTGATTTATCATAGAATTCAGAATTGAGTGAATTAGAAAAAAATGTATAAATGTATACCAAACAGAGGTTATATCTTAAGTAGTACTTCTGATACATAGTAATAGAAAATCTAATGCTTATTCTTTCTGCCAAAATTCTTAAGTTTATATCCATATGAGAAGATCTTTAGCATTGAAAATTGTGGTAGTATTAGCAGGCACTTTCCAGCTATTCTAATATTGCTGGTTCTCTGGTGGTTTAATCAGAGAAAAAGTGCTGAAAAGATTGTATCTGAAATGTGAAGGATCCTGCATTACTGTAATGTCAGATATTAATTGCCATACTGTCCTGATGCCAGAAAACCTCAGTCCATAGTGCTTGCTAGTTCTGAATACTCCAAAATTCTGAAAGATGTGGACATAAAAACATTTACTTCTTTGATATTTAAGTACTGTAATGTAGGTTTTGTATTTCTAGCCCTTAATTTATGTGTTAACTATTATATATCACCACATATTAAATGGTGAATTTTACAAAATCTGTGCTATACACCTCCTATCTGTAAGGATACTGAATAGGATACAAACAGAAATTTTACAGGCCTCTGCTCCCAAGTGGCCGCTGCTTTGGTAAGGCAGATAAAGCATCCATGTTGTACTGTAATACAACATAGGAGATTCAATGAGAGGGAAAGCAGCTGAGCAGCTGAGTGGTGGCTGGTAGACTAAGTCCTAAGGCTTAGATCTGATGAGCATTGCTTCCCTCCAGATGGATAAGAGGAGGCTTCACAAATGTCATTGGACTATTTGAATGGCATGGTAAGGGATGGTTTTAAATGCCTACTAAAGACAGTGCACAGTGCTAGACACTGGAGATGCATATAAAAATAGTGCTTATAATGCTTTCAAGATCCAAACTCCATAGTTATTTGATATATGGTACCCTGAGATAAGTCTAACTGAAAATTGAATGGGCAGAGGAAGTTATTCTTAATGCTGACTGAGGGAATGATATTTTATTAGAGGTTTAAAGGGTGAATGGGTGACTCATAGATGGGAATTAACAGAATCAAAGGCCCCATAGGATGATTCTAATGTTCTACTGCTTATTGCTCCCAAAACACCCAGACAAGGGAATGTCTGCATTGTACATTCCTAAAGAGTTCTAGCTACCTAGATAATCTTGAAGTGTAGGAAAATTGAGCACTCCTTCTGAATTAATGTGTCATTTTGTTTTCAAGTTTTTTTTCCTATTTTATTTATAGTATAGTTTAAAATGGCTTTTTGATCCTCTATACATGAAATTCCTTTAGAGATATTCATTTATTTCTCTTCACACATTATTTTTTTGACTTTTATATTTCTATGCTGTGATTCTTAAACCCATTTTCATTACTCTATACTTACAGTAATTCCTCCTTTTCTGTCAAGATTTGAAATGCCAAAGTCAAAACCATAAGTAAAGTTGAATGTGGTTATTTTATTTATACATCTAACCATTATGTTATTTCTCTTTATTGATATTACATCTCACTCATATTTGATGTGTGCACTACTTAGTGTGAAATCTGTCCTTAAAATGATTTTAGCATTGTAAATATATTATGCAAATGCTATCTCTATAATTTCATTATAAATATGTGCTTATATAATTTGTGTTCACTATGACAATCCATCTGATTTGTCACCATAGTAGTGAATTTTATCCTGTCTGTGTGACCGTAAAGTTTTTTTAGAGAGAATAAGAGAATATGAATTTGAAAGCTCTGATCTATCATTAGCCATAAGACAGAGAGTATCCAATTTCTAACTTTTCTAATTCTAAACTAATGTTCATAATTAGAGCTAATTATTTTCCACATGTGTTTTGAATACCTATGACATGTAAAATGTAGGTTGCACAAAGACAGTCGTCAAAGAACTTAAGTCTTTAAGACATAGTTTGTATATTATCATAACAAACAATAAATATGGGAGGTCCTCAGTAAGCTATTGTCTTTATTTTAGGAAAAGTAACTGATGCTCTAATATTTCTCAACACTTGAATAATTGAAATGTAATTTAAAGAAATCCATTCATTGCTATTACTCCATGAATCATCCTTTCCTTGCTCAGCACCTTTTAATATGTAAATGATTTCTTTAAGACAAGTTGTTGAATGCAATGGGATGTTTATACAGAACTTTATGAACTACAATGATTTATTTGAAGTTCTGAGTCATATTTTTTGTCCGTGTGGCAGAAATGTAGTGTTTTTTTTTTCATGAAAGGAATTCTGTATCAGGTATTTAATTTTACTTTTGTTCATAAGAATAATTACAATAGGTAACATTTGGGGAGAAATTTTTTATTGTTATAAATTATAAGATATTTTATTATTAGGCATTTTAATCTTAAAATTAACCTTAGGAAGTAAGTACAATTATTATTGAATTTGGTTATTAGGTAACATATAGAAAGTTTTAGTATTCCACTCAAAGTTGCAGAGCTGGCAAACAATAAAGGCACCTTTAATTGGAAAAGTCATTTAAGAACACTCCCAAATGACCTAAACACAATCCTGCTGCCAAAATTAAATATGTAATTCTCTTTCAATGAAACATGACATTATATATAGTTCTTTTGGTAAATGAACTAAAAATAATTATGTTTCTAATAGTTATTGAAATTTTATAAATGTCACCTGTAATTAATTTTACACTTTGGGGTTTTCTAAGGTAAATTATATTAACTTTCATAGGAAAAAGAATGACAGAAATTAGAATATAATTTTCTTCTTGATAGAGTATAGCTATATTTTATTTCCATTTTAGATAATATTTATTTTACAAAACTAAATGTCTAATGTGGAGAAGATTTTCTGGTTGAAAACACTTGGTTTTCAGTAAGTTTTGACAAGTGATTAATACAGCTCTCTATATCATCTAAATATATCCCAGCATTTCCTAACCTCACATTTCCATTATAGTGTGGATTTCTCTTTAAAAAAAATATTTTTATTTATTTCAGAGAGAAAGGGAAAAAGTATATAGAAACATCAAAGATGAGAGTGAATCATTGATCAGTTGCCTCTTGTATGCCCCCCACCAGGGATTGAGCCAGCAACCTGGGCATGTGCCCTTGATCAGAATCAAACCCAGGACCCTCAGTCTATAGGCTGACATACTATCCAAGGAGCCAAAACTGGCTAGGCTGGGTTTCTTTTTTGAATACTCTTTGTCTTCACTATCCCTCCATAATTATTATTTGGGGCTTATTATTCCAGTTGTATTGATCAGCCATAGTTTAAGGTAGAAATCATTAAATATGAGTTTTCCCATTCACTACAGTACTCTGTTTCTAACTGTATTTTCCACAGCTTTAGGTATAGACCAGTAATTTTCAACTGGAAGTGATATGCTGGATTTAAAGGGTTTAATTAAAAGTATAACCGAATAGATATTTTCAAGTCTATCTATACTGTTTCTGTTTATTTCCTCTGCCAATTCTACTTGCATTGTGAGTCCTTGTTGCTAATAAGGCTATTGGGGTCTGAAAATTAACTGAAGACCACTGGTCTAAACCCAAGGCACTCTGGCATTTGTGACCCAAAAAAATTCAGCCACACTGCTCTAAATTGTTTCTGTAAGAGTAGTTTCCTACTTTGACAGTGTAGCTCGAAGTAATTAAAGGTATTCTGGAGATTTCTCTTCCTCAAATCTAGTCCCAGATTGGGCCTGGTCTATTTGTGTTGCTGGAGAAAATTGGATTCTTCCATGGTATCATAGGAAATGCAATTCAGAGATACACGCACAGGAGGATTTGAGGTATAGTGGCACATTTATTGGAGTAAAAACAAAGGAAAGGCCTTAGGTGATGTCTCATTCAGGACCAGGTGACTCAACTCCAACTCAGTGTGGAAGAAGTCCAATTCTGGGGTGGCAGGCCAGCACTGCTACTCACCAAGCCCAGAAGGAGGGCCAGGACCCAGAGCTGCTATGCCATTAGCCTGCATTCCCATGCTCTAGTAATCCAGTACCATCTCTATTCATATATGGCCCTCACTTAGTGCTGTGCTTCAGCCTGTGCAGCTGCTGAAGATAGCCAGAGTTGGCACCTGAGGCATTTGTTAACTCTCTCTGTATTCTTTAGATTTTGGAAGGGGTAAACTTCTTTCAAACTATCCAATCTCTTTACTGGATCTTTCCAGGGCTATGCAGGTACCCTCCTATATATAATCCCCTTTCCCCAGTTTTTCTCCTCCCCTGTATGGTTGCCATTTTAGTTCCGACTGCACATTAGTAAAAGAAACTAACCCTGTGTCATTGTGGCTTCTACTGCACTTGCTTCATCAGAGGAATTTCTCCCTCACTGTTTATTCTTCCTCTTGTTAATTTGGGTTAGTGAGAGCACCCCAGTAGTTCCCTAGGAAGACTGGAAAGCTGTTATTTCCTGTCTGTGCTGGAATTAGCCTGTTTGGTGGAAGGAGTGGCTGTTGCCCTCAGTGTTCGTGAAGCTTACCCTTCCTAGCCATCCAGCTTAATCTGGCTCCCTTCTTTTCTGTGACTATCTAACTAGCTCCCTACTGTAACACCTGTTCATTTTGAATTGTAGAGACTGAACCATATGTTACCATTTATATATGGTCAAGTTCCCTTACTGATAAGATAAAGATATTTTAATGCTATTGATTGGTATTGCTAATTACAAGAAATGTGATGATTGTTGGCCCTATATTGGGACAGTATAGAAAGGATCTTTTTTTAAAATTTAATATATCTTTATTGTTCACATTATTACATTTGTTTCTCTTTTTTCCCTCCTATATCTCCACTCCACCTGCTCCCACTACTCCGTCTACCTTACCTCCCCCGACATTGTCCTCATCCATAGGTGTATGATTATTGTCCAGTCTCTCCCTGTACCCCCTTCATCCCGTTCCCAATTCTATAATTTTCACCAGTTTATTCTGTTCATCAGATTTTTAATTCACTTTTTAGATTCACTTATTGATAGATATGTATTTGTTGTTCATGATTTTTATCTTTACCTTTTACTTCTTCCTCTTCCTAAAGAGTACATTTCAGCATTTCATATAATACTGGTTTGGTGTTGATGAACTCCTTAAGCTTTTTCTTATCTGTGAAACTCTTTATTTGCCCTTCAATTCTGAATGATAGCTTTGCTGGATAGAGTATTCTTGGTTGTAGTTTCTTGCTATTCATCATGTTGAATATTTCTTGCCACTCCCATCTGGCCTGCATCATTTCTGTTGGAAAATCAGCTGACAGTTGTATAGGTAATTAACTGTTTTTCTCTTGCTGCTTTTAATATTCTCTCTTTGTCTTTTGCTCTTGGTATTTTAATTATGATGTGTCTTGGTGTGGTCCTCTTTGGATTCCTTTTATTTGGGGTTCCGTGTGCTTCCTGGACTTGTAAGTCTATTTCTTTCACCAGATGTGGGAAGTTTTCAGTCATTATTTCTTCAAATAGGTTTTTAGTATCTTGTTCTCTCTCTTCTTCTGGCACCCCACAATTCTCATGTTGGAACGCTTGAAGTTGTCCCAGAGGCTCCTTACACTATCTTCACATTTCATTTTGCTTTTCCGGTTGAGTGTTTTCTGTTTCTTTATATTTCAATTTTTTTATTTGATTCTTGCCTTCCTCCAGTCTGCTGTTAGGTATCTGTATAATATTTTTTATTTCAGTCAGTGTATTTTTAATTTCTAGGATTTTAATAATATCCTTAGTTTGCCAGGGCAGAATAAATTGCTCTGACTTCAATAAGATATATAGAATAAAAAATGAGAGCCAGAGAAGTAAGAATCTCTCACTGTGCAGTGATTATTAAGTGTTTCTGGAGTGGGAATTTCAGAATACAACAACAAATAAAGAAACTTTCTGTAAAGCAGGAATCTCTCCATTAATATGCCATTCTAGGGAAGCTCATACATTTCTAAAATATTTGACTGGTGCCATCTTATTTGGAAGAAACACAGCCATCACATTGGCTGAATGGCAATAGCATGCCTCAGTCGAGATGATATTAAAGCATTCCAGGCTGTCCAAAAATAGATTTTTCAGTGAAGGTTACAGTTACAATAATTAGGAATTGGATCTGAAAAACACTTTTGATATAGAATCCATTTGGAGATCGTGTGTGTGTGTGTGTGTGTGTGTGTGTGTGTGTGTGTGTGTGTGTTTGTGTGTGTCCTTGTCTCTGAATTGGTACATTTAGTGAGGTGATGGCAAGTGGGCTTAGCTGCAGGCCTTACTTACTTGAAAGTTTAATGATCTGAATGGGAAAACCAGCAAAAAGGTAATAATGATGAGACCCTTCATTGGGGGAAGAGACAGGCACTTCAGGAGTGATTGTACTTGAAACAGAGGTCAAGGACTCCCTAGCAACATAGGCTTTTATAGGATTGTCAGCCTTGTTAATGTTGAGAACAATGACAGCAACCACAGAAATACACTCTCTGTCATCTCATGGACCCTTATTTTGGGTCATTTGGAAATAGAAAAGAGATACTGAGTGACAAAATTTTCTGGCTTCACATTTTTCATTAACAATTTATAGCTTTTAAATCTTACCTTATACCATTAAACTAAGTCTCATTAAAGTGGGAAGTGTCATCCTTCTTAAAGTGTGAATTACTCTCTGCTGTACCACTTTGTATATGATGAAATCTATACAGGAGCAAATTCTTTTTCTAGTTATCTTCTGGTATAATTATTTTGTGTGTGTGTGGTATATGTGGAAATTTATGACCATATATCATTGCACTAGTGATTTATATCATATCATTGGCTTAAAACTATGTGTTTATATAAACTGTGTAAATTTGCAAAATCATATAAAGCCATACATTTTGTACATAAAGAAATGCTTATAAGCAAACTTTTTGTAAGTATAAGATACAAAACAAGTATCAGTATGATTATTAAGAAAAGATTACATAGAAAAATGAAGTCTGCTAGAAATTCAATAGGATACAGTGTTGGTATTTCTTTATTTGAAGTTTCTGGAAGAATAATGTATTCATCAGTACATGATTACTTCATATTTGCTCTTTTTCCCTCTCTTCAATAAGACCTCTTGTTAAAAAAGAAAATAGAATATTAAATTTTACATGTGTATTTTCAGTAGTTTGCAAATGACTAGGGCAATTCTGCCTATTGAATCACTTTATTTCCACTACCAGTATTTTAAAATCTTGAACATTCCATTTGTGTTGAAATTTACAGCTCTACTTTTATATTACTGAGATTTACCATATTATGTACTTGTCAAAATCTTCATGTTTCCTTTTTATAAGTTGTTACAGAAATGTTCTAATAATATGTGTGCTCTTGCTGCACAGTGTTATAGCTACTTAGCAACTGAATATTTAATGAAAGCATAACAAAAATGTGAAGCATGCATTACAGAATGTATTAAAATTTCCTCTTTGCTTATGTTGCATTTTATATCATTGTATTGGTGAATCATACACTGATGAACACAATGACTTGCAACACTTTTTAGAGGTGAGGACTCAAGTATATACCTAAGGATGTCCAAAATGCCTGAATTAATTGCTTAATTAAGTAGGGAAAATAAAATTCAATGTAATCTCATTTAATTAAAAAATATATTTTAAAGATACTGCTGATGACAAATTGGTTATTGTACATTTATCAATACTTTTCATATTTATGGTCTGAATCAAATGCCAGAAAAATTATATCAACTCTTAAAGATTTAAGCTTTTCTTTATTTTATTTATTTATTTTTAATTTATTTTTAATTTTTTATACATATCTCCACATTGCCCCCCCTCCCTCCCAGGCATACCCCAGCCCCCCAGTGTCTATGTTCATTGGTTCTGCTTATACGCATGCATACAAGTCCTTTGATTGATCTCTTATCTACCTCACCTAACTTTAATCTTCCTGCTGTAATTTCACAGTCTGTTTGAAGCTTTACTGTCTCTGTATCTATCCTTTTGTTCCTCGGTTTATAATGTTCTTTATTATCCCCCAATGAGTGCGATCATGTGATGCTTCTCCTTCATTGATTGGCTTGTTTCACTAAGCATAAGGCTCTCCAGTTCCAACCAGGTTGCTGCAAATGGTAAGAATTCCTTCTTTTTAATGGTAGCATAGAATTCCATTGTGTAGATGTACCACATGAGTTGTTATTGTTTTTACTTAATCTTTTTGAACATTAGTGGTTTGAAAGGAAAGAAAGTTAAAGAAAAGCTTAATCTCACAAAATAATAAAGAGATTAAGCTTTTCTTTAACTTTCTTTCCTTTCAAACCACTAATGTTCAAAAAGATTAAATAAAAACAATAACAACTCATAGACACAGACAACAATATGGTGATTATCTGTGTAAAAGGGTGGTGGGGAGGTAGAAGAGGGTCAAGGGATAAAAGCTGATGGAAGGAAACTTGCCTCTGGCTACTGAACACACAATACAATATACATATGATGCATTATAGAATTGTACTCCTGATATTTATATAATTTTATTAACCACTGTCACCTCATTAAATTCAATAAAACAAAAAGTCATAAGAAGCCTTTTAAATATTTATGTTATATCTGAATAATTATCCTTTGTTTATAGCTCAATGTATATCTGCTAAGCATATTAAGGACCCAGGAAGTAAACAAAGTAACGTGCCAAGTTATTTAATGTTGTAGATGTTGTAGATGCTGAATAAATATATTTAAAAGCTAAGAATAGTCTATAAATTCTAGTTATCTCCTGAGCTCTTTGGACTTCTAAAATAAATAATATATTATATATTACCTGAGAATTCAAGAGCTTAGAATTTCCTAGTGATCTTCGATTGTCTTGGCTCTAAACCAAACGATTGAAATTAGGTTCGGGATGTTCTAAAGAGTAAGTCATAAGAGATGAGAATATTTTAAAGTTCCCTGAAAAACGTTTCTCCCAAATGTTTTTGCAATACTTCAACCTCTCTTTCAAGTAGCAGGAGGCATATATTATTGCATTATTTGCTAACCCCTATGCTGTTGCCAAAGATTTCTTACAATAGAGTCTATTCAACTCTAGTATAGTAACTTTGAAAGTAGTTTTTAAATCACTCTACTGTACCCTTTAAAGTACCCTTCAGAAACACTATTTTGTTTGTGTCATCTATGCATTTGTACAGGGAAGCATTCCCTACCAACTATATCACAAGCTTTTTAAAGATACAAATTATGTATTTTCTGGCAGATATATAAATAGGTATTCAAAAAATAGTTGTTGATTGTTCAATATTTATATGTTAAGAATACATATTACTAACTTCTGTGATTACTTCATGGCATTAATATTATAGACACCTCTGAGAGATTAAAATTATTCATTCTTATTATCCTAGAGAGGAGCACATCCTAGCCCTATTATTATTGTCATGGTAGGTTTATGGTTTCATTAAGATGCTTAATGAAATCTTCTTGAATGTTTGAGATCTGAACTGAAGTGGCTTAAAAAATTCCCCTTAATTTTTTTCTACATTTAACTTCTGAGCAGTCATCTTTTAAGGATTGTTTTCTTGATGCAACCAAGGTAGAGGGTGGTAAACTCCAGAGCTCAGAACACCAGCTCAGCTTAGCCAGTCTTCTTGGCTTTTATTAATGTGACCAACACAGAACAGCATAAGGGTAGGAAGTGATAACAGTTCATCTCCTGCTTCCTTCTTGATACACATTTACAAAAAAACAAAAACAACAACAACAACAAAACAAAAACATTCCGATAAGGGGAGGGAATTTTGAAGCAATAACTGAGGGTGAAAATCTTCTGACCAGGCATATAAAGGGGAAAAGAAAACCCTAGAGTAGGAATCAAAGCTACTGGAGTCTCTGTTGTTCATTGTTTGTATGATTGTGGACAATTGCTTACTTATCTATATCTCAATTTTCTCATCTATCAGGGATCTATAATAGCTTAATTATCTCAAAGTGCTATGAATATATCAAAAGAGAATGTAGGTCAAAATCCTGTAGGAAGTACAAAGCACTTAAAAAAATAGGTAGCATACTTTTTGAAACCTGCTATCAGAGCCAATCATTTGTTTAAAAAATGAAAAGAGCTGCCCAACTGGCGTGGCTCAGTGTTTGACCTATGAACCAGGAGGTCACTCTTCGATTCCTAGTTAGGGCACATGCCCAGGTTGTGGGCTCAATCTCCAACCTGAGACTTGCAGGAAGCAGAAGATCAATGATTATTATCATTAGTCTTTCTCTCTTTCTCTCTCTTTCTCTCTGAAATCAATAAAAATATATTTAAAAAATAAAAAAAGAAAGAAAAGAAAAGAGCTTCAAGATGGGGCCTTCAGTGTGCTGGTGATCAACTATGGCATCTGTTCTGAGTGATCCTCGTAAGCCTGGCTCTGAGCAGGTAGGGTCAGCCAGCAGATCGTGGGTTCAGGGAAGTGGTGGAATCCAAGAAGAGAAGACAATTATAATTGAAGGCCTACCACTCCTCAGGAAAGTCTAAATCCTCCTAACCCCTCTGACCAGTGGAACCTGAAACACAAATATGGCTCTGAGGATGTTCTGCTGCTCAATCAGTTTATCTGGCCTCACGTAGGCATGCTGCCCTGAGGGTCGCAAACCTGTGCAGGAAGAGCAATGCCAGATTGAGGAGGGTGAAAAGATGGCCCACAGAGAAGGGCCAAATCACAGGCCTTGACTTCCTGAAGAATTTGTACCTGACCTGCTGGTTCCTCCACTTCATCAGGCCTATCTACAGTAAAGACCGCACCTGGAATAAGGTGGGCATGGCCTCAGGATCACACGTCCTAAAAGGCAACTTCTCGTACTCAAGAAGGCCTTTAGTGCTGTATCTTTGAGCAGAGGGCTTCCTAAGATCCTGGCCATCACTCTTCCTGCACTTCCACCCCATCCTACCAGGGTGGCCAGGCTCATCCAACATGAACTCAGGAGTGACAGTGGGACACCCTTGCTGGCCTTAGCCTGACAGCAGGAGTGCTGGGAGCTGGGGGCAGGCAGGGCTGCTGGGTTCCTTGGCAGCTCCAGTAAACTCAGGACTGGTTGGGACTGTACTCTGTTGTAGAAGGCAGGAGTTTTGCTCAAAGAATTGCCATAAACCAGGCTCATGTATCCAACCCCCCTAAAAAAAATAAAAAATATACTTTTGATTTCAAATGACAAAAGTTGAATACTATTATCAACTTATGAAATCATTTCATTTAATTCATTTAAAATTGCCATTATTTTAATGAATGCCAAACATTAAAAATGTAGGTAGACAGACTCTGGACTCCAGGGAGTAAAGCTATTATTTATGAAAAATATCGTATTTCTCTGAACTTTACAAACTATCTTTGAACTTTGCCTATACTTTTTAATATCTACTTTGTAATAGTAGTAGTTTTTTTAATTCTTAATTTCTTACTGTATACTTTTTAAAAATATATATTTTATTGATTTTTTTACAGAGAGGAAGGGAGAGGGATAGAAAGTCAGAAACATTGATGAGAGAGAGAGATATTGATCAGTTGCCTCCTGCACGCCCCACACTGGAGATGTGCCCGCAACCAAGGTACATGCCCCCGACCAGAATCAAACCTGGGACCTTTCAGTCCGCAGGCCGATGCTCTATCCACTGAGCAAAACCGGTTCTGGCTCTCACTGTATACTTTTTATGTATACTAGTACACATGTGTCTTGACCCAGGCCCCTCCAGTCAGAAGTCTAGGGACAGGGCTCAGCAATCTGTGTTGTAACAAGCCCTCTAGGTGATTGCTTGAAAACTAATGTTTGGGAAACACTAGCTATATGTAAGGGCCAAAGGAAAGTAAAATGTAAAGGGTGACCATTAAAAATCTGATGTGAGCAACTGGGTAAATGTTGGGACCATATTTGTAGGTAATGAACACTGGGGATAGAGCTGATTGGAGAACAAAAAAATCAAGAACTTATTTATGTATTGAAGTTTTAATTGTGCTTAAATATACTTAACATTTACCATCTTAACTAATTTTAGTGTATAGCTCAGTAGTGCTAACTATATTCATACTATTGTATACCCGATTTTCACATCTTTTTCATTATGTAGAACTGAAACCCATTAAACAACTGCCCAATCCTTCCTCCTAATCCCTGGCAACCACAATATTCCTTTTCAACTCTGTGAATTTGAATAATCTATATACTTCATTGTATTAAACTAGTTGGGCTGCTTAAGCAACATACATTTACCTCTCACAGTCCTGGAGGCTGGGAGGTCCAGAATCAAAGTACTGGTTCCTGGTGAGAGCTCTCTCCCCTGTGTAGACATCAGCCTTCTTGCTATGTCATTACCTGCTAAGGAGAAAGAACTCTGGTGATGCTTTCTCTTCTTCTAAGGGCACCAGATGGGTTCCACTTTTGTGACTTTATTTAAACTTTATCATTCTTCACTAGCCATATCTTCTAATGCAGTTACATTGGAAGGATTAATGTTTCAATTTAAGAATTTTAGGGCAACACATCCAATCCATAGCACTCATTTAAGTGGAAACATACAGTACTGTTAGTTTTGGGACTGGCTTATTTCATTTAGCATAATACAGAATTTAACCTTTGATGAAGTTAAGTCCAAAGTATGCATTTCACATCCGAATAAAATGTCCAGGTGGCAGAAAACAGGAGGACAATGGTCCCTGGAATGCTTTTTGTGCCTGTGCAAAGTGTCAGACCTAACACTAAGTCTTATATCAAAGTAGTCTCCATTTCCAAGTGCTCTTAGTTCCAGATGTGTGGAAGAGGGAATTTTTACAGTAAAGTTTAAAAGTTGATTTTTTTTTAATACCAGCATTGGGATTAAATAATTGGGACTACTGAATTTGGGAACAGAAACCATGTCCAAATTTTGGCCTTATCAATAACTGAATGACTATAGATGATTTATTTAATTTCTTTTAGCAATGGCAGCTTAGGAGTAATTATTTCCTCCCCAAAGTGTTGTAATGAAGAAAAAATAGGGTATCTGTAAGGAACTGGCACATCGTAGTTAAATATGAATTGGGTACTATGCATTTTTTAAAATGTTAGAATACTACTATTGTTTCAGTCTATTTTACTTTTTTATCATTATAGTATTTTAAAAGTGTTTTTCTTGTGTTTTCCCATCACAGATTTATTTTTATCAATCTATATTTTAATAAAAATGTTATAAGTTATAGGTTGGGTCTATAATAACAATTTTATAATCACATATTGTTAAGACTTGTTTTTAAGAAAATAATTTTATTAAAGAAAATTTCATTTTAAAAAAATTAAAAATTGCTTAATAAAATTTTGATAACAAATGAAAAATATGTAATAATATCCTATCATTTCTCACATGAATGTAATCGTTTTTATATAGCCTTACCCCAATGTTGAAAAACGCCTATTTTATGAGAAATAGAAAGGGGAAACATTTTACAGTATTTCAATTTGTATAACATTTTAAAAATATTGTAATGCATTTAGCAAGAGTATTTAGCAAAACAAAAAATACTATTATGTTACATGAATCCAAAGAGATGAGATTAATGAGGGAAAAAACAAAAAACTATATTCAAAAACCTCCTTTGAAACCAAAGTTCATTAGGAAAAACTACATATATTAACCAAAAATGACTTAGTTTTCTAAAGATGACAGTTGACATCTTAGAAGGCAGAAAAAATATACAGTTTTAACTAAAATTGGTAAGGAAGACATTGCAAAAAACTATCAGAGGGGTGTGTGTGTGTGTGTGTGTGTTGATTATTTTATAAGAATGATGATTCATAATAATAACACTTTTGTGTAAAGCACTTTTGATGGACTTGTGCTGAGTGCTTTGCATGCATTATTTAATTTATTCCTTTCAACCTCCTCATATTGTATTCACCTTTTAAGAAATTCAGGACTTCAGAAAGGTAAGTGATTGCTCCAAATCCAAACTGCTGAAGAGAAACATCAATGATTTTGTAGGGAGAATGAAAAATCATTTATCTCATTTTCAGTCTATTTGTGGGTCATGCTTTGATTGTTCTTTAATATTTATCTCAAACACCTACTTATCACAATGCATTTTGTGATGCCAGTACTTATTGACTTCCTGGAGGTGCCTAATGAGATACTTCGTTTACATGAAAACAGATGTTGCTCAGCAAGAAAAGAAGTAGGAAAATGCTTTCCAGAATAGTTATGATTTAGGGAATTACCTGAAGCTGACCTCAAACTTTCTGTGGCATATTTGGCACTCTGGATCCAGTAATTTTCAGTTGTAAACTTAGCCTAAGCCAGATGGTATTTGTGTAGCTCTTATCTTCTCTCCCTATCATGTCCTCTTATTGGAAAAAAAATTCATGTGTTTGGGTTGACCTCATTTTCAAAAACCTTTTATGGTACCCATTTTATGGTGCTGATCAATTTGGGGTCTATAGAAGGATGAATAAGACATATATCTGCCCTCAAAAAAGGAAGGAGACTTAAGTTAAAGCCAGTGATGTAAGACTTATTCTGACCAAAAGAACAACCCTAGTACTGGTACAAAAATTCCTAACATGTGGAGCTTGTCATTGGGGTGCTAGTCATGGGGTACCTCTCTGCACTGTGCTCCTGAGATGCAACAGTGGTCTACCAAGCTCTGAAGGACTCATTCCAGTAAAGCTGTCCCTGGGCTAGCAGGTATTTTGGCCCAGGACTTTCAGGCTATGCAACAATGCTGTCATTTGTCAGAGTTAGACACAGTACTGCTGATGGTGTTATTTCCTCTGCCTGGTTTCTCACTCTCAGCACTTAACTTGCTTGAAATGGTAATGTGTGATCATATGCCATCCACATCCTTTTGTCCTCCTGCTTGCCAAGTCTGCATTTTCCAGCTTTTTCTCCCCATGCCCTCCTAAAATTAAATGAATTACCTCTAAAAAAAAAAAAACGAAAACCCCCACCTGATTTACAACGGCCCTGTAACCCCGGTCATAGAGAGGACAGCAAACTTTTGCCCGCTATCTACCCAATGATGCTTAGTAACTACAAAGTAACTCCAATCGTCCCCTTGTTTCTGGGTTGACTTTTTTTTTTAATGTCTGGTTTATTTTTTATTTTTGCAGGGAACTTACTAAACTGTTTCATCTACAGAAGATTTTGTTTAAATATTTCATTAAACATATTTGCAGCCTGAGAGAGTGAATGTTGAATTGAAAACCAGTTTGGTTTTCAGTTAATTTTTTTTTAATGCCTGGCAGCTGGAATACAACGCTGGAACGCTGACACTGTATTATTTAAAATAGCATTGCCTGTGAGGCTAGGGGAAGCTATTTAAGACAAACCTCAAAAAAACCAGTGAAATAATAGCTGAAGTTATGTTATGTCAGCCAATTCCTCAGCATGGCACAGCATGGTGAAGCCAGAGTTGTTATCCTTCATTGAGACATAAAATCTATATCTTGATCCCATGGTACAGGAATTGTACCCACGGGCAGTGTGCTTTCATCCAGTGTGTTGACCTGAGGTCGGTTTGGATGGCTCTGCTTTACCTTTTCAATATGCTCACAGTTTCATTTCGATATAATCAGAGTCCAGTTCTTGAAAGGGCTCTGAGGTTATCCTTCTATTTATAGTGTATACATCACAAAGAGATAGGTTTAGTTATTAGAGTGACCAACAGCAAAACTATTAAAGAAGTGTCAAAGCGGCAAAGGGATCTATAGATAGTATTTTTATCTGGTAAATTATTTGTAAGTCATCATTTGTCTTAAAATGAAAGATAACTTTCATTTAGGTAATTATTCAGCAATCTACCAGCTCTTTCTGCACAAATGGAGGGACTCCTTACTCATTTCCTTAGTTACATGTTGGGGTTTGGGGGAATCATTAGACCATGTGTGAAGGTGGTTGAAGTGTGGGGGGCAACAATGTAACAATTAAGTTAGAAATTCCCACCTGCCATTCCACAGCCATGGTCATGTCTTCAAAGGATAGCGAAGCTTTGAATCTTTAAAATGGAATAATAATACTTGTTTTACCCATCTCACAGGATTACATTATGATCCAATAAAATGTCTGCATGTAAGTGTCTCCTTTGTAGCAAGTGAGGTGACACATATTTAGCATATCCTATATAATAAAATCCTAATATACAAATTGACCATATAGCAGAACACTATGATGTTCACTGACAACCAGGGGCAGACATTCGATGCAGGAGCTGGCCCCTGGTGATCAATGCACTTCCATAGGGGGAACACTGCTCAGCCAGAAGCCCAACTCACGGCTGGTGAGAGCCTCTCCCACCTCTGTTGCAAGCAGGTGGTAAGGAGTTAGGGATCCCAGACTGCGAGAGGGTACAGCCAGGCTAAGGGACACCTCCCTGGGTCTCTATTCTATAATTCTATAACAATAAAAGCATAATATATTAATTAGACTAGACAGCTGAATGATCTTCTGGTTGTCATTCTGGATGTCCTTCCAGACAAAGACGTGGTAGCAGGGACCAAGGAAGTTAGGGAGATCAGGCAGGCGGAAGTGTGGTTAAGGGTGATTAGGCAGGCAGGCAGGCAGGCCAGTCTTAGGAGCCAGTGGTCCCAAATTGCAAGAGGGATGTCTGACTGCCAGTTTACGCCCAATCACTTGTGGGATCCATTCAGGGATTGGGCCTAAACTGGCAGTAGGACATCCCCAAGGAGTCTTAGATTGCAAGAGGGCACAGGCTTGGCTGAGGGATCCCCTGTGCACAGACCTCTAGTTTTTTTTTTTTAATAATTTGATATGTACCTAGAAAATACAAACACACACAAACTGTGTAAATAGGAATGGGCCTCAAGGATGTCATGATTACGAAATAAAGTTTTCTTTTCAATTTTCCCCACCACCTTTTGGCTCTCTCTTCTCTGCTGTTGTCCTCCTAGTTATGTGAAATGCCTAGTTCAGCGAGCCCTACCCCAGCAGGACCTCATGCTGCGGATCCATTTCCAAATTCTGTATAAGAGGAACTGCTCTTCTGTGAAAACTCAAGAGACAATTACTTTCATCCTTCCCCTCCCCCTCCCTAATGCATAAATATTTTGGTGGTCCCAGATCAACCTTAGATTAAATGGATGTCACAATACAATTCTAACTACCCTGTTTTTCTACTCTAAAGACATGTTGCAAAATGTTAACATTTCTGAAATGGAGAATATTTGTTAAATAGTTTGTTTCTCTCCTACTATCTAATAAAAGATTTTTTAAAAATTGATACTATTCCTTAAAATCAAGGGAGTCTTGGAATTGTACATATAGTTCAAAATAATTTGAAAAGTATAGCATTTATTTTTGGCAGGTGATGCAATCACAAATTTACATACAAAGTAATAAACAAATAGAAAATGAAATATCTTTCTTCTCAGCCTATTTTTCCCATTGGTATCTCTCCCCAGAGGCAAATACCATTTACATATGAGTTGGCAAAATAGGCTTCTAGTTCCTTTGGAAAATATTATAATAATTGAAAAACCCTATCTAATAAAAGAGTAATATGCAAATTGACCATATCCATGCTACACCCACAAGCCACACCCACAAGCCAATCAGGAGTGAGTGTGGAAATTAACCCAACCAAGATGGCTGTGGCCAGGTAGAGAGCAGGAGGGAGGTTTGGCTTTCCCCAGCAATAGAGGCAGCCAAGCTTTCCACACACCTCTACTCCAGGCTACAAAGTTTCAATTATTGAACATAAATAAATCCCAACAGAAATGGCTGTCAACAGGGAGCAAGCAGAAGGCTTGACTCTGTTCGAGGCTACAAAGTTTAAATTGTAGAAGATAAATAAATCTCAGATACCACGGCCTCCACTTGGGTCACTGGGGGGTGTGGCTGGCCTGCAAATCACCACAGGCTCCTTTCCCAGGCCACCCCATGCCCCAAGGGAACCCCCACCCTGATCCATGATACCCTTTAGAGCAAACCAACTGACCCTCACCCGTGCACCAGGCCTCTATCTTACCTAATAAAAGACTAATATGCAGATTCACCATCACTCCAACACACAAGATAGCTTCCCTCATGTGGTCAAAAATCCTGCCCCCATGTGGACATAAGATGGCCACCACAAGAAAGCCAGCAGGGGAGGGCAGTTGGGAGGGGGCAGGCCTGCAAGTGAGGGCAGTTGGGGACAATCAGGCCTGCAGGGGAGGGCAGTTAGGGGTGACCAGGCCTGCAGGGGAGGGCAGTTAGGCATCAATCAGGCTGGCAGGGGAGTGGTTGGGAGGTGATCAGGCTGGCAGGCAGAAGTGGTTAGGGGCAATCAGGAAGGCAGGCAGGCGAGCAGTTGGGAACCAGCAGTCCTGGATTGTGAAAGGGATGTCTGACTGCCCATTTAGGCCTAATCCTGGTGGGCAGCCTGCCATCTCTCAAGGGGTCCCAGATTGGAAAGGGTACAGGCTGGGCTGAGGTTCCCCCTCTACCCCCATGCATGAATTTCATGTACCAGGCCTCTAGTAATAATATAAAAATAAACTCACAGCTGAGACTAGTTTGGCACAATGGATAGAACATCAGCCTGGGGACTTAGAGGTCCCAGGTTTGATTCTGATCAAGGGCATGTACCTTGGTTGCGGGTACATCCCCAGTAGGGGGTGTGTAGGAGGCAGCTAATCAATGTTTCTCTCTCATCAATGTTTCTAACTCTCTATCCCTCTTCCTTCCTCTCTGTAAAAAATCAGTAAAATATATTTAAAAAAATAAACAAAAAAATAAACTCACAACTATAAACCTACTTTTGCCCATGCTACTGTAGAGTATATATCCTTTTCATTTTTCTTTCTTTCCTTTATTTTTTACCTTTTTAACACACATAACATAGAATATTTCTACACTTTTTTTGTGTGTAGACTATTATCTTGGAAGTTTTTATTATTACTGCATATATAGTATTATTGCTCTTTCTAAAGACTGCATATTATTCCAGTTTATTAATGTAATAAATTTTATATAATCTTCACAGAATTTGTGCCAGTTTTTTTTTCAGCTACATATGAGGCCTCAGTGTAGTATATCAAACTAGTAAATTTTTTTGTAAAGTAAATATAAAAGACACTTTCTATGTATCTAAAATTTGTGTGTGTGTGTGTGTGTGAGAGAGAGAGAGAGAGAGAGAGAGAGAGAGAGAGAGAGAGAGAGAGAGAGAGAGAGAGAGATATGCCTGATCATATGTCATATTCTTTGACTAATTTATATTAACTTGTCAATCTTTTTTACTTATATATTACAAAAATTAGCCATTTGTCTGTGAAATGAATTGTAACTTTTTTCCCAGGTTTAATTATCCCTGTATATGGTAATTTTTCTCATGCAAAAAAATTGTAATATTGGGCATTTGTATTAATGAATCTTTCCATTTGGGGGTTTGTTGTGATAACAAAAGAGGAATTTTTCACACTTAGTTTATCTATGTTTTTATACCTAAAAGATACATTCTTCTGGAATGTATTATGTTATAAGATACCCTATGGTGTCTTAATTAGTGAAGATGAAAATTTAAACACAACAGTTTGGTTGAACTGTGAATATTTTTAGTTTTAAAATACCACACCTGTTTCTAATATCACATAAGACTTAGGTGAATAGAGGTAACAAAGCATGGGCCATCTGCCATCATATGCCTCTTGGTCTTGACCTTAACTTGGTCAGGGAAGAGGAAGGGGAAACTTAGTAGAATTGAGGGGGAGGAAACATCATTTAGGTGTTAGGGCAAATGTTTTCATTCTTCTCCATTTTTACCTCTATAGAGTGACCTTTCAAGCTTTCATTAGTTACAATCTAATTTGAAGTGTTTCAAATATAAAGTAACATTTCTCTGCGTTCCAGAACAAGATTAATGTTTTAAAAAATAATAGAATGAGAAAAATATTAGAGTGTGTTAATAACCTTTCACTATTTAAATCTTAAAATACTTTGTAAACACTCAATAAGTAAGTTATTAAACCTTAAATGAAATCTTGACATATGCAGATTTTGAAAATCTCATTTAATGGGTTAAAATTTTTCCATTTTAAAGTATGATAAAAGCTGATATTCTTCCCCTACTCAAGTTTATCTTTAATAAAGTCATTGCAATATATTTATTAATTTTTTCTTTAAATTTTTACTATTTTTGAAAGTATATCTAATGTATAAAAAAACTCATAATCAATTCTGGATAAAGGATCACTTAAATAAGTTTCTATTTTAGAATATTAAAAAAAATCAGTGTAGGAGTTCCCCCATTGTATATAGGATTTACTATATTTCAAGATCCCCAGTAGATGCTTGGAACCACAGAGAAGTATCAAACTATATATATTTGCATTCCTATGCAGACATACTTTTTCACTTAAAAAAAGCTCTTTAGGGCTTACCTTTGGCACATCTGAATTGCCAGCATCACTATTCTTGTTTTTGGGGGCCATTGTTAAGTAAAATAAACAAGAACTATGATACTTCCACAGTCTATCTGGTAATGGAATTGACACTAAATGACTCATGACTATTGGCTCAGTATCATAACAGTGTGGATATACTGAACAAAAGGGTGATTTAAAACTTATGAATTGTTTATTTCTGGAATTTTTTTATTTAATGTTTTCAAACCATCCAGTTGATCACAGGCAACTGAAACCACAGAAAGCAAACCACAGATAAGGGAGGTGATTGTAAATATAATTTCTTATTCTTAGAAATTATTAGAGAAGATCTGCAATATATTACTAAGTGTTGGGTATTACATGGCAACCTGACATACTGCCATAAAAATACAAGCTAATTAAGTGAGGAGCACATGACAGTGATGAAGTAAATTAAAGAAATGCCACAGGTAGTTTTTTACAACCATGTCCAGAGATCGAATGCGATTTAAATAAAAAAGACCCATAGAATTTCAGAAATGATAACTGTTAAGATTAGTTTGTTCAACTGCATTAACGTGATCAGTATGTTGGATATATCAGCATAACAGGAAGGAATGAACATTGCATTCCAGGTGAAAAGATCCATAGGAGATCCCAATTCTATTGATTTTTAGCCTCAGTTTTTCTAATTTGTAAAAAGTAGCTAGTTTGCTGGGAAAGAACCCCTTCTGGACCACTTTGGCTAGCTGATAAATCCTACCTAAACACAGAAATAATGCTTAAATTAAAATACACAGGATTACAAGGGAAACCAATTATATCAAATTGCAGTTATTTAAGTATTAAAGCACACACATTTTTTATTTTAGTAGTACGAAAGCTTTCTAAAACTAACACATTAAACAATGAAATTCAGCAGAGTATCTCATAACTGTCATCTTTTGAAATTAGGGATGAGTTATTTACAACAACTGAAATATGGTTTTTAAGTGCTTTAGAAACTTGTCCATGTATCTTGGTATTGCTCCTCAACCAGTGCAAATTTTTATTTAATTTCATTATATTCACTCATATAATCATTTACTATCAGGTTTTCCTTTTAGCCTAAAAGGCAGCCTTAGGATTGAGATGGTGATTTCATTTCAGGTCTTTAAGAGACTTGTGATAGAAAATTAAATAAGGAACAAAACTACAATCTTTGCCTGAACTTGCTTATTTTATGAGCTGGAATAAAAATGCTTATTATCAAATGTTAAGTATGGAGAATTTTGAACTCCTAGGATGGAATACTTAATTTGATGTACCCAGGCTTGTAAATAAATTTAAAAAATTAATTGACCCATGCAAATTTGTTACTACCCTTCTATCTCCCATGGTGACTAACTACTAGTAAAATGGAGGAAATTGATATTTATTTCTATTTCCATCTCAGACATCAGTGCTTACAAGGGTTGAGTAGATCACTGTATATTAACTGAAGTAGATCTATTATAATTCACTGAAGTGCTATGTGGGAAAACAATTCACATTAAGATAGAACATAGATTTAGGATCACTTGAGGCTTGTGAATTTGGCCTAAATGTTAAAGTAGGAATAATAAAAAGATTTAGAGGACAAGGCTTCTGTATCAGGAATATTCTGCTCTTGAGGGAAATCCCTAGATATAATGTTGGTTGAGGGGTTAGAGGGCAATTCCAGTCTACAAAATGGATTCTTTTTACCCGACTATTTTACTTTGAAGCTAGATAGAAACAAAAAAGCACCAAAGAATAAAATAAACACAGGGTTGAGAGCTATATGTTTCCTCTCCTCATCACTGGTTAAATCAGGAGTGTAGACAATATAAAATGAGATGGGAAAAGGAGAGAGAGAGAGAGAGAGAGAGAGAGAGAGAGAGAGAGAGAGAGAGACTGATGCAGTAAGTCCTCTCTCTGCAGGATTTTACAGAGATACTCTGGCCTCAGTTGATAAGGAACAGGGCCCCAGGAAGGTGTTTCAAGGAACCCTGAGTTGTTCCTGAAGGTTCTAATGTTGAATTGATTTTCTTGAAGCTTATACCTTTCATGTGGGCTTAACTCTGACATGAGGCTCAATATCCAACTGTATCCAGTTATAGGCTCAGTTATCCCTGGGGCCACACAACCCTGTTTTACATGCTGTATCTTCTCTCCGTAAATAGTACACATATAGCACCACAGATGTGGTTTAACAGCCCTAACCTTCAAAATATAATTTGAAAACAATTCTAGATAATGCCCACTCTGTTGCTGTCCTATTTGTTTTATCAAAGGAGCATATATAAGAACAAGTTGGCAATATGAATCTTCATAGACAAAACTTTTCAATAAATGAGTCAATAAAAGCAAGCCAGATTAGAGAAAAGAATGCAGGAGTATTTTAGTGTATATCATCTTAAAGGTTGGATATTACCTATTTGGCTTATCTAAAAATCATAAAACATGGAAGAAATGATGCACTAATCATTATATCAAGGTGCATAGAACATGGAATGCAATGAAAATATTAATGCTTTATAATAGGGGTAGCCATGGAAATCAGAGAAAATAGAAGATAATGTGTACTGGCTTCAGATAGAATGCCCTGAACCAATTCCAAGATGAGGGTGAATAAGAACTGATTTTTGGGTAACTATTACATCAAACAAAGAACACAAGGAATGACTGGAATGGGGCCACTATGCCATCTTAGGAACTCACATATATAGAAATCTAATACCTTTTGTCAGAGGGAAGCTATAATAGTTATGACTTAATAAAAATAATATAAATACTAGGAGGCCCAGTGCATGAAATTCATGCACTGCGGCGGGGGGGTGGGGGAGGTGGTGTCCCTCAGCCCAGCTTGCACCCTCTCTAATCTGGGACCCCTCATGGGATGTCCAACTGCTGGTTTAGGCCCTGTGGGATGGAGGCTAAACAAGCAATCGGACATCCCTCACACAATCTGGTACTGCTGGCTCCTAATCACTTGACTGCCTAGCTGCCTGATTGCCTCTAACCACTCTGCCTGCCAGCCTGATAGCCCCCTAATCATTCCTCTGCCAGCATGATTGACACCTAACTGTGCCCCTGCTGGCCTGACCACCCCCAACTGCCCTCCCCTACAAGCCTGGTCATCCCCAACTGCCCTCCCCTGATGGCCATTTTGTGATGACAGGGGGCAGCCATCTGGTAATGTGAAGGTGTGAGTGTCAATTTGCATATTACCTCTTTATTATATAGGATTATATTTATACAAATAATATTTATGGTATTTTTAAAATTTTAATTATTTCACAGAAACATATTGTAGAATTTAAATTGTCAGTTTTGGAGCCATGTAATTCTTCTGTGAGAAAAACAATTATTTGTAATGAATGTTGACATTATATAGGCAAAATGCTGTTAAAAACGAATCTATATTTTTATTAAGGATGAGTAAAATATATATGATGTCTAAAAAGACATATATATGGCTACAGTAAAGACAAAGTAGATCACTTACAAGATTATTAATTTTATTGGTTGGATATCTAGGGAAAGAAAAGACTAGTTTCTATGAAATCTTTATTAATAATATAAAGGAGTACAACTCTTTAGGTTTTATAAACTCAAATACTTCTGGCCACTGTTTGAATGAGTGAAGCATGCTGAGTATGACTCTAATGATGGGACATTGGTTAGTAACTTGCCTGACCAAGACATTTAAGTTAAATTTAAAAATATTCATTCTGGCTAAAAAAATACCATCCCAAGACCCAGTTTTTTTTAACACCTGGATCTCTCAGTACTACTTAGTATTTTTTAAATGATATACTAGTAAAGCAGTTTTTTGTTTGTTTGTTTGTTGTTTTTGTTTTTGTTTTGCTTTTCACTATCTAGAACTAAGATTAGATCTTATTTGGAAATATTTATTTTCTTACCTAAACATTTCCAGGTTTAAAACCTCTAGAATTCTTAACCCTAGGAAACTATCAAGAAGTGAAAAAAGATGAACTCTATTTTCAGAAAAGTGTGCTTTCAAAAGAAGCAAGTTGGTGAGAGTAACCATAAAAAGCATTAGGTTGCTACTGATTAGACTTTATGATAGGACTTTCTTTTTACTTTCTATTTGAAAAGTGCTTAATTATCCAAGTTACTTATAAATAACTTAAACTGATACCTTGCCTTGTTTATAAATACTCAAGGTCTTCATTTTAACTGATTTTAATTTGTTACAAATATCTTTCTATTAGACTCTCAAAGAATATTCGATAAATCTTGAAACATTATTATGGGTTTGAAAAATCTATCATTGTACTTGAAAAGTTGAAAAAATGTGCTCTATGAATATTTAACTGCATATTTCAAATATTTGCATGTATTATATTTAAAAGTAGTTTTGAAATTGTATCATGCCCAAGAAGCATGGGGAGGTAGTTTGAAGCATCCATTGATTTTTGATTCAATGGCAAATGTATATGAAGGACATACAGGTTGGGGCAAAAGTTATACTTGTGACCATGTGAAACAGTTTATTTTTGTATTACTAATTATTAGAGGCACAATGCACAAAATTTGTGCAACAGTAGGCCTTCCTTCCCCCAGTTGCTGCCACTAGCTTCCTCCGCAGCCCTGGCTTCATCCAGAAAAATCATCTGTAGGACACCTGGTCTAATTAGCATATTATTCTTTTATTCTTATAGATTGTATTATTTTCCATAGAAACAACTGTACTATCTGCCTATTAGACACGGTATTCTCATGTTATTGCTCACTTCCATTTGTTTTGGATGTTAGACAACTCTTATAAGAAATAAAATCCTATCTCCTTATATATTTCCCCAGAAGTTCTTGATGTCCCAAAGAGTTGATGTCATATATTTTTCAAGTGTGTGGGAATATGCTTCAAGAAGAAATGGAGAAAATTCCTTCTGTGTTTTCCAAAAAAAAAACACACACACATATTTAGGAGAGTGGAATTGTATCCTATCAAACCATTTTTACATTTAAATTCATGGGAAAACAAAAAGAACAATAAAACTAAACCTTTTTAAGGTACTCACATTCTTTAAAAAATATTTCGAATTAAAGTTATGATGATTTATAATAATTCCATGATTTAAAAAATCCTTTTGAAGCAATGAAAACAAGCAGTTAGATATAGGCCAGGTCTAGTCACACTTGGTGAGCATTAGAATCCAGAATCATAGAAGAGTGTTACAACATAGATTCCTGGCTCCATCCTGTAGGTTCTCATTCAGGAGGGCATGGGCAGAGCCTGAGCATCTGTATTTTGAATAAGTTCCTGGGCGACATCCATGCTGCTGGCCTATGGACCACACTTGAGTGCATTGATTAAGAGATGCCCGAGAAGCTGAGTTCATGCTAATCATGTAAATTATATTTTTCAGAAAAATAATCTCAACTGTTTCAGAAGAGCACAGTGCCCAGAAACCAATATCAGTTCCGTACAGATACAAGGTGATGCGGATTATTTCATCAACCACCTTGGAGTTCCCAGTGTGCAATTTGCTTATGAGGACACAAAGTCATTACAGGTAAATAATTATTTCTAAAATAAGCACACTCCCAGCACCCACATACACAATACAGCAGACATGAAGAATTTGATTTTGTCCTGGCTGTTTGTCTTTCTCACCAACTAGGTCACTATAGGAAGCTGCTTCATTTAGAAAGTTATTCTTGTTGTTCGGGGGCTTTGTAACAGTATTTGGAAACATCAACTCTTTCCAATAGTGTTGAATTCAATTTATAAAATGATTTATATTGTCACTCACATTTTCACAGTGTGCTTTGCAACAAGGAATTTGCAGTAGTTGGATTAACATCAAAACATAATTGTAATCTTCAGTATTCGCAGAAACAAATGACATGTGCAATAGATTCTCTTCTCCTTGCCCAAGGGAAAAATGCATTTCATGTGCTGCATATTAATGTGTCTTGCGGATTAGCCACCCAAAGTTTGTCAATAGTTTGCCTTCCAAAAAAGATACAACTTTTTATTGTGAAGATAGGTCCCCTCCCACCAGAAGAATATCACATAGGCATGATTCACCATGTTTAAGTCTGTGTTCATCCATCTGGTAGACTGCAAGCATTTTCATCTGTCTCAGAATTGTGTCATAGGAAATTGTTTCCTATAGATATAAACTAGTTGAGATATTTCATTTTATTTTAACAAATTGTGCTTGCTTTTTGGGGAGTTCTTTAAAAGCCTCTGGGGTAGCCTGGTTGAGGTAATTTTTACAATTAACTAAATGGTGGCTGGAAATAGAGTAAAACCTGATTTGTTCCCCTATCAAAGATGTCCTTGAAAATTTGTATTTAAATTATATTTATAGCCAAAACCGGTTTGGCTCAGTGGATAGAGCATCAGCCTGTGGACTGAGGGGTCCCAGGTTCGATTTCTGTCAGGGGCATGTATCCTGGTTGCGGGCACATCCCCAGTGGGGGGTGTGCAAGAGGCAGCTGATCGATATTTCTCTCTCATCAATATTTCTGGCTCTCTATCCCTCTCCCTTCCCCTCTGTGAAAAATCAATAAAATTGATAGACTAAACTTCTGGTATTTAATATCTCAATATCTATTAGCTTTTAGCAATAGTTAGCTCTGTGTTTCTCTGCACATATTTTAGCTCAGTGGTTGGCAAACTGCGGCTCATGAACCACATGTGGCTCTTTGGCCCATTGAATGTGGCTTTTCCACAAAATACCACGGCCTGGACAAGTCTATTTTGAAGAAGTGACATTAAAATTTAAGTTTAAAAAGTTTGTCTCGCAAAAGAAATTTCAATCATTGTACTGTTGATATTTAGCCCTGTTGACTAATGAGCTTGCCAACCACTACCTTAGTTCCTGTGTAAATAGCTGATATATCTAACATCTTAAATTCATGGAGGGAGAAATTCTGGGGAAATCCTATTGTGATAAGATAAATTCTTAGGCAATACAAAAATAATCTGTATGATTTATCTGCTTTTATAATTTTTGGTTTTCATTATGGTATTATTGTTTGAACATGAAGTACATGTGTAGTGGTATCTTTTCTTTTAGGCAAGTCCACAGTCTATACTTCAATAAAATCTATGTCTTAAGAAATAACTCATTTTTTTATTTTTCTGCTTGATATTTTACAATATCTCTTTATCACTTTCCCATCTCAGCTCATTCAACACCTGTCATGTCAACACATTGAATGGTACCTTTTATTCAATACCGGTCTGATTCATCTTTGTTGAGCTTTAAGCTAAGAATTTAGAGAAGCAGTATAGAATAGCCTTAAGAATGGGATTAATAGTTGATTCCCGACTCTGATACTTACTTGGTACTTATTAGATACATGATTTAACTTCTTTCAGAATTATTTTAGAAATGAGGAACCAAAGCATAGTTATGCATAGGATAAATGACACCATGCATATAAAGCCTCTATCAATCATAGCTATCATCACAATTATTATTGCCCAATTGTAGTTCCAAAATATTAGTGGGAGAATTTCTAAAACAATTAGGTAAGAACATATTAGTAGAAGGGAAGAGAGAGCTTGTAAACTGTTAAGGAAAACAAGCTTCTGAGGCAGAAGAGGTTGTATTTGATTAGAATAAGCTGAAGGATCTGAGATGTCAATAGAAAGAAGATCAGTATCAGTGAAGTTCTCAGGAGGTACTATTATCACTGAAACTCCTTAGGCTAAAGTATATCTACTGGCTTAGTCTAAACAAGTCAATTGGTTTTTCAAATTTTACCCAGACTAACTTCTAACAAAAAAAAATCATCCTATCTATAATAATAACAGGGTAATATGCTAATTGGACCAGGAGACCTTCAGGACTTCCTTCCAAGCAAAGCCATGGTGGCAGGGCTGAGGCAGAGGTGGTTAGGGGTGTTCAGGCTAGGAGGGGAGGGCAGTTGGGGGTGATCAGGCTGATGGGGGGCCGTTGAAGGCCAGCAGGCCAGCAAGGGGGGACCAGTTGGGGGCAAGCAGGCCAGCAGGGGGCAGTGGGCAGTTGGGGAAAAGGAGGCTAGTAGGAAGCAGTTAGGGGTAGGGGAAAGCAGGTAAGTGGGGGAGGCACTTGGGAGTGAGCAGGCCAGCAGGAGACCATTGGAGCAATCAGGCTAACAGATGGAGCAGTTGGGGGTGATCAGGCTGACAGGGGGGCAGTTAGGGGCAAGCAAGCTGGTGGGAGGCCAGTTGGGGGCGAGCAGGCTGGCAGGTTAGGGGCAGGCAGACAGGTAAGCAGTTAGGAGCCAGTGGTCCTGGATTGTGAGAGGGATGTCCAACTACCTGTTTAGGTATGATCCCACAGAGATCTCCCGAGGGTTCCCAGATTGGAGAGGGTGCAGGCCGGGCTGAGGGACACACCCTCTCCCTCTCCCTCATGCACAAATTTAATTGACCCTGATTGACGGCCAGGCCTAGGGATCTTACCAGTGCACACGTTTTTATTATATTTCTCCAATAAGTAATTGAAAGAGAATCCCCTATGCTTTATGTTATAACAAGTGACATTGTTTCTATTGCTTTAGAATGGGCATTTTTAAAAATAGATTTGTCCCTTAAAAATATGAATGCTCAAGATGACATAATTTTGTGTGGTTTACTTTCCAAAGAACACATAACCCTTTGCTTTCAGTGTTAACCTATAATAATTATTTCTATATATTAAGAGGAGTTATGAACACTGTAAATCATTATTCATGAGGCTTTATCCATGATATAAAGATTTATCCTATGTCAATTAGTAAAGTAAATAAAAATTTAGAGGTTTTTCATGAGTTTGAAAGTAGATTCAAAAATATAATGTATACTATTTATGCATTATATACTATCTGTTATACACATAATGTAATATCTAAGATAATATTTACCACCTATTGAGTATTCACTTTGCTGTGTCTTTTTATGTCATGTCATTTAATACATATCCCTATCAGTCAGCTATTATTATTAACACTTTTTGGTGCTATTGTAGATGAAATTAAGTTTATTTTCAAGGTCATAAAACTAATAAATGACTAAGACAGAGGTTGACCTCATATCTGTTTAACCGTAAGCTCATGTTCTCAAAGATTATACTAAAGATCACACGTTAGAAGCCCAAGGGCAAGATCCAGTCTGCAGATATATTTTATTTGCTCTGCACTTTATTGAAAAATTGGATTCTGGAAACATTGGTTCTTTTTCCTGTGGACACAATTGGCTAAATTGTGCAATACTCACTGGCTTGCCATTTTCTTTATTAAAGAATCTGCCATATTGTTTGTTCTAGAATGCAGTTAAGAATAACATTGCTTCAACACCTGTTTCTATAAAAAATTGGGACATGAATGACCAACCTAAAGGGCTACATGGTTTTCCAGACTTGTGTAAAACTGTATCACCTGCCTGCACCCTGTAAAAACTGAGTTCATTATGTCTACATTCATCTTGAGGAAAATAGTTGAAGTGGATAATTATACAGCTTCTTTCAGTTTAAAAATTGTACATATATTCTAAGTGAAGCTAATTTTCTGATTTTGCTTATATTTTTGATAAAGTATTTAAAAAGTATTTGTGTGATTATTATGCAAACCTTCATATATCTGCCACATTTTTAATACAGCAAAATTAATTATGAATTTCTTATATTCAATTTAAAAAAGTGAATAATGATTACAGAAAAGATATTTAACTGTAGGAAAATAAACAAGTGCCATAACTCCCACTTTTTTATGGAAATAAGGGCTATTATTAGTTCTACAATTATGTTTTGATTAAACATGATATTTTTAAGTTTTTATTACAAATATCTCATGTTGTCCATATTCTCATCAGTGCCTTTTCCCTACAGCTTATCTGGATGCTAATATATTGCATAAGATTGCTTGATGCACCTTTCACCTATAGCTTTTCTTAGTGCCTTTCTTCTAATTTTCCAATAATTGAATTTCACAAATGCAAAGAATCTATGGATTTCCCAAATATTAAAATTATTCCTTCTCATAAAATATTGTCCTGTCAATTGAAAAGTCTCTAGTTGTAAGTTTCATTTAAATATAGTTTTCAATCTGTAAACATTGTTGCACCTGTTAGGAGAGGGATTCTGTGCAGACTAAATACAATGCAGAAATTGCTGAAAAGGAAATGAAAAGACAGATGCTTTCTGATTAAAAGTGCAATTTATGACAGCCTGGTGGACCAATGCACATTTCTTCTGTCATTTAACAGCTGTTTCACATAATTTTTGTTCCAGATCAGTATATTTACTCTATAGGGCATGTCAGAGGTTCTGCCTTTTTTCAGTTTTTCAAAATATCAGTCTATGTACCAGCAAGCTGTATACCATAAATTCAAGCTCTGGTTCTTCACTCTGTTTAACCTTATATTTTTTGCTCTTCGGCTTGAAACATTCTATTTTAAACCCAATTTACCTCTATAATGGAGGATTTAACATATAAATGATAATGAGACAAAGGAGTATTATAACTTTTATATGGCACAATTTCTTGCATGATTGTTTCAATATCATTTAGTAACCCAGCAACTGAGAACCAAGTAGCATAGATGTTTTAAAACTCTTATGAATTCCTAAGTTAGATAATGTTGACTCAATTTTAATTCTTATGCAGCCGCATGTGTATGAATGTTTATATGTGTGTAATTTTTTTTCTTTATTGATTAAGGTATTACATATGTGTGCTTATCCCCCCATCCCCGCCCAACCCATGCCCTCACCCCCTGGTGTCTGTGTCCATTGTTTAGTCTTAAATGCTTGCATACAAGTCCTTTGGTTGATCTTCCCCTTGCCCTTACCCCCACCCTCCCCTACCTTCCCTCTGAGGTTTGATGGTCTGATCAATGCTTCTCTGTCTCTGGATCTGTTCTTGTTCATCAGTTTATGTTGTTAATTATATTCCACAAACAAGTGAGATCATGTGATATTTACTAGTATCTTTCTCTGACTGGCTTATTTGGCTTAGCATAAATGTTCTCCAATCCCGTCCATGCTGTTGCAAATGGTAAGAATGACTTCTTTTTTATTGCAGTGTAGTATTCCGTTGTGTAGATGTACCACAGTTTTCTAATCCACTCATCTGCTGATGGGCACTTAGGCTGTTTCCAAATGTTAGCTATGGTAAATTGTGCTGCTATAAACATAGGAGTGCATGTATCTTTTCTAATTTGTGTTTCTAGTTTCTGGGGATATATTCCTAGAAGTGAGATAACTGGGTCAAATGAAAGTTCCATTTTTAGTTTTTTGAAGAAACTCCACACTTTACTCCACAGTGGCTGCACCAGTCTGCGTTCCCACCAGCAGTGCATCTTCATTTTCATCAGCACTTGTCATTTGTTGATTTGTTGATGATAGCAATTCTGACCAGTGTGAGAGCTAGACCACCAACTTATACCATACACAAAAATAAACTCAAAATAGATAAAGGACTTAAAACATAAGAGGGAAACCATGAAAGTATTAGAGGAATCCACAGGCAGCGAAATATCAGACATATGCTGAAGCAATATCTTCACTGATACAGCTCCTAGGGCAATGGAAACTAAAGAGAAAATGAACAAATGGGACTACATCAAAAAATGTATGTGTGTAATTTAAAAATAATTTTCAGATGCAATACAATAATGTACATGTACAGATTTTAGAGAAAAAATAATATAGTTTACATGTTGATTCTTAATGTTTATTCCACTGCATTAAAAAAAGTTAGCACACTTGAATTAGAGACTATTCTTTTATTACTTTTCTGTTTGAAACTTGATCATTGTCATTGCTAATAGGTAATAACAGTTCAAAAGTCAGTTAAAAGCTCTTGACTTAAGGAACCAAATAGTTACATGTAACTTTGCTTAATTGCACTGATATTTTGCAGTATCTCATAGAATCTGCTTCATACTAACAACTATGAAAATTAATTTCAGTTAGAAATAAGAAAAATGTGACAACCAGGTTGGAAAGGGATTCTTTGTCTTCTCTCTAGTTCCCTCCTTTAGTTTCCTAAAACTGATTTTAGGATAAGTACTTTCAATATCAATCAAAATGTTATATTATTATTTTCCAACTTAATTTAAGCCAGAGGTTCTTGAATATTTTATTCTAAAAAACAATTTATCTTCTAAAATCATCAAAGATTCTAAATAAAAGAGCTTTGTTTATATGGCTAATATATACAAATATTTATTAGGAATTAAAATATATATACAAATACATAAAATATATATACAAATTAAAAAATATATACAAATATTTATTAGGAATTAAAACTGAGAAAATATATATATTTATTAATTCATTTAAAATGTCAATAGTAAAGTTGCTATAAATTGGTATACTTTATTTTATGACAGTAAATTATATTTCCCAAGACAAGAATAGGTAAATTAGAAGAGTGTCATCATTATAGTTATAATCTGTTGTTACATGTTGTTTTGAATGAAACATATAAAGCACTATGTCTTACAGTTTTTTCATATAATGAAAAAATAGTGTTCTTTGATCCTACCCTGAAACTTGACAACTATTCATTTCTTAAAGGTTGCTTTCAATATAGAATCTGAAACAATATTCATGAGCTTTCTGTACCCTCTGCACTTGCGAATGCAGAATGAAAATAAGAGTGTGAAGGCGTATACTGTCACTATTATCCTTTTATAAAAATAATTTTTATCTCAGGGACCTTTAAAGTTTTCTGGACCATACTTGCTGAAATGCTGATTTGGAGAAATAAATGACCTTGGATAAAATAGTCCACTTTATTCCTCATAACATCTGACAAGGTGTTCAACTTTGCTCTTTTTCAAAGATTTGAACTGTGGTTGTCTATTCACTGTGTGTGTCTTTTCTGGGCACCACTGTGTATGGCCAACCCATTCACCTGACAAACAGCATGAAGTAGGGAATATAACACTCTCATAAACTGTGATTCTACAAAGAATTTCACTTCTTAGAAGCCTTCCTTTAGAGGAGAAGGTTAAACCCCAATCAACAAATCAACAGTTACAGAGCAGCCTTGAAAAGCTTTGATTGCATGGTATAGGAAATGCCTGTCACAGAGGGAGTGCTATTAAAGTTGCTGTGTGCTTCCAAGAGCCTGAGGAGTAAACACAGGAAATTGAATATGAGGCAGATATTGAAAAAACAAAGAATGGAGAAACTCTTAAGACTCAAATGGATAATTCAAAAGATCATACTTCAAATTGCCTAATATTTTGAAATGGCTGCAAGGAGGACATAATTCCCCTAGCTGTTGCCCTCACTTAGAATTCTAAAGAAGAACATTTATTCTAAATGCCGAACATCGTTGGGTCAAAATATATAGTACATGCATTATACTTAACTCTAGTACGATTTTCAAGGATTATCTGTGATCATCCCCTTTATCAGGAAACTATTTTTTATAATGAAGTTTTGGATAATTTCAGCAATAATTTACAGGAGGATTTAGTGTTAGACCATGTTGTAAATTTGGCAGCATTCAAGTTAGGGAAAAAGGGTGAATCTTATGTGATTTATTCAGATATTTGTTACAAACACATGCTTTTGTCTAGCCAGTATTTATTAAGTACCTGATAAAACCCAGCACCTGTCAGAAATGCAAAGCTGAGTAAAATATGCCCCCCTTCTCTCAAAGTGGCCACAGTCCAGATTGGAACTCAGATAATCAAATGAAGGTAGTATGGTTGAAGTTCTCTTAACTGACTTCCACTTAACTGACCTATGAGGTTCATTGACAGTTTGCCTTTCTTTAAAACACAATGATCCATGATCAAGACTCTTTGAAATTCATCACAGTAAGATCTTTTATGAATTTTTACATAGTTGTGTTCTCACAGGTTCAGCATTATGCTCTCTCAGAGGCAGCTATCCAGGGTAGGGCAAACGTAGATTACAGTTGTAAATATATGAAACAGTATTCTTTATTGTATTATTTTCCAAGTGAACAAATGTAATCCTACTTTTGCCCCATCCTGTATTCTCAGATCTATGTATGCCCTTTGCATTTGCTATTAATAACTAGGTAATTTAATTGATTTATAAACTTATGAATCATGAGAATAAAATACAATTACTTCTAAGAAATCTATAGAGCTAACACTCTAAGAGGTGTGTTGCTAATAAAGAATTGATGTGTAGTGGGCCAGGCTACTCTTAAATACTGGGAGAAGTTGTAGTAATCTAAAAGCATTCTGCACTCAGTTTGCTTCACAAATATCTATAATAATTCCACTTCGAATAAAAGGCAATTGAAACGTAGATGCTGACTTAAGATAAAAAAAAATAATAGAACTTTATTCAACAGGTCAATGTTCAGGGAAAAGGCTTTGGTTTTATATTAAAATATTGGCCAACACATACACACATGCACTCACAGGTTTTAAATTAACATACAATATATACATATGTATTAATCCAGCTTCATAATTATTTAATTGAACCAGCTTCTCAATAATTAACTAACCAACTTGTGGGTCAAATTATATTGTCTAAGAAAGCTCTAGTACAAAGTGAAGTGATAGAAGCAGGGTAGTACCAATAGAATTTATATTTAGCAAATACTCATATAATATTTTGATTGGTATTTTTGTTTAAGTCCTTTATTCATATTAATTCATTTAATTTATTTTTGGACTTATAATTAACTAGAGGACCAGTACACGAGATTCATGCATGGCGGGGGGAGGGAGGTGTCTTTCAGCCCCGCCTGCTCTCTCTCCAAAATGCGACCCCTTGAGGGATGTCTGTCAAAATATTAGGCAGTCGGACATCCCTTTCACAATCCAGGACTGCTGGCACCCAACTGCTCACCTGCCTGCTAGTCTGATCACTCCCTAACCATTCCCCTGCCAGCCTGTTTGCCCCTAACTGCCCTGCCCTGTGGGCCTGGTTACCCCCAACTGCCCTCCCTTGCAGGCCTGGTCCCTGCTAACTGCCTTCCCCTCCTGTCCACCTTGGGTGGCCATATTGTGTCCATATGGTGGCAGGATCTTTTGACCAACATGAGGGCAGTCATCTTGTGTGTTGGAGTGATGGTCAATCTGCATATTACTCTTTTATTAGATAGAATAGAAGCCTGGTGCACGGGTGGGTGCCAGCTGGTTTGCCCTGAAGGGTGTCCTGGATCAGGGTGGGTATTCCCTTGGGATGTGGGGTGGCCTGGGTGAGGGGCCTATGGTGGTTTGCAAGCCAGCCATGCCCTGGAGCCACCCAAGAAGAAGCCCTGGTATCTGGGATTTGTTTATCTTCTACAATTGAAACTGTGTAGCCTGGAGTGGAGCCAAGCCTTGTACATACACAGCCATTGCATATTTGTTGCCTTAGCACAGCTATCGAAACATTGTTGCCTTAAGTGCCAGCCAGGGTATGCCGAAAGTTTGGCTTCATCCATCTCCAGGGGAAATCCAAGCCTCCCTCCTGCTCTCTCTGTGGCCATAGCCATCTTGGTTGGGTTAATTTGCATGCTTGCTCTGATTGGCTGGTGGGCATGGCTAGTGGGTATAGCAGAGGTACAGTCAATATGCATATTACTCTTTTATTAGATAGGATACGTCTGTGGAAGGTACTGGTATTACCACTTTTGTTAAAGATGAACCCGAGGTACAAAGCTGTGAAATAACTTCACCATCATCACACATCTTTTAAGTGGTAGGGTTATTTAAAATCTAGCCCTCTGGCACTGGCCCCTGGGCTCTTTGCCCTTGTCTTATGTTGTTTCCAAAGCTTTCTACATGAAATGAAGTGGTTCTAATTTTTTTTCCATTTCCCACTACTTTTGTAGTCACTATTATGCTATGGTACTTATTTTTTTATTTTTTCTAGTTTTCCATACAAAGGCTCTAAACATTTTAGCTTTGACCATTCTCAAAGTTAAGCAACCGTTGGAACATAATAATACTTCTTAACCGAATTTAATATGAGTACATAATTTATGTATATGGTAAAACTGGTATCAATGTTTTTTATAGTAATTTATTTATTTTTAAAGCAAATAGAATACATCATTTTATTTTCCAATTAACTTTGAAAGATGAGGGGATAGACAAGTATTTTTTGTTTGTTTCTTCTAATTATAATGACAATGGCACATTTTTTAAAGTAGAATATCTTTACATCTAAAACCATTTTGGAAACAAATTTAGATGACATTTTCAAATGGTCAATTCAAATGTTTAGAGCAGTTTTGGTGCCCATATGCTCTAATTATGAACTCCAAAAGGAAATTGAATATCTGGGGGTAATAGAGCTGTGGATGGTGACTATGAATAATTTTCTTGTCCATTCTCTAATCTCCACAACTTCTTCATACTATTTTATTTGCATCTGGAATTACAGATCTTCAGCATCTGTTTCACAACTTAAAAGTGTTTCACACAGAAGCTTATAGTTTTGCTCTTATAAAATAAACCAATGTTTCTATAAAACTGTAAAGACACAACAGTGACCTTGAAATTTCATAAATGTAACAAACAAACAAAAAATAATTGAAGACATGGCCACATGGCCACAGATTGCTATTGCTTCCTTGTGAAAATCCTGGCTTTTTCATTGGTCTCAAGAGAACTGCAGTTGTCTTCAGTTACCTTTCATGATGTCTTGCCCCTATGATTTTAAATGAATGGGGATAATTCTGAAAAAGAACAAAGTATTTATCAGTATTTTGATTTCGGTGGCTTGTCAATAGCTTTTGCAATGAAATTATTCTGACCCAATTTTCTCTTATCAGTGAAAACATTTAGGACAAAATAGTGTAGTCTTTATGCAGTACTGATAAGTATGCAAAAGCAGGAAAAAATAACCTGTAGCTTTATGCACAGGTCATTTTCAGTTTTTTAAATTAACATTTTGTGATTTGAGTTTTACTTATCTATAATTTTATCAGAGCATTAGACATTTTATACATACTCTATGTTTAAACATGATTTCTAATTTACAATGCAGGAATATATACATGGAATTTGAATTAAAAAGAAACTTTGTATGAAGATTGCTGGGAACTATTCTTTGATATAATGAAATCACATTGGTACATTGCTCATGGAAAAATATTTGAGGTTAAATTCAGGCCATTTTTTCTTCTCTGTAGTGGTCACATGGCCCAAGTTAGAAATTTTTACTCATTGGCTATCATTGGTTTGTAAGCTCCTCCCAGTATAGGGCTGATTTTGGACCATCCAAGTGGTCAAAGCAAGACCAAAGGCTTTTGTGTTAAGAGGGACCTGAGAATGATGTGTCCACAGATATGCTTGGATGGACTCTCTCTGATTGGCTGATTGAAAAGTAGCACTCATAGACTCATTCACCTTGACAACAACATTGATCTTCCTGAATGGTGGTACATTTTAAAACCTAATGATAGAGCATTACATTGTTCTTTAATCTCATACTTCCTAATGGTATGCATTATTTTTTACTACTACTAAGTAAAATTCACAGCCTGTTGTTTTCATTTAGTTTCTCTTATATTAATTATTTAGTGCTAACTTACAAACTTTCTAAAATATTTTGAAAGAATATTCAGTGTAGAGTCTATCTTTGCAACTGAATATGTTGACATGGTTCAAGATAATTTAATAACATTTTAGATATAAAAATAGAAATTATATAAAAAAGATGTTAACTGGAAGACCCACTCTAGGAAATTTTAAGTTTACTAGAGGCCCAGTGCATGAAATTTGTACACAGGAAAGTGTCCCTCACCCCAGCCTGCACCTTCTTCAATCTGGGATCCCTCGAGGGATGTCTGACTGCCCCTTTAGACTAGAAGTTCTGGCTCCCAACCGCTTGCCTGCCTGCCTACCCGCTTGCCCCTAATTGCTTCTGCCTGCCAACCTGATTGCCCCTAACTGCCTCCTGTGCAGGAATGGTCATCATTAACTGCCCTCCCCTGCAGGCCCGGTCACCTCCAACCTCCCTCCTCTGTCAGCCTGGTCACCCCTAAGTGCCCTCCCCTGGATGCTTAATCACTCCCAACTGCCCTACCTTTCAGGCCTGATCCCCCCCAACTGCCCTTCCTTGCAGGCCCAGTCACCTCCAACTTCCCTCCTCTGCTGGCCTGGTCACTCCCATCTGCCCTCCTGTGCTGGCCTGATTGTCCAAAACTTCCCTCCTTTGCATGCCTGGTCACCCCCAACTGCACTTCTCTGCTGGCCTGGTCATCCCCTAACTGACCACAACTGCCCTCCCCTGCTGGCCATCTTGTGGTGGCCATCTTCTGTCCACATGGGGACAGGATCTTTGACCACATTGGGGCAGCCATCTTGTATGTTGAAGTGATGGTCAATTTGCATATTACTCTTATTAGATAGTACTAGAGATCCAGTGCATGAAATCTGTGCACTTAGTTGGGGAGGGGTCTCTCAGACAGGCCAGCAACCTCTCACAATCCAGGAGACCTCAAGGGGTGACAGAGTGCTGGCTTAGGCCCACTTCCTGTGGAGAGCAGGCCTAATTCAGACGTTGGATATACTTAAAGCTGCTTCAGAGGTGAGAGAAGCTCCTGCCACTGCCTCTGTGCTCACCAGCCCTGAGCCTGCTTTCTGGATGAGTGGTGCTTCCCCTGTGGGAGTGCACTGACCACTAGGGGGCAGCTCCTGTGTTGATCTTCTTCACCCTGCTGCTCAGTGCCTGTCATATTGACCAGTCTTTCTGCCGTTCGTTCAATTTGCATAGTAGCCTTTTATTATATAGGATAATTAATACTCAGTACCAGGGTGACATTCTTAAAGGAGTCCATCTTCAATTTTACCATGGCAAAAATCTTTCTGCAAATCAGTATTTTCTTATTTTGAAGGCTGAAATTCAAGAAACTTAAAAGCATTTGAAGCTAGAAAATAGAAAATGTGTGACAACTAGGTTGACAGGTGTCATAGATTGCCTTATGAAAGTCCCAATATATTTTTTTCCAAACTGCTGTAAGTAGGCAGTATATAGGATTGCTTCAACAGGTCATAGTAGTTTCTAAGAAGATGGAAGAGAGAAGAAACTAAAAAAAAAATAAATTGGAGGTATATGTATATACATCAGCATTTATGATTTTGAGGTCATACTATTGAAATTATAGGTATTGGCTTTCAGTATTGAATAAAAGGTATATGTGTGCGCTCAAGGATGGGAAGGGGATGAAGGTTGTTAAGAGACCCAGGTCATGATTAATGTCTCTGTCTAGTGGGCATGCCACCTTTTCAAAATAGCTGGTGCTGTTACCACACTATGATTAACCTGTAAGGCTACAGAAAATAGACTTGTACCTCATTGCACTCTATCATTCCCTGATGTCATTTTTCAGCAGGTGCCATAGGAAAAATGACAGTTTGTCATGGGTGGGTGAGTGGATGGGGGTTAGTGTAGAGGTAGAATGCATGAATTCCTAAAATCACTGCTATTCAACATATTACTATTTTATCTGTCGTATTTATTATTGGATTATATCTATGTTTTTTTATATAACATAAAGCTTTTTTTAAAAATTAAAGGAAGTATGGAATTTAGCTTATTTTAAACAGAAGATTTAACTCTGGTGCTAAAAGAAATACCAGACTCATAAGCCTATAGTTGTTCTAAAACCATTTGTTAGACTTTTTATGTTCGTGAAAAATATTCCAGAGGGGGAAATAATGGAAAGGAACAAACATGTTATGGTAACAGAAAAGAAATTTAATATTTTTCTTCCTCAAAAATATTAATAATCACCATCAATTAAGTTTAATTGAGCATAAACCCTATGCAGAACACTTTGCTCTGCATTAAGAACAGATAAAGCAATGATACAATCCATGGTGCTCAAGGAATTTATAATATCTTTAGAGCATCCAAGCATGACTATAAATAAATAAATGGCAATAAAAGAAAGCCAAGGCTCAGTGCCAAGTGATTTCTATAGACAAATAGAATATCTGTCCCAGAGCCAACAGTGCGATTCATTAACAAAATTATTTATTTTATTTTCCAAGAATTTACATATATATTTTAAAATTTTAATGTTGCAATAGATTATTAGATGCTGTAGGAAATATATATGCACATGCCATGGATGAAATAAATCTCTAGGGTACTAAAAAGGAAAAACAAAATCTGAGACTGTACTTACCAGAGCAAAAATCAGAGAGAGAAATTTTAGCAAAGTGTAGGTCTTACAAACCTACAATCCTCTGTTCCATTCTGGGGGTCAAAGTAACAGCACCATGACCGCTATCCTTCTATAGTAATATGTAGGGTCAGTTCCTGGAATCATGCAAGGATTAGCTACTAGTAGAGTTTATTTGTATACAACAATGTCCTTTCAATTCAGAACCCAGACTTCACCAAACACCACCAACCTAGAACACTGCCATAAACCCATCTATCCGAGCTCTAATTCTTTTTTTTTAAACATATTTTTATTAATTTCAGAGAGGAAGGGAAAGGGAGAAAGGGTTAGAAACATCAATGATGAGAGAGAATCCTTGATCAGCTGCCTTCTGCACGCCCCCTCCTGGGGATCGAACCCTCAACCCAAGCGTGTACTTTTAAGGAAAATTGAACCAGGGAACCTTTGGTCCACAGGCCAAAATCCAAGCTCTAATTCTTGAAATTATTGTGGACTATTCTTCAAACCTAATCAACATTTCTAACCCCTATTTTTTTTCATTTGCTTTATTGCTAGATTCAGTTTATTTTATCTTATAGTGGATCTCATTGCTATCACTTAATCTCTAACAATTGTTGTTTAATTCAGACTGTTCATTATTCCCTCACATCCAGACTTTGGTCTCTTAATTTGGTAGCCTTTTGCCCACCACTGCACTTAACAAATGCTTGAAACTAATCTCTTAAAAAACTGCTTTAATTATGTCCCTCATTCCCTTTCTTTTTCTGGCTTAACAACCTCCTACATTTTTGAGTGATCAATTTTTAATGGTCCCATAAATAATATAATTTTTCCTTCCAACCAAGTATCATTTTTATCATTTTCATGACATCGGACAGGGCAGGGATTTGAAGACATTTGTATTCACTTTTTCTCTTAATATTGTAATTGCTAGTTGAGGCTACTGGTTTTGTCATTTTTGCATATTTTATTTTTACTTAGGATGTGCAACCACAAAACAGTACCATACACTGAAATAGATTAACTCATATTTACATTGTGCATTCGTTTCTTGGGGCTACCATAACAAAGTCACACCGAGTGGCTTAAACATTAGAAAATTCCTGTTTCACAGGTCTGCAGGCTAGACATTCAATATCACAGTGTTGGTAGGTAGGCTTGGTTCCTTCTGAGGGCTGTGAAGAAGAATCTGTTCTATGTCGGTTTCTTAGCTTCTGGTGATTTGCCCAGCAATTTTTGGCAATTCTTATATGGTTTGAGCATAATTCTTCACATGTCATTCTCCCTATTTCTGTATTTGTGTCTAAATTCCCCCATTTTTATAAGCACATAGTTATATTGGCTTAGGGCTCACCCTAAGGATGTCCTCATAATTTGATTAGCTGCTAAGACCCTATTCCTTTGTAAGGTCACATTCAAAGGTATGGAGATTAAGACTCAACATTTTTTTTTAGGAAATACAATCCAACCCATAATAAATAGTAATATATTGCCTTAATCTGGATTGTGGAGGAATTATTTTAGCAAATTGGTTTGTAGGTTCTTGATTATAATAATATTCTTATATACCTAAAAGTGTTCATTTTATCCTATAAACTGTATGTAAAATATATACATACAGTTATATATATATATGTATATATATATATTAAATACATACAGTTAAATATATATATAATTGGTTATTTCAATTTCCCAATTAATATCCTTTTGTATAGATTCAGAACACTTGTTAATAAATTTCAATTTTGTTCTTTTAAAATTGGGTCAAGAGATCCTGTACAATACTGAAATGTTTCCAAGTGACACCCTTTACATTTGTTTATGTTTCAGTTAGCTGAGTTCATTGGTCTGCATGATTATCTAATCATATCACTATACAATATTGCAAAGTAGAAATCTACATAAGCTTCCCATGATTGGTCATCATAGAAAATAGAATCTTGATTTGCTGTGGTTCCAGATGGTGGTTTGCTTATAATCGTTTAGATTTAATCATGATTATTATTAACCCAATGAAGTTAAATTATACTATCTTAGAATTTTCACATTGTTTGTAACAATAGGCTTTTGCAAAAAACATATCCTTATCCATTGTAGAAACAGGAATATATTATTATCACAATGACAATTTTTTTGAATGTTGCCATTCTTTTAACTATAAAAATGAATCCTTAATATTAGTGCTTCTCAATTTTGAATTCTATTTTTTTGCTACTCATTTTTTAATACATGCAAGTAGGATACTTTTTCAATGTTAAGAAACCAGCTTTCCAGTAACATGACAAGTATGTTGAGATTATTATGAACATCATCAATTAGTTTTGAGAAAATATTTTAGTGTACATTAGTATAAAATATCCCTAGTTTTAAAAAATTATTTATTGGCCGATGTAAATTCAAGATCCAATATTTTATGCTAGCTGTCAGAATCTAGCTCTGTGTGGCTTACAGAACATTTATTTTTACCATCTAAGTAATAAAAGTTGTTTTCCATTTCTTCAGTCAAACTTAACTACAGGCAAAAAGAAGTGGAAAAATAACCTGTCACATTATTCACAAGCCAGACCAAGATACAGTAATACCATGGCCCACTAAGCTAATTTAGAAGAAAAAAATGAATGGAAGTTTTTAAAAGATGGCATTTATATATAATATATGTAGAAATTTTTAGGGTTTTGACAGTTTGAGAGTGTATCTTTTTTAGAGGGAATGCATAATGACTTTTATTTCATTTGAAATATGCATACCTTCTTGAAGGTAACTTTCAACTCTCATTAACATTTTTCAAAGCATGTTTCCCATCAATATGAAAGCAAAGTGTACTGCAAGTCTAAACCTCAAATAGATTGACTGTTTACATATCAACAACTCATTCATTTTTCCTCTTGCTTGTGACTTTTGCTCTATTAATTAGTGAGGGAAAAACCGTAGTATGGACCTCTATCAAGTCTCATACTTAATCAGCATTGCTAGAATGCATCTTATTCTACCTAAACAATGGGATGCTAGTAAGACCTGTTAGTAGTAATGAGTTTGTCAATAACAGTAGAGCTTTTGGATTCATGCTCTCTGAATTTGAATCCTAGGTTGGTTTCTTCTTGGCTTGCAACATTTTTTTTAAGTTACATTCTTCTCATATATAAAGTGAGAGGGATAATGACACTTGCCTCATAACTACATTTTTTTATCAAGGTTTTCAACCTCAGCACTATGACATTTTATGTTGCAATAATTCTTTCTTGTGAAGGGCTGTCCAGTGTTTTGAGGGATATTGGCCCACATCTCTGGCCTCTGTTTTAAGATGCCAATATAGTGCTCCTTTCCCTCAGTTGTAACAACCAAAAGTACCTCCAGGTATTGCTAAATGCCACTTAGAGGGCAAAGCACCTCCAGTTGAAAATCACTAAATTATCTGATAATCAATACCTACATTTACAGAGAGAAAGCTTTGCACAATTCTTGTCATGTAATAAGTACTCAGTAGATTCTAGCTATGATTATTACATAACAAATGGACATTTAAAACCATATTTTCTGAAGTAATACTCTTAAAGGACTTGAACATTATGTTCATTTTTTCTGTACATACGCATGTCTGTATATGTACATATATGTGTACATGTATATTATCAATTTTATAACTATTCAAAGTAATTATCAGCATAGCAAAATAGCTATTATCTACACATAAACATTAAGGCTCATTCATTTATCATTTATGACACTCAATATTTTATAAATGACCAAAACTTTGCAGAAGAGATGGAGTTAAATTTATCTTTCTTCTACTTGACCCTATTAGAATAAAAACCATGCATAAGAAATGGCCTACAAAAGACTGTTATATATTATACAGCATTATAAAGATAGTGACCAGTAGGATTTCTTTTTTAAACACCACAGATGGGTCTACAAAATATCCTAAGATAAATTTTTAGATGCTATTTGATTTCTAAAAACCTAAAATGGGAACCACTGGAAGCCTAAAATAAGAAGCAGTGTATGAAAATATAAAAAAAATGGATTAAGTAATTCCATTTTCTTAATGTCAATAATAATATTTAGATTTGTTTTGTATATATTTCAAGCTCATTTTTTCTTGTCATATGATTATCTCAGCTGTGTGATTTACATAGGCATTAGTTTTACCTTGTTATTTAGATGAGGAGGCTGAGACAAAAGTCCTAATCCTATAAAGTGAGCGATACAGGACAAATAATGTGATTCAAAGTATAAAAGTCTCCCCATTACTCCACACATCTTCAAATGTTTAATCACAATTTCTACTACAATAGCCAATTGCTGTTCTGAGAAACATACATGATGTTCTCACTGGTGGAGCCTTTTTCATTTATGTAAATATTTTCCTCACTGTTTCAAGTTAAGGATTCTTCACAATGCACTCAAGGGTTATTCTACCTAATAGGCTTTGGTGATGCTTTTAGTACATTACTCTACATGAATTGTACTCTTAAATATTTCCCTGAACACTCATTTAGTAGAGTTTTGTAGTAAGAGCACAATGACATTGTTAAGGTTAATGATTCAATGTTTTACAAGTTGAAACCCATTTGAGGTTCAATTGATTGCTTGGATCATTTCATTCAACAATGTGAAGGCCTTGAGTGCAGGTGTTACTTAATGCCTTGAAGGAATACTTTGTTATACCTTTAATGGTGTGGTATTGATAGCAAAAATGTATTGGAGAGCCTAGCACTACTCTAATAATGTTTCTCAAATGTGGGCTATAAAAGTTACTGCTCATGGATTTACACTGGCATATCAGTTCTCTATGGTATCAAACATTTGTAAAGAATTTTATCTATTACATGGTATTCTCACTTGAAATCCTATCACAGATAAATCATTGTTAATTTAATTATCTCAATGATAATATTGATGATCAGAAGTTCAGTCTCTTCAAGCCAAGCTAGTATAATTACTAACAGGCAATCTATAATAATAAAAGGGTAATATGCTAATTAGACTGGACATTATTCTGGACATCCTTTCTGATGAAGCTGGGGCCTGATGGAAACCAGCCTGGGTCCCAGATGCCTGCTGGCGGCCAGAGGAGGGAAGCCAGTGGTGGCAGCCAGGGGAAGGAAGGTGTATTACTGCATGAATTGTTATGAATTGGGCCTCTAGTAAATAATAATATTGATAATGATGACAATAGCTAAAATTTATAGAGTAGCTATAATGTACTAGGCATTATGTTAAACATTTTTATGTCATGTAAATACTTACATGAACGTAAAAATCAGGCAGTCTGATTTCAGCGTTTACCCCCTTAACTTCCATTCTATACTTCAAGTCAAGTCCTCCATTTCCTCTGTGTCCAGACTGTTCACTTGTCCGAAATAGTTTCACAGGACCGTGATGGGTTAAAAACTAATAAATATAAATGTTCTAGGTTGCTTTCCAATGGAGAAAAAATATTTATTTTTATTTATCTGTGTATCTCCAATGCTTAATGTGTTGGCCAAGGTATTAGACAGATGCTGATGAGTTAAACTACTACTTCTCATTTTTATATTAGTAAGAAACTGAAAATATCTGTCTTATTTAAAATAACTAAAGCTTAGTTATGAGCATTTTTATACCAGGATATTACACTACTGGAGATTTTGTAAACGTGGAGGAGCATGTAGATCTTAGGCATACCTGAAATTTCAAAATATAGTTAGTTGTTGTTGTTTTTAATATTAAAAACATGTAGGGCTGGTCCTTCTTTAGTAATCCTATCCTGATAAATTATTCCCAACATGTCATGATATTATCACAAGAAATACAGAATTCAAGCTTCCAAAGATTAAAAATAAACAAACTAACAAAGTAATTAAATGCATAATAGCTACAAAAGGATGATACTAAGTCTGATCTCAGAATTCTCATCAGGAGCTCAGGATAGCAGAAGAAAATGGGAAAGTGCCTTTAACATTTTCAGAGAAAATTATTTTTAACCTGGAATTCTAATCGCAATCTATCAGCGAACTGTGCAAACAGTTTTGCTTGGGCTCACAAAGCTTACTTGTCATGTATGTTTTCTTAGAAAACTACTCTGTTACTAAACAAAATAAGGAAGGAAAAAAGACATGAAAAAGGGTGATATGAAATCCAGGTAAACAGTGATTCTGATTCAAAATAGCCAAATAATTTAACTGCACAAAAAAATTGATTATGGTCATACACTAGAATGTAAATAGGTTCTTGTCAATATAAAAGTAACATATGTGACAAATTCAGACATGAAGAGGACATAGATGCATTCATATATTAAATTTACATGGATAAAAAATAAGATAATTAATAGTTGATGGAACTAAAGAAGATATTTAAGTATTTAAAAAAAATTACCAGCCTTGCATCTCCAGAATAAATCTCACTTGGTATGATATTTTTAATCTATTGGTGGATGTGATTTGCTAATATTTTGTTGAGGATTTTGGTATTCATGTACATTAGGCATATTGGCCTGTAATTCTCTTTCTTTGTAGTGTCTTTATCTGGTTTGGGGATTAGGGTAATGCTGGATTCATAGAAAGAGCTTGAAGTGTTCCTTTCTCTTGGGGATTGTTTTTTTTTTTAATAGTTTAAGGAGAATCAGTGTTAGTCCTTCTTTGAATATTTGATAAAACTTTCCCATAAAGCCATTCCAACCAGAGCTTTTGTTTTCTGAAAAATTTTTTATTACTACCTCAATATCATCAGTATTTATTGGCCTATTAAGGTTTTTTTTATTCTTCTTGATTGAGTTTTTGTATTTTGTATTTTTCTAGGAATATGTCCATTTCATCTTGTTTCTCCAGTTTGGTGGAATATAGTTGTTCATAGTATATATATATATATATATATATTTTTTTTTTTACAACCCTTTGTATTTTTGTAGTGTCAGTTGTTACTTTACCTCTTTCATTTCTGATTTTGGTTACTTTAATCCTCTCTCTTTGTTTCTTGATGAGCCTGGCTAGAGGTTCACCAATCTTGTTTATCCTTTCAAAGAATCAGCTCTTGGTTCTATTGATCTTTTGTATTGTATTTGGTCCCTATGTTATTCATTTTTGCTCTGATCTTTATTATTTCCTTCTTTCTATTTGCTCTGAGTTTTTCTTGTTGAACTCTTTACAATTCTTTAAGTTGTAGAGTTAGTTAAGTTATTACCAGTTTTTCTTGTTTTTTTTTTTTTTGAGGTAGGCCTGTAATGCTATAAACATCCCTCTCATTGTATCCGATACATTTTGGATTGTTGTGTTTTCATTTTCATTTGTCAGCAAATGACAAGTGTTGGCAAGGATGTAAAGAAAAAGGAACCCTCATACACTGCTGGTGGTAATGCAGACTGGTGCAGTCACTGAAAAATATTATGGGATTTCATCAAAAATCCATGGGTAATGGGAATAAAGTATTTTACTTTTCTTGTTTTTGTAGTTTCTGTGTTTTATTTAACAACTGGTAATAAATAACTAAACAAAAAATATTGTTAAAATAAATTATGTTATCAGCTCTTTTCCTGAATTTCTGCCTTTGTAACATTGCATTTGTCCCTTTATATAAGGTGTATCTTAACAGGTATATAAAACTGAAAATGCATAGTGTAGTAATTTGAAATTGGTTTTATTAAAATAGCTATTTTGCCCTTGAAAAAAAATTTAAAATAGAACTCTCATTGGACCCTATAATCCCAGTTTTGGAAATATATCCCAAGAAATCAAAAACATCAATCAGAAAGAGTATATACACCCCTATGTTCATAGCAGCTCAATTTACAATAGCTAATATTTGGAAACAGCCCAAGTGTCCATCAGCAGATGAGTGGATTAAGGAAATGGTGGCACATCTATACAATGAAATATTAAGTTGCTGTAAAAAAGAAAGAACTCTTATTATTTTGCAACAGCATGGATGAACTTGGAGAGATTTATGCTAAGCAAAATAAATCAATCAGAGAAAGATACATATCATATGATCTCACTCACTTGTGCAATATATTGAACACCATAAAATTATCAAGATAAATAAATCCAGAGAGAGAGAGGTATCAAATAGACTGTCAAACCTCAGTGGGAAGGCAGGGGAGGTGGAAGGGATGTAAGAGAATAACAAAAGGATTTGTAAGCATGCGTGTAAGTATAAACAATGTACAAGACAGTAGGGAAGTGAAGGCCTGTGCTGGGGGGGAGGATGATAGGGGACAGAGAGAGGTCAATGGGGGTAAAAGGAGACATATGTAATATTTTCAACAATAAAAAAATTAAATATCCTAATATATAAAAACCCTGGGCCCATAACATCCACAATGACCGGGAGGCTCAACCAGCCAGAAGTCAGTCTTGCAGTCAGTGCTGGGTTGCCATGGCAACCATAGTGCTCACTACTAAGGCTACAAGCACAGTGACCCTACACTGACTATGAGGGGCCCGTGAATCAAGCCCCGAGAGAGACCTGATCCATAGTCTCTGTGGAAGCTATTGATCAGTACTTGCCTCTCTCTTTCTTGGCCTGGTCAGCATTCACACCTTCTATTCTCTCCAGGTCTCCATTGGACTGCTGATCAGTCCTGCCTTTCTGATCAGGCACCGTTGATAGACCCAGATATGCTGACTGGCATGGAAACTGATCAATCAAAACCAAAACTGGGTGAACTTGAGGAGCTAATGGTTGCCTAGGAGGTGGTGCTTTTGCACTGACTTGCATAGAAACCAACCAATCAGAACCACATTGGCCAGCAGGGAGGGCAGTTGGGGTGAGATCAGGCCTGCAAAGGAGGGCAGTTGGGGCAACCAGGCTGGCAGGGAAGGGTATTGGGGGCAATCGGGTTGGCAGGCAAAAGGGTGCAGACTGGGCTGAGGGACAAAAACCTTCTCCCCACTATGCATGAATTTTGTGCACTGTGCTTCTAGTAAAAAAAATAAAAATAAAAACTTTTAAAGTTAAACATTATAAGATATGCAGGAACTAAGAATAGTGTTAAAACTATGATATAAAGGAGTAGGAATTTGATGGCTGTTTATGAATATATATATATATATATATATATATACTACACAAAAGATTAGTAGATCAATTTAAATTTATAATTTAATAAAGGGTAGTATTAGCATGTGATTCAGAAAAATGGATAAAACCATCAGGATAACTAAAAATAGAAGCTCATGGGGATAGTAAATAAAGCTAATTACTATTCTGATGGTATATAAGTAAATAAGATATTAGAATTATAAGAAAGAAAGAAAATAAGGAAGGAAGGAAGGAAGGAAGGAAACAAAGAAGGGAGGGAGGGAGGAAGGGAGGAAGGAAGGAAGGGAGGAAAGAGGGAGGGAGGGAGAAAGGAAGAGAGAGGGAGGAAGGAAGGAAGAAACTAAGGAGGGAAGGAAGGAAGGAGGGTAGGAAGGAAGGGGAGAAGAGAAGAAAGTTATTTAGTAATCGGGAGAGGAGAAATTATTAACTGAGTCACAAAACAGGAATTAGAAACCATAGAATAATTAACTCAAGGTCACATTTTGAGTAAAGTTAGTACTCTAGATTTGTCTGGTTCCTGTATGTTTATCTTGTCACTGAGCAAAATTAGGAATTGAAAAACTATGTGAAATATCATATTACATCTCATTGCATACAGATGTTTCCATTTTTTAAAGGGGAAAACTATCACAGAGAAATATTAGAGCTCTTGGAGAGATTTTGAAAGCCTTAATACTTTAATTATGGAAACCTAAAATCAATTCCTTTTTTTGAGCATCCTTTACCCAGTGTTTGTTCTTTAGTTGCTTTTGTCCTGTAAATGTAGTTTAGTCTTAACCAAACTTGAGCCAACTAACCAGACCTTTGCCATTGGATTATATCCTATGACAAATGGACCTTGTTTCATTTCAGAGGATTTGAACTTGAAATAACTGCCAATTGCATTAAAGCAAATGATTTTCCTCCTGTATAATTTAAACCTCCCATCTTCATATTAAATTACGATACAGAGAAATCTATGTTAAACAGAGTTACTATTTATTTACTCATTTATTTTCCTCTTGGAAAGGACAAATCCAGGCATATGGCTCAATGAGGGACAGCATTTTCATTTCACAACTTAAAATGCCTTCTAATACTTATGCATTAATATTTTTAGGTATCTGAAGTTTACTTTTAAAACACATATTAGCATTCTTACAAAAGTTTACTAACCATATATTTAAAATGTTTTAAGATAATTAAATTGGAAAGAATTAACTACATATTACTTAATAACAAAAATATAAAATATATGTGTATTTATCCAAAAGTATTTATAAAGTGTTATTTATTTACTTGGCAAAGTGAATGTTTTCCTTCATTGCTTTCTTATACCAAACAGTAAATTGTTTTTTATTATTTTCAGCTCTGTGATGTTAGACACAATATGAAAAGTCCCACTTTATTTTGATAGAATGATGAATACGATGCATGTGTCAGGAGCACAGAATATCTAGTGATTTGGGACAAGTTATAGGTTCACAGCAATATATGGATGTGAAGAATGTCAGAATCTGGCACCTTAGACTTGTTCATTATTAAAATACTTTGAATAGATTGAACACAGTGAATATGCTATCATCCATAGAGATATTTATTGTTCTAGGTAAAAATTTAAATTAATTGTTAACATATCTAGGTATACCACACAGTAGCTGATCCATGGATAGACAAAGGATTTAATTCGTTAACACAAAAATTTTAATATTTTCCAGAAATAGCAAACACCAGAACTAAAAATCAGATCTTTGACTTTGATTGTGACTTTATAATTTTTTAGCTATAAACATGCATTTAGTGAAGATATATAATGATATATATATAGCCATACTTATATTGTAAAGTATTTATCAAAAATAATTACAGAATTAGTATTTTAACTTTAATAAAATTAAACTCTGTGATCCTTAGAACTTGTCAGCATTTATTTGAATTTTTATCAGTTGTAAACACAATTAACATGTAATTTTGTAAGTGATGTTGTGTGCGTGTGTGTGTTAATGTGTACTCATGTAGACCTGGACTTTATTAATATGTACATAAGGATTTTTCTCAATTTCATTTTATTTTTTCTCCTTAATGATGTTCCTATTTTTCTTCAGTTTATATTGGTTTCAAGGCTCAAATGAGGGTATATTCACTTGAAGTAAATCTTGTTATATGAAACTTCAAATACAGTTATATGAAACTTAAAATGCAGAAGAGAGTTGTGACCTTCAAACACAGACATCTAGGAGCAAAGGGCGAGGTGGTGGAGAGGCATTAGGACAGGGGAGGATGAAGAATAATGACAGGACTTTCCTCCTGTCTAACTTAAACTGGGTCTATTGTCCTCCAGACCTTTGTTTTCTTTTCTCACAGACTACTCTCTCACTCTCCTTTATTGACATGGCCTCTTCCACCTGACCTTTAATAGTTGGAGTGCCCAAGCTTGGCTCTAGGATTTCTTTTCCTCTCTTGCTCTACTTTTCCCTAAGGCATGTCATTTGGTCCTGAGGATTTACATTTCCTATATATATTGAAGACTCTCAAGATTAGATATTCATGATTTCCCTCTTAACTCCAAATTCATATGTTAATCTGCCAGCCTGGTAACCATTTAATTTGGTTTAACACACAAGCATATATGATTATATCTGTTTCTATATGAATTCCTTATGGAACCATACTCACTTAGCATTAATTAATGATTAACAATAGGTTATGATTAATTGATGATGAACTACTAATTATGAGTGATTGCAAACCTTCACTGAATACATAATATGGACATAATATAGGCAGAGTGCTATCGTCTGAATTTACAAACATGGTGACAAGTATCTATATTTATCTTTATATCTGAACTAGAAGCCCAGTACATGAAATTTGTGCACAGGGGTGTGTGTCCCTCAGTCCAGCCTGCACCCTCTCTAATCTGGGACCCCTCGAGGGATGTCTGACTGCTGGTTTAGGCCCGATCCTTATACCGCCAGTCAGACATCCCTCTCACAATCCATCCGGAATTGCTGGTTCCCAACTGTTAGTGTGCTTGCCTTCATGATTGCTTCTAACTGCTTCTGCCTACCAGCCTGATCACCCCCTAACCAGTCCCTGCCAGATTGATTGATACCTAACTGCTCCCCTGCCAGGCTGATTGCTACTAACTGTCCTCTCCTGCCAACCTGGTTACCCTAACTGCCCTCTGTTGTAGGCCTGGTCCCTCCCAACTGCCTTGCCCTGCTGGCCATCTTGTGGCAGCCGTCTTCTATCCACATGGGGGCAGTCATCTTGTATGTTGGAGTGATTGTCAATTTGCATATTATTATTTTATTAAATATGATAGAAGCCTGTCACACAGTCAGGGGCTGGCTGGTTTGTCCTGAAGGGTGTTCCGGATCAGGGTGGGGGTTCCCTTGGGCTGTGGGGTGGCCAGAATGAGGGCCTGTGGTGGTTTGCAGGCTGGCCATGCCACTCCCCCCAGTGACCCAAGAAGTGGCCCTTGTATCTGGGATTTAGTTATCTTCTATAATGAAAACTTTGTAGCCTTAAGCAGAGGCCAAGACAGCTTGGCTTCCTCCATTACTGGGGTCAACTCAAGCCTTCTGCTCTCTCTAGCTCCCTGGCTGCCACCATTTTAGTTGGAATTTAGTTATCTTCTATAATTGAATCTTTATAGCCTTGAGTGAAAGCCTGGGCAAGCCAGGGCAGGGGGAAATCTTGACTTCCTCCATTGCCAGGACAACCCAAACCTCCTGCTCTCTCTGTGGCCACAGCTATCTTGGTTGGGTTAATTTGCATGCTCACTCCTGATTGACTGGTTGGTGCTGCTTGTGGGTGTATCGGAGATGTGGTCAATTTGCATTTTACTCTTTTATTAGATAGGATAGGGACATTTAATTCTGACTAGGAAACTTGGATATGATCATTGAGCTGGGCTGCACAGAATCAGTAGATAAAAATTAGGAAAATTCATTGCGAAGTTAAGAGGCTTGAACAAAAACCCATGTTGTGATTGAGGAAGTATCTGTTTCCGTGTAATTATTGCGGAATTTAAGGAGTCTGATAAACCTCAAATTTCATACTCAGGATTTGGGTCTTAATTTTCTTTTTAACATTTATTAGGAAAGAATTTAAAAAATAAAGTTGAAAGAATAAGAACTGAAGAATGGAAATAACAATACAAAATCTTATATATCCTTTACTCAGAATCATGAATTGCTAAGACTTTTCCGCATTTATTAATCATTTGTTCTCTCTCCTGCTCTCAACTCTTTTTACAAGAATTAGTAAGAGATCAGGGGTTGCATTTCCTTATGTCTTTTAGTCTCATTAATCTGGGTCAATTACAAAGCCCTTCGTTATTACTATTTTTCATTTTTTTGTGTTAAAATATTTATTGTGGTAAGAAAAACGTAACATGAAATTTACCACCTTAGCTGCTGGAGGCAAAGACCAACAGTAGCTAGCATAATTATGTGATAGATCCTCTAGAAGGCTAATGGACTTTGTTATTCAGCAGGGTTGAAAATCAGCATAGTATTGCCCTGCTATTGGCTGGATAGCTAAAGGCAGTCCCCTTACCTGATAATTCTTTTATTGTTTACCAAACTTTACTATTGATAGGCCTGTTTGCATTCCTAAAGGGCAAATGTGCATTCAAATAAATAAAAGCTGATGGATCTGAGGTTTCAGAGAGCTTCTCTTCTAGAGAGAAAGGTCTCTGCCTGGCTCCCCCATGCCTTCTAAATTAATATTTCTTGTCTACTGCATTCATTTGTGCGTCAGCCCTTCTCCAGACCTTGAATCCTAGCCACAAATGGATGCAGTGTTCACACTTAACTACTTTTAAATGTATATAGTTCAGTGACATTAAATACATTCATATTATTGTGTAGCCATTATTATCATTCATCTCCATAATTCTTTACCATTTAAAATTAAAACGTTATGCCCATTAAACAATAACTTGCTATTCTGCTTTCTCCCCCCCGCCCCCCGCCTCCCTAAAACCACCATTCTGCTTTCTGTCTCTATGATTTTGACACTCTTTAGGAACTTCATATAAGTGGAATCCTGCAGTTGTTATTTTTGGTTCTGTTGTGTGTGTGTGTGTGTATGTAATTGGCTTGTTTCACTTAATATGATGCCCTCAAGGCTATCCATGTTGTAGCATATGTCAGAATTTCTTGCTATTTTAAAGCCTGAATAACATTTTATTATATGAATATATTATATATTGCTTTTCTATTCATCTATCTATGGACATGTTTTTGCTATCTATATATACAAAAGCCTAAGCAACTATTATGACTGGACGACTGGACTATGGGATCACCAGTTGGTAGCTATGATGTGCACTGACCACCAGGGAGTAGACGCTCAATATAGGAGCTGTTAGGAGCTGCCCCCTGGTGGTCAGTGCATTCCCATAGCCACCCCCACCCTCCCAACCTCCCACCCCCGCAGTCCCTCTCCCCAGCTGGTCAGCCCGATTGTCCCCAATTGCTGGCCAGGTTGATGGACCCCACCCAGAATTTCATGCACTGGGCCTCTAGCTGTAAATAATACTGCTTTTCAATTCCTCATTTTCTATACTTGGCAATGGAATTGTTAGATCATAGGTTAATTCTATTTTTAATTTTTTGGGGGGGAACCTCTATACTGTTTTTCACTGTACCTGTACCATCTCACATTTCTACAAACAGTGAACAGGGTTTATTTTCTCCATATTTTCACCAACACTTAAAAAAATATTACCCATCCTATTAGATAGAAATTGGTAGTTAATTACAATTTCTCTTTTTAACTTTTACGAGATTGAAATGTTTGAAATAATTCAGTCTTCCTTTCTCTCCACACCACTCTTTTAAAGAAACTGTTCCTCATTCTGAGTTTGTGTAACATTTCTTTAAGAATAAGTTTAAGTTACATATTCCTGGCTCACCTTTTATATACAGTATCCTTAGAGTTTGATTCTTTATATAATAAGATAAAGTTAAAAGATGTTAAGGCTGAAAACCTCTTCATCAGTTCTGCATTTCTGAAAGATGACTTCAGTGATGAAGTAGAAGATATATAAGAATCATTTAGGGCTACTATAATGATCCAGACAAAGAAAATTAAGGTAGACCTAAAATAATAATGGGAACATGGTGCCAACATTGGTTAGCACAAGTCAAGCTTACAGGTACTGCTTATGCATGTTGAACTGGAGCTAAGTAAAATATCTCCAAATCATGAAATGGTTCCTTTTTTCTAGATACTTTTTTTTTAAAGATAGCACTTCCCTTTTATGCTATCTAGTTTCCAAACCTTTATCAGAAATCCAGAGATACGATGTCAGTCATCTACTTGTGACTTCAGTGCCACTAGATCATTTGCTTTTTGCTTTTTCCTCCCTCAATTTAGCTATTTTAGTGTCTTACCTTCTGAGTTCTGGTTCAGATATCATCAGCTAAGTCATTTATGCTACTCTATAGGAAGTTTTTTTTTTCTTTTTAAGCCTTTACTTCTAGGTATGGATAGGGAAGATTTTTTCCCCCTCCATTAAAAAGAAATTAGATACATCTATAGAAAGTAGGAAACTTTTTTTTTTGAGAAATCATTTTATGTATGTTTAAAGCCTATTAAGACTTTGCTACCATAAATGAATTGGTCAGAAAAAAAGAAAAAAAAAAGATAACTCAGATTTGGGGGAAAGCAAAAGACAGGCTCATTTGCCTTCTTTTTAAATCTAATCATAGATCTGATCACTTCTTTATCACCCTGCTTTCTATAACCTTTATTTGCTCTTCAGCCTGAAAACACCTAAGATATATAGTGCTTGATTTTCATCCACTTGAACCAACATTAGGTTATACTTGTGCAATATAGCATTCCATCTTGAGGTTGTGGAACAATGGATTGCAGATTATCTCTGTGTTTGATATAATAAATTATTGAACTACAATTTTTTTTCAATAGTATGTATTCTCAGGGTGAATCAAAGCATTGCTCTGTTCACAGTGATGCCCTGTAACTCAGCATCTCTCGGCGGCAGAGGACCAAAAGGAAACATGTTTCCTCTCAAGGCTGGCAAGGAAGAGAGCTTAAACCCAGGACTACACTCTTTAAGCCAGGAATGTAGCCATCTGATCTCTCAGCAAGTTTCAGTCCTTGTTTTTATATTGCCACTGTATTTTATGTCTCCTGAGGGAACAGAGGGAAAGGGCTGAAGAGGAACAGAAAAAAAAAAAAACAACAACAACAACAACAAATTTGCAGCTCCAGAAGGAATGGAGCTACTTCTTTTTAGAAAGCCAAAGGATTTAAGTCTGATGAAGAACTCCCCCAAATGAATATTTCATACCAAATGAATATTTCATATTCCAGCACATTGATAAGAATCAGGTACTAGATCTAGGAATTTGTTGAGGGTTGCTGGATAGAAAAGCAAGACAACTGAAGGAGAAATCTTAATGTCTGGAGGACAAGGGAGTATTGGCTTCCCTTTCTTAATGGGCTAAGCAAGGTCAGAATAACTGGAAAATGCCTTTGTTCTTGTACACACAAAAACAAAATAAAACAAAAAAACCCCACATATCTGCTGCTGGGATGTCAAAAAATAACTGAAGGGGACAGAATATAGTAAATGATGGAGATTTTTTTTTAAATCACATTCAGAACAAAGATAATTTCCTTCAATGTAAATTGAGCTAAAGTATTCTTATTTGAGGAGTAACATAGCAAAATGCCTGACTGCTAAAACCACTGCCTGTTTACTGAAGGGTCTGTAGTAGGTCAAGGCATTGTGAAACAACAGGTCTGGCTTCTACTGTCTTTGAATATCAGCTCTGCTTTCAGATACATGAGTGGACTGTGTTGAATTTGTTCTTAATCTTTAGTACAAATCACCTCTACATAAGACAAAGAGAATAGTGCAGGGAAAACCTAACATCCAATTCCTTTTCCTTGGTTTGCTTTTTCTAGCTGAAATGTCAGAGAAGAGCAAAGCAATTGCAGGTCACTCCTTGCTTTCTCTGTAAACAAGTAGGTGGGCAGGGATGCTTAAATTTCAGCATCGCGTCTGGCTGTCTGTGGTGGTTTTGCTGGGTCAGTGCATATCCTTAACATAAATTTAACAAGCAATTGAGTTGTTTATGTTGTTTTTGGTTTTTTTTGAAATGTCTTTCATGCCACACCAAATGAGGAGAAAAGAGAAGAAGACCACAAAAGCTATTGAATTGCAGCTCACTCAATGAATATAAAAAGAAATTACACAGAGGAGTGGAAGCAGGTGTATTGTGAAGTTTGGCTTCTTTTGTGAGCAGGAAGAATTCTGACTCAAAGCCAAATGTTTTTCAGATGGGAGCTCCACAAATACATAGGCTATATATTTTCTTAAGTCAAGTGTTTTTATTCATAAAAATAATACATGTGCATTGTTGAGAAAATGGAACACAGATAATAGTGTAAAGTGAAAAAAGACATATATAGTTCCATATCCATTATTAAATGTTATAGTATTTTTCTCAGTATTTTACATGGATGATCCTTGTATGCATTTCATTTATAATTATACTTTTTCCCTCCACTCTGCTAAATGAAAGCATTTTGGTGGTCATTGAAAATTGCCTTCCACTCACAATTTGAGATGGAATCCTATTTGTGAACTTCTTGACAGACTCACATATATACACCAAATATAACCTCATCTCTAATTTTGTTGGTAAAAGCAATAGAGTCTATAGAAATAAAAGCAGGATAAGGGGTTCAATGCTTTTACTAGTTTGTATTATGTGTTCACTTACCATTGTTCCCAAGGGTAAGTAAAAGTAGTTTGAAACGCTATCAAATCAGGGTAACAGCTACCATGTTGTTCAAATGTGTTACAAGCATCTATTAAAAGGCTGTGCTTGTGCCTTTCTCCTCTATTACATCCCTAAAAGAGGGAAGATGTTAACTGCCAATAACAGGGATTTTCTTAAAAGGTATCTTTTAAGGTCAATCTTATGGTTCTAATTTAATTGTTCTGGATGGGGCCCAGGGTCAGCCATTTTCAAAACAGCTATCTAGGGGATTCTGAAGTGCAGCCAGGATTGAGAAACAGTGATTAGAATCAGAGGCACAGGTGATATGGGTGTATATAGGGGTTGGGCCCGGGCGAGGAGATATCCAAAATCCAAAATCTGAGAACTTTAGAAAGTAAAGAAAGATAAGTGCCCTACTGTAATTGAAAATTGAAGTGCAGTAATGTTAATAATTTTGCTAAGGTCACCATGCCAGTGGCAAAGCCTACATTGGAATCCTATCTCTTGATTCCCTTTGCTGCTAGAATTTAACAGTATCTTGTATATCATGTTCTGGCAGGGGTTATTTTTGTTGTTGTTTTTCTCCCTTTAATGCGAGATGCTACTTTGCAATTTCAGATTGTGGGCTACGAGCTAATTAATTTAAAATATCCTTGTTTTAAATATTTCCTTCTTAATCTCTTAAATAAAAAGTGAGTTTCATTTTCCTAAATCTGTGTTACCTATATGTTTTCTAACTGCCAGATTTTATAATTTATGACAAGCATTTTATTTGCAACCTGAGTCCCCTTGGCCAGTGCTTTATTTATTGAAAGGAAAATCCATTCCATAAAGAGACAGAGAGCCTGCAGTGCAGGCACAAAAAGTGTTTTTGTTCTGCTTTTCTTTTTATCGTCACTCCCAGTGTTTCTTTCTCCTTCATGCTTCCACAGACTTTGGCACGCCCCTTGAATGCAAAATCAGAAAATTCTTTCAACATTTTGATAGTGGTTGTGTAGGGGTGTGAAATTTGTCTTTTAAAAAAATCTTATAAAGACACATTATTTAATAATAAGTTTTATAATGGATTGAATTAATGGAAATTATAATTATTTTGTATTTTTCATCATATTTTAATGAATGTATTTTATGCAAGTTATAAATTATTTCTAGGGTGGTATCAGTGTAAAAATAGTAAATATTAACATTTTGCCCCTTTGCCTAACTTAGGTTTAATTTATGTCATTGACTCTTATTATTTCTAAAATACTTGCAAATCAAAATAAATGCTGGCACCACTATCCTCTGACATCACCATCATGCATATGCACACAAAGATGATCCAGCTGGCCCGCTGGTGACTTAGTTCTTCTTACGAGTGACCACTGTTTGTACTAACTTAACTTTCTTTGTTGAGCTAGTTCACCCCTGGACACCAGTGCATAGACCACTAACTAGGCTAATAATGGAGACCCAGAAAGGAAATACATTGTGAGAAGTGAAAAGTGAAAAACAAAAAAGTTACAAGGATTTTCATATAGGTAAACACCTCTATTTAAAAATTAGATGATTCCAAAGACTTCATTGGAAAGATTTTCACCAAAGAAAGTTACAATCCATAAATACATTAACTTTACTAAAGAAAGAGAGTGCAATTATATGCTTTCCTTTTTTAAAATCTTTGAACTTTACACACACGTTGAGGATGGGGATTTGTTACTGTGTGTATACTTCTTCCACTTGAAGGCTTACTGTTAACAATGAATACATTGCTGAAGTTTGTGCTGTTCTCAGCCTTTTTTTTTAAATCTCATTAGTATGTGAATTTAGCAATGGGCAGAAATGTAAACTCTAGGAAGCACAGCTGAGAGGAAATTTGCTTGCAAATCCTTTCCCTTTCTCACCTTCCTTTCTACTGCATGCAAGTTCTTAGGCATTTCCTGTTATGAAAGCCTCGTTTTGATGGACAGTTTAGGAAAGTGACCCAAAGATATGGAAAGGCACCATAGTAATTGGAACAAGTGGTGTTCTCCAAACAAGGGCCTTCCAGCCTGTCCCCAGGGGCCCCACTAACTAGTTCCTTCATGCCAGGGCACTCACTCATCTTCCTGATGGGACACTTTCTTCCCATATAAAAATAGACATTCACATCAATCCTCACTGCCAGTTCTGAAACATAAATTCTAAGTGTAAGGTGGGGAGCTGAAAAATAATTCATAAGTATTGCTATTAAATTTATATTTGTGGAGATTTTACTATTACAGTGGTACCTCGAGGTACGAGTGCCCTAACATACAAGATTTTTGAGATACGAGCCGTAGAGTGAGCGATTTTTGCTTTGAAATACGAGCAACATTTGAGATAGGAGTAATCACGCAGATCGGCACAGGACTCACCAGTTTACCGCGACTCGAGCGTCTCATAGTTTCCCATGCCTCAAGGTTATGGAATGAATTAAACTCGTATCTCAAGGTACCACTGTATTTATTTATTCATGTAAGAACATAACCACGCATTATCGCATTCTTAGTAAATTAGAAAGTGAGAGCAGCTCTGCAAGCCACATAGAATGTGGTGGCATGCCATTGCAGAAGAGGGTGATTACATGTATAAAGACTATAATAACCATCGTTGAACTGGATTTCATACTTTGTACTTTAGGGAAGGCAACTGTAGAAAGAAAGTACGGTTACTGCAGTTAGGCCAAAGTGGGGAAAGAGCTTTATTTTGTTCAAAATGATCTATGATGACTTGCTGACAATAGATTTTGTCTTCACATCCTGTAGGTAATAGTTTGCATTATTGAACTGCAATCATGGGAACATTTTGACAATTTCAAAATCAAGCATGGCTACTTTCATAGTTGTAACTGCTTCGTTTAGCAAGTATCTTTTCCAGCATACACTAATAAAAACAGTGAAAACAATGCTTACTTTTACTTTCTACTTTATAACCACACTGTGGCCAATACAGAATTTATAAAAGCAATATATATATATATATATATATATATATATATTTAGCTATAAGATATATATAGCTATAAGATTCTGTTATGTATTTTTAGAGTGAGTTTATATACACAAGCTATTTTGAAAAAAACCTTTCAAATACTATATTCATGATAAAATCATAGAATGTTAAAATTTAGATGCCACTGAAGTAATCTGATCAAACTTCCTCACTTACTGTTTAAAACCCTAAAGGTGTCTTCTGATTATCTTCCAAGTAAAGTCCAAATCTCTTGATGGCATGTTAAAATGATAAATCCTCTTTCATTACTTTATTTTCTTGCCATGGTTCAACATTTTAGTTTATTGACACCAAACTCTGAGAGTATCCAGCTCAGCTACAGAGCAAGTTCTTCATTTGTGTGCTTTTGTTGTTGTTAATCCTCACCTGAGGATATTTTTCCCAATGTTTTTTCAGACAGTAAAAGGGAGGTAGGAATGGGAGAGAGAGAGAAAGAGAAGGAAATGTGAGAAAGACTCATCTACTGGTTGCTTCCCCAGTACAAGCTCTGACTTGACCTCAATTGGAACACACAACCTAGGAGCAAACCCACATCTGAAGTATATCCACTTGACTAGGAATTGAATCCATGTGCAGGCCAATACTCTAACCACTGAGAAAAACTGGCCTGGGCCATCTGTGTGCTTCTTAGCACACTTTTTCTTTCGCTTGAAATATGCTAACCTCTTTTCTTTCTGACGTCTTATCTTTAAAGACTACCAATAAGCTCAGAAAATATTCTTTACAGAATGAAAATTTTCAGGATTCTTCCCTGAATCCCCAATCCATTATTTGGGATTAGAATCCTGTGATTGCCTCTATTTTATCATTTACTTTAAGTGAAGCTTATTTCTTCATAAATATATAAGAAATATGTACATATTTTAAACATGTACATTTACATGAAAATATATTTTACTTCATATATATATTTAGAATATGCATTTAAGTAAATTTTATGTCTTTATTTTTGTCCCTCACACAAACAAGCACATATATTTATACATATGTTCGTATATTTATAGCTTCATGTTTTTCTTCTCATGTTTATCTGCTCCTCAGTGTCAATGACTATCTGTACTGATAAAAGCCTATGTGGTCATCTCTCATGATGCCACCACAAGATGTCTGCCACAAGATGACCAGCAGGAGAGAGCAATTGAGGACCATTGGGCAGGGGAAGGCAATTAGGCATCAATCAGGCCAGCAGGGGAACAGTTAGACATCAATCAGGCTAGCAGGCAGAAGCAGTTAGGGATAATCAGGCAGGCACATGAGAAGTTAGGAGCCAGCAGTCTTAGGTTGTGAGAGGGATCGGGCCTAAACCCGCCAGTCAGATATCTACTGAGGGGTCCCAGATTGGAGATGGTGCAGGCTAGACCCTCTATCCAGTGCATAAAATCCATGCACTGGGGCTCTAATCTTATCTATTAAAAGAATAATAGGCAAATCAACTGTACCTGTGCTACACTCACAAGCCACACCCACCAGCCACACCCATCAGCCATTCAGAGCGAGTATGCAAATTAACTCAACCAAGATGACTGTGGCCACAGAGAAAGCAGGAGGGAGCCTTGGGTTTCCCTTAGCGATAGAGGAAGCCAAGTGCCCAGGCATCCGCTTAAGGCAACAAAGTTTCAATGGCTATGCAGCAGAAGACTTGGCTCTGCTCCAGGCCACAAAGATTCAATTATAGAAGATAAATAAATCCCAGATATCAGGGCCTCCACTTGGGTTGCCAGAGGGCGTGGCCAACCTGCAAACCACAACAGGCACCTCACCCAGGCCACCCCATGCCCCAAAGGAACACCCACCCTGATCCAGGATACCCTTCAGGGCAAACCAGCTGGCACTCACCCATGCACCAGACCTCTATCCTATCTAATAAAAGAGTAATATGCAGGTTGACCATCATTCCAACATACAAGATGACTGCCC